>CAHIKZ030000162.1:537500-700000 GCA_903632075.3 Acanthosepion pharaonis | reverse complement strand
TGAGGATTGAACACTATTCAGTCGTAACTAATCTATCGAGATAAGCTTGTTGACCATTAAACCACGTCAAATTGATCATCGATTTAATAAGCTTATCTTACGTATAGAACAAAATCATAGAGCACCCAGTGAGGATCTAACTCACAACTGAATCATAAATTATCAAGCACACCAAATTGAACACACACTCAACTATATATATATATATATATATATATATATATATATATATATATATTATATATATATTTATATATTACATACAATAGAATTTTAAATTACCTCATAGTTATGATAATTTCATTAACAAGTTAAGAATTACTTTTAAGGATTTTCAAATCGATCAAGGTAATAAGATAAAATAAAACTTTTATTTTATCTTACCTTGAAAATATGTGTCGTCACACTGCGAAATTTCTCGAATATTCAGACCGGTAAATGTAATTAATACTTTTTAATTAAAAACAGACCATTTACTCAAATGAGTTGTATCCATAAAAATAACGTATAAACCGAAAACATTAAAATCTCTCTCTCTCTCTCTCTCTCTCTATATATATATATATATATATATATATATATATATATATATATATATATATATAAAAAACACTTCAGGCGACAGTCTGTTTCATGTTATATGCAATCGTCAGGCCTGACGATTGTATATAGCATATAAACAGACTGTCGCCTCTAATTGTTGACTTCTATGTTCACTTTTTATATTTACACATCGCTCTATCTCTGATATTGAGCACTTTATTTCATAAATATAGCACACCTTAAGACTATATATATATATATATATATATATATATATATATATATATAAAAACAAAACGAAATGTTTCAAACAGAAACTAATAACACTGCAATGTTCCCTCTGCAAACGTAAAACAGAAGCAATAAAACAAATGATATTAAATGTTGTATCAAGAAATCATTTGTTTTTTGTTTTTACTTTACACATTTTTAACTTGTATTTGTTTGGATTTTCTCAATGCAGCTTTGAGGTTTTTTTAAGCGCGAAAACACATCGGCTAACACACAGTAAGCGAGTGCCGTGTGTCTCGTAAAAGCGAGAAAAGATGTAGAAAACCTTTAGATCCTCTTGCAAAAATGAGAAGAAAACAATGACAAAAACATTATTATTCTTTCTTTTCAAAATTCCGAAAAGGTAAAAAAACAAAAATCAGTACGAGGCAATACGCATGAGCGTGCTTCTGACTGCATTTAGAAAATTTCTCTTGATTTCCTCTTGTTTTGTGTCTTTTTGATGCTATCAGTAACGCATACTGCCACGGATCAGAGCCGTTTTATGTTAATGAGACTATGGGTGATAGATCATTACATGTAAAGCGCGATTATTATGTAGGGGTAAAACTTTGACAGTGCAATAAGATATTGTTAGTCCGCGTCACGAGCATCTTAAACAGATTGTTGGCATCTTTATAATCCTTCTTTAAACCGCTATATTTTACTAATTTCTTTAATAATTGAATATTGCTAGGTAACAAAATTTTATGAATGTTCTGTTTTGCTCCTGTATTTCTTTTGCATGTCGCTATCAATTTTCACATGCTTAATATGAAAATCACATTAATTTTTCTATAGCAATAAAGATATACAAAACAACTTGAAAACGTAACATTTAATATTATTGTAATACTATAAATAAGATAGAAGTGTTTTATCAAACAGCACTAAACACCAATTCCCATGTTTATTTAATTATTTTTATTTTTATTTTATTTTTTTTCTATAGCTTGCAAATGTTAAAATGCAATATTTCTCGGGATGTTTGACGCTCGAATCAGCCAAGTACTTTGGAGACTCAATAATAGATTACTCGAGCAGCACAGCATGTGTCTGTCTTCTTTTGTACGCCCTGTCTCTTCAGGATCATGGACCTCCACATCTTCCTGTCCTTTGTAGCTCTTAATAAGTTTTGTCTTTTTGTTATTTCTCCCAGACTGTATTCTACCATCCATTTACTCAAACCCATCAAGTATGTTACGCGCTGCTTTCCTCTGTTCCTCTTTCACTCAATCTGTCTTGTGAGTATCAGATTTTCCAAGCCTTCCTTATTATGTGACCCAGAAATTTCAGTTGTCTCTTCCTGATGTTAAGTGTGAGTTTCATTTTTGTTTCCATTCTCTCCAAAACCTCGTTGCGCACATGTTCGGTCCATGGTCCATGTTCGGTCGGCTCAGCATCTTTCCATAAAACCACATTTCTGTTGCTTCAAGTCCCTTCTTCATCTTTGAGGTGATTGTCCAGCATTTGCTGTCATACAGGATTTGGTTTGTTTTCCCAAGGATATTTGTGCGGAGGTCAACGATTGACCGGAATTTGAACTCAGTTTCCTGATTCTACGCCCACATCCTAACTTACTCGTTTCAAATCTACGAACATTGTAGGCGATCATATCTCTCTATAAATTTCTTTTTTTTTTTTTTTTTATCAATGACTTGCCGTGATATCTTGAGAAATACAGTGGAATAATTTCTTTTTGCCTTCTCCACGGATTTGAATTCTCTTCTCTGTAACTGGCTACCACTCAATGCTAGAGAATTCAGATTACCCTGCTATTTTACACATAAACACAACAGTCTAGGTAGGGATTTGAACTCCTGTCGCCGATTTTCCTTTCCGTGCTAATAACCGTTAAGCTACCCAGATCCGATCTAGCATATATTGTTATCATTAAAGATTTTAGAATATCAAAAATATGCTATCAAACGTTATCGGATTGGAGACATTAATGATGGTTTGACCTGGCATAATTTTACTTGAGAGAATGCAAAGAAGCATTGATACGCACACACACACACACACACCTACAAGCTCATATGCATGTGTACATTAATTAATTCAAGGTTTTGTTTAAGTGTACGAATAGTTTATATGCGATGACGGTTGTGATGACAGTTCAAAGATAAAAACCTCTGTTTTTATTGCGACTATTTAAAGTATCATTACCGAAAACCTGTAACGATAAAGGACAATGATAAGGTCGCTCAAAAGGGCAGGCATGAGGCCACCCTTGGCTTTCAGAACAACCTAAATTTGAATTGCTAACTTCCTCGTTTATCTGTTTCCAGTTTCGCGCGAATCTTTCGTCACTTCTATTGCGAGAACTTTACCATCAGAATCGCCATTGGCGTCAATGTCGACAGCCGAATTCCTCGCCTCTCGACCAGCCCAAGTAATTGAGAACGTTGAATCGCTGGAAAGACCTTAGGACAGTTAATTCTATAGGTCCTTATCAAACCAGCTTGAGTGTTTAAATATATACGAAAGATCCGATCAGTAAACAATTAAGTGGTTAGCATTTGGTCTTTTTTTTCTTTCTTTTAATTTCTAGTCTTGTTTTTCTTCACTCTGTTTCATTGGTTGTGGTGTTTGTAAATAGATACTCGAAAAGGGTGTTTCGTATGTGGCGGCTTCCTTTCGTCGTGGGGGAGCGATGTCAGTGGGCGTGGCCCTGGTTCTTGTGATACTGCGCAGTTTAAATAGAAGCGATTACAAAAATGAAAAAGTATGTTAAAAAGAGACAGGTAAGTCAAAAGATAAGAGGCATATGATTTCTAAAATTATTTTCTAAACTTTTCTTTGTGTCGTGTTTTTGGTTCAGCGCCTTTAGCTTACTTTTGTCTATTTTGTGTCTTTAGTTAACGTTTTTCGCTATTCTTTGTATCCTTTATGGAAACGTTGTCTCACTTTTTTTTCTTATGAGTCCCCCCCTTTTTTGTTTGTTTTCTTTTATTGTCATTCTTTTTTTCTGTTTTTTTTTTTTCGTGTTCCATCCTCTTTATTTTCGTTTCTTTTTCGGTTTAATTATTTTCTTTTTTATTTCAGTTCTGTCACTGTTATCGTTTTTTTTCATATCATCATCATCATCATCATCATCATCATCATCGCCACCACCATCTTTTCTTCTTCTTCTTCTTCTTCTTCTTCTTCTTCTTCTTCTTCTTCTTCTTCTTCTTCGTCCATTTCTCCTTTTCTCTCAATTTCTTTCTTTCGTTTTCAACCCATACTCGACTTAATATCCCCCTCTCTCTCTCCTTTCTTCTTCTTCTTCTTCTTCTTCTTCTTCTTCTTCTTCTTCTTCTTCTTCTTCTTCTTTAACATTCTTATCGCCATTCTTCCATCTCCCTTTCATCTCCTTTTTTTTTCTTTTATCTTTGTTTATATTTCAAATGAACGTAAGTTCGTGTTCCACGTTTGTCTTTGGACCCCACCGGTAAACACCGGATTCATCTGTTCCCATCTCATTCATCAGCCCCCAAAGATTCTTTGAAAATTTATGCCACTTCCTCACAAATAAAATACTTTGAAAATGCCCCCTCACACACACACCAGTAAATACTTACAAAAATAGGTCAAAATAAAATAAAGAACTACGAATACTCTGAATCTTTGTAAATAATTTGGTAACTTTCATTCTATTTGTTTTTATTCTTTTCGCCACAAGAAAGGCTATAATGCCACTAAAACGCAAGCGGGTTGCTGAGAATGAAATAGAATGAGAAGACGTTAGTGAGCAGGACAATAAAAGACCGATGACGACACATAATGGCGACTGCCGTTGCATTTAAAGTATTTGTAGCTCGTAGGAGACAAGGTAGCAAAAATCCGGAAGAAGGTTCCACAGACGAGAAGTCCTTGAATAGAACTTACGGCCACGTCTAGCTATAGGTTACAGCAGAAATCCCCTGATATACCTCCTAGAATTACTTCTTACTGTCATACGATTATGTGGGAGGCATTTCTGGGAGGTTTGTGTGGGAGGTATTTCTGTCGCACCGTGTATTTCAACACTAAAACAAGTTTGTCTCAGCTACTCTAATTGTAAAAACGATTACAAATCTTAAATGCCATTTAAAATTGAAGTAGTAATTGTTTAAATCTAGCCTCATTTAAACTGTAAAATATGTTTTCCACGTGACGCTAAATTATATTTTACAATCAAAGCACACGAACTTACGTTCATTTGATATTTTAAACTGGCTAACATACAAAGGGCATATAGCCAATTTCTGAATGTTTTACCTTCCTTGCTTACAAACGACCAGAAATAATCAAAGGTAATTGGACTATCGATTCTATAAGTGGTCATAAGACCGATTCATAAATATTGAGCAATATCGTCTCAATGCTTGCTCACAGATTCCTGATATTTTTAGGTTCAGGATCCTGCAGGCGAATAGACTTGTACACTGCGCCCCATAAAAGCGAGATTCAATTTAATTTTGGGTGAACGTAGTGACCACATTATTCGTATGAAATTTTCAGAAATCTCAAACCACTTATGAGCAGCTTGAACCCAATGACACGTAGTATTTCCCTGTTGGAATGACCCATCGTTTCTTGCGATATATGAAATCCATGAATTAGCACAATGTAGCGGCTACTGGACATTCTTAGTCGGACCCAGTCTAATATGTGAATACACCCCAAATCATTATGAAACTATTACCAGCATAGACATCGTATTTTTGACAACTGGTTTCCATAACCTGATGGGGGTCTGTACGATGTCCGCACTCTTTAATTATCACGAAACAACTGAAACCATGACTCATCGGACCACCTGGTGTGTTACGAAACTTGCTGGATTTTCTGTTCCCAGATTCCATGAAAGCTATCGAACGCCGACCCGATTTCCCGAATTGAATGTGGGCTTGATTTCAAGCATTATCACTTGTCCGTTATTATAGATAATTCCAGACAGATGACTTTGGTTACGATAATTAACGACCTGTATTCGTGCTGTAATGCTTTCCATCAGGTTTTCCCGGTACATACGTGACACCGTAGATCGAGAGATATCCACAGAAATTCAGAAATGGAATATCCCATCCGTCTGTTATCCAGTGTGATGCCACGTTCGACCTCCGGTAATTTACTTCACCTTGTCGCGATCAACTTATCTGGTTTTCATACTAACTAACCAGGGGTCAGAACCCAGGGGTCAGAGCCCATCTGATATAGTTTTGTGTATTCTCGTTTTGCGCTAGTATTGCAGTCAGTAAAATTATAAACCCCCTTTAAGTTGATGATGATATTATAAATGAATAGAATTATTGTAAGTTCTTTGACAGGTCTGCTTTTAAGTGGTCTGGTTCCAAAGTCTTAAACTAAATAGGAAATACAGGTAAAGCAAGAAAACAAAACTAGAGTTCTCTGTAACACAGCAAATCAGTAACCTACCTTCCATGGACGACACATTAACCCTTTCAAAATGTCAAACAACAGAGCATAATCTGCATTCATTCCCCTTCGTAAATTCTGAAGACTAGCTTTATTTTATGACCAACATATAAAAGATATTTTGTCTGAAATTATCAGACGAAGAATTTTTACTATTAGTATATTATTACTAGTTCTTCTTATCCGTCATATTATTGCTAAAAATAATTCTTTAAAAGAGCAATAATAATAAAAACAGGTAATGAAATTATACTGAAAATTCTTCATCTTAAAAGAACCAATAAGATAGTAATAAAACAATATGAAATGCTGGCATTAAGTTTAATAATAGTGAAAATGTTTCATCAAATAAAACTACAATAATAAAATGGAATAAAACTAGTAAGGAAATACTAGTAAAAATGCTTAATTAAAAAAACGTCTAATAATGAAACTATGATCTCAACAGTGAAGTAAACCTCGTAATAAAACAAATGTCAAGGGGAGAGAATTAGTGTTTTGAACTTTTCTCCCAATACTCCATAAATGCTTTCGTTTTTATTTTTTGTTGTTTTTCTTTTGTTATAATATTCTTAAAAAAACTTATTTCTCAGTTAGTTTCGTGAATGTTTTTGTTGGCTATTTTAATTTAATCGTATTGTTAGTTGCTTTCTTCATAAGTGAATTTGGTTTGGTATCGTATCGATATTCCTGGATATATTGAATCTGCCGTGAGGAATGGGATAAAAAAATAAAGTAGCAAAGAGAAACTTTTGAAGAATAATATGGGGAACTATTTTGAAAAAAAGACAATTCTGAGGAGAAATAGTAATGACTCATTTTGGCAGTTAGAGAGTTTTAGAAGTCACAATGATAAAAACAAACTTTTGTTAATAGATTTATTCAAACCTTGCCATGACAGTCTAGCTCCGTTGCTGAAGTAGACTCTGTCTAAAAAAGTGATTTCCCCCAATCTAAAAAATAGAGGAAGTTTCGATTCCTGTCAGAGGTACAATATTTAGTAAGATTTCTCAATTTAGGATCGTTGTTATAAATTCAACTGTTTAATAAAATAAAAAGGCGGGGATAACATTGTCGGAGTTAGCCCCTCCTTAATTGCCAGATTGTCACTATGGGTCATTCTCCCTATACTATAAATACTGGGCGACTTCTCGCCTCGTTCTCTTTCCCATTTCTTCATTTCAGCGACTACAATGTAAGCTCTTTTCGAAGATCCGCGTCTTCCAATTTCTAGGAGACGCCATGAACATTATACACACATACACGTACGTACGAACATTCATCAAAGAACGGACACGAACGTTCACACACATACAAATGTTATTGTCTATGTCCATTGTAAAATTGTTTTGTTTAATACATATAGTTGTTTATATATATATATATATATATATATATATATATATATATAGGTTTTGTTTGTCTTCTTTATCTTCAGTTAGACTTAATTCAAGTCTGGCATGTGTTTCTAATACAACAATACGCAAACACACACGGTCAACATCTCAAACAGGGGTCCCCACTAAAAGATGGGGATAACATCTCAAAATGGGGCTCCCTACTAAAAATACAGTTTATAATAAGAAGAAATAATGTCGGATAAAAAAGTTCTTGTGGGTGTATTTCGGCAGCAATCCTTCTTTTATATAGGTTTTATTAAAGACAACTGATATGGGACTCTGATTAAAGTTCTTTTCATAGTTTTCTTGTATTCCACCAAGTTATTTCTTTTCTGGACACAGAGTGGGGATCCGAGCGCTTTCAGCTAATCCATTATCAATCATGTTTTTTCGTGTTTAACTGAATATGTAGCTTTTTATAGCAATAAGAATAATTTAATTTCCGAATACGATCAGCACGTTGTGGCCGTGTTCATAACTGATATTATTGAGAGTTGGTTTCTTCTATTTTATTGTTAACGCTTCCAATATTTTCAATGGTTTTCTGTATGTAGGTGAGTGTATTGTGTTTGTGTTTTCTGCAAGTTATCTTGCTGATCCACAAGATAATTCGGACAGTTTTTACACACTCCATGTCCGGGAAAGAAATCGTTATATTTACAAGAAATAATAAATCCACAAATGAAAAAGTTAGATTTTACTAAATTCAGAGTTTATTGGTTAATGATATTTTCCAACATTTTCTAAACATCTAGGAAAGAAAAAACTGTTGATCATTTTCTGAATTGATCGTAAAATTTCATAGTAGATGATAAATATAGCCGCTTGAAAATTTCGCGTTGTAATACAATTTGTAAATAAAAAAAATTAGACAAACTGATATTTGGAAGAAAGAATTCAATAATAAAAAAAGAAAAGACTAGAAACATCCGTACTGCTTGAAAATAATCAAGCAGCACTGCAATGTCTAGCCAAAAAAAAAAAAAAACCCAAAAAACGACAGAGTGAACGTAAAAGTAATTCGAGCAAAATTAAAATACGGAAAGAGCCAGAACCTATCTACCTAGGTTTCAACTACCGGATCATCAGGATAATTTCAGAATTATATATGTATATATATATCAAGAAAGTGAACTCCAAGATCGATTTCAAGCTATGTGGGCCGAAAAGTTCATTTCATATATATATATATATATATATATAATGTACTAATATCCATATGCATCCATATATATATCCATATAATTGCATTTATAGACATTACAAGATATATATATATATATATATATATATATATATATATATATATATATACTATTTACATTTTTCGAAATATTGTCCGCATCTTTGTCGCCATGTTTATCACAAAGTTTCGGCCGTTGTACGCTCCGACCTTTTCATATGATTGGAATGTCCAACTGAACCTTTTATTTCGGCCACTGAGGTAGACTGTTCTAGTTCCACATGCCATGTCTAATGAAAGTCAGTTATCTCCTGTTAATTCCCCACTGCCTTAACCAGGTATAGAACTCACACTCTTTGGGTCGTGTCACTGGATCTAACCAACGCCTTTATCCACTGTACCATCTGTCCTCATCTCAGATATATTTATTCGAAATAGATGTCAATATGAGAGAAGCATTTTGAACCTTTCTGTCAATAATCCGTAAATTCTTCTGTCTTATGCAAGCAATCGAGTGGTATTCGAACGAAATGACCGGAGGTGTGCGTCTGAATTCTTCGATGTAGAAAAAATAGTCTCATTGATATTCACTGACGCTTATTGCACGTTTAAGGAAAACAAACAACAAATGTAAACACAGACTGTAAGTAATGCGTTTCAGAATTAACGACTGCGATATGTGTGATAAACAACGTTTCTGGTGACCACAAATCCAACGATTATGTCCAAGAATTTGTGTATGGAACTGAATGTTGGATTCATTGCATTGGAAACATTGAGATATGACAAAGTTTGAACCAGGTGGGTCATAAGTATGCTCATGCAAGGTGACAGATTATTGCACCATATCCTCATTGGTGACGAGAATCCATGTCACCACAATTATCCGGATCAAAATGATGGTCCATTCAGTGTCGACATACGAATTTCTTGTTGTAACCTAGAAAACGTTACTGAATGAGGAATAACCAAAACGGAGGCTTAAAATGAAATGGTAATCTTTATAACATCAACAAAATACAATACTCGCCAGCGGCGTGGAGTAGGTAAACCACTTCTAGTGGTGGACTATTAGACAGCATATTACGATATTTATCTGCCTGCCTACGAGGTAGGATGTGGCACAAGGCGAAATTTAATGTGGGGATATCCGAGCCTGTGAGCTCGGGCAAAAATTGCCCGTAGACCCCGCATACGCGGGATCGGGTATCTGTCAACCTCCCCGAACGAGACTCTGCCCTTCGGCATAGCCTCGTCCGGGTTCCTCTTTGGATGTATATTTTGCATGTCATTTCTGAGATGCATAATTGTCAGCATTCTTGGATTATACTATTGTTCCAATCTTGGTACGGTGGAGTAATAGAGAGCGGCTCGGATTGAGGAATCGGAGTTCGAATTCCAGTCGAATCCATTATATTCACTTACGTGATAATACACTTGGGAAAGGTATGAATCCTCTTCTCCTCCAGATATGGGTAAATAGCAGGAAAAATCTGTCTCGTCAGTTATGTATCGAAAGATACATGATCGCCTAAACGTGTATCACGCATGGCACATAACTGACTGACTTTGTTTATATAGATGTTATTATAGACAAAACGCTTTGATCTCATCAGGTATCCATTGATAGGCGTATATGTTGATTATTGAGATATTTTGTTCCTGTGGTGTCAGCTATCCAGGTATTGAACTCCCGACCACGAGACGACACATGTTTAATCAACTCTTATATCCACTACACCACCGTAGGACTTGAGTGGCTTGTCTTTGGCGCTTTTATATTCGATGTCAGATTTTGGTTATTGGTCACTTGGAGGATTTGTACCGCTTTTCAGAATTTAATATTTCATTTCGGAGATGAATAATTGTCAATATTCTTTTATTATTTCAAACTACTGCTCTGATCTTTGTTGATATAGATTTTATTATAGAGACAGCGTTTCGACCAAGTACCCTGTGGTCAACATCAAGTGTGCCTTTTTTTTTTTAACTTACTTTAACTCTAGATTATTTTGTCATTTTGTCTTTATACTGCCGGTTACTGTTCGGAAACAGGGCTTCACTACTTCCCCCAACAATTGATACATATGCACTACTCCCGAAGGACATTAGTGGTGTATTTTTATATTTCTTATATTCAATATCAGATGCCTTTCGACATTTGGTGATTATGGTGGATTCCTATCACTTTTCGTGATTTAGGATTTCATTTCAGAGACGATAATTATCAGTACACATGTATTATTTCTAACTACTGTTCACATCTTGGTTTATATAGATTTTGTTATAAATAAAATCTATATCAACCAAGATGAGAACATGATGAGTTAGAAGCCATTGTTAAAGTTCAAGATAAATAAAACGATCAACATTTTTTAAAAAGAGTTTGCAATAAAAAGAAAAAAGGTCAAAAAGATGAAGAAAGCAAACAATACAGTTAAAGCAAATCAAAACTGATAAGAAGGCAAAAGAATTCACAAACTAGGAGTTGGTGTTTGTACACAAAAGCAATGTCGATCAAGTGAACACAGTAAGTCTGTCTAGTAATTAAGGCAGACCGGGACGGAGTCATATCAAAACACAAGCCGTCCCATTTTATTGGCTAAGAAAAATATCCCAGCATGCATTCTGTGTCATTCTGACTATAACAGGAGGAAGGGGAAAACTTTTGCACCCCGCACCCCATGTAGAAATCAACAGAACAAGAGTTCGAAATGATACAATCATAGGTCTTGTTACAAGTTTTGGATGGACTGACATATCACATCCATAGTTTGGTGTCGGCACCTTCGAACTTTTATCTTTTCTGGACGATAAATAATGGACAATGTGGAAACTTTTCTTGACAACGACGCCGCCATCGCTGTTGTAAAAAATGTGGTTCACCTCCCCTGGTCCAGGCTTTTACGAGCGAGCAAGCAAAATATAGTTCATCACTGGCAAAGAGACATAGACAATGATAGTGATGATATGGAAAAAGATTGTATCTGAAAACTGGCCTTACACAAAGTGCTTCCTGTATCGGTTGAAGTTTCCGTGGAAATAAACAGGCGATGTTACTTTTGTACTGTTTCTTCATGTCTAAATATATCATCATCATCATTATCAAGTGTGGTCATAGAATCACTGCTCAAATTATCACATGACCGGTTCCTTCTTCATATCTGGGTTGAAATTCTGAAAGGTATTCATTCCTAAGTAACGTGTCTTGAGAAACTAGACCTGGCGGATCCCATCCTTCTCTGGGTCAAACGAGAACCGATTTCTTCCAACTTGAAGGTACGCTTTGGTTACGGACATATGGTCGTTGATTCATTCGGGAAAACTCTCCACCCTTGTCAGTGACTTCAGTCTAGGAAGCCCTCTGCATAGCAATATGGCGTTAACACCGAAATGAATTAAAAATGGTTAGAAAGACGAGAAGAGAAACGAGTACAAGAAAAAATAATTAGAAAAGAACAGAGAAGTCAGTAAAAAATGTTTAACATTTTTGAAAGGAAAATAAAAGAAAGAAAGAAAGAAAGAAAGACTAAAACAACTGAAGATTACGAGGAAGGAAAAAATTAAATAAAAATTGGAGATTTTGAGAATGAGTTGCGAAAAGAGAATTGGTTTAAAGGAAGAAGAATGACTGAAGAGAAAAAGCAAAGAAAAGGTAAAAGAAAGAAGCTTTACCTTGTTGATGGGAGAGTAATGGACAATAAACTAAGGAAGAAGGAAGGAAGAAGCAAGAAAAACAGGAGCCGTAAGATAAGAAAGAATAAAGGTGCAACGAGAGGAAAAGAAAGAAAAAAAACGATAAAAAAAAAGCCAAAAAAATCCATAAAAAAGGGCGTAAAAAACAGAAAACTCAAAACGGAGCCAAATATATTCCTTTTGTAATAAATAAAAGAAATTCTTACATTTATCCTCATAAATAAAACAATTATTAAAATGAAGTTCATCATTCTAATGTCATTTTCTTTTCGTTCATTTATAAAACATGACTTTTCGACTAATTTATTTGCAGATTTTTATTCTTAATTTATTCTTTGTTCTCATTCTACATGCATTCCATAATAATTTAAATCACTTTTCTTTAAGCACACAAACACACGCTTGCATGCACACACACACACACACACACACACACACACACACACACACACACACACACACGTGCGTGCGTGTGTGTGTGTGTGTGTGTGTGTGTGTGCGTGTATTAAGACCTATTTTATTAAATAATTTAGACATGTATTGTCTCCTTACTTTTAATAGTATCCTCTCGTAATTACTGACAAGTTTCTTAGTATACTTATTAAAGGAAGAAAGAAATTTACAATGTTGATGCATATTCATTTTATTTCCGAGTACTTTCGACATTAACACATGGTTATTTTCTTTAATATAATATTTTATATTATATTTTGTATTATTCTAACTTCCTCCTATGACATTTGTATAATTGTATACGTATGTATGCGTGCATGAATGTGCGTGTGTATATATATATATTTATATATAAGTGATTTCATTTTGTATTATATATTCGATCATTTTATTTCTTTTATTTTCAATCTATCAATTTATTGTCCATTATTTTCTTTTTATACGTATATATCTTTATTTCTGTATGTGTACGTGTCTGTACATATCGGTATATTTGTGGTTATATATGTCTGTGTGTATGTGTATATATATGTGTGTACGTATATATATATATATATATATATATATATATATGCTTATTATTTCTCACCACACTTATGAAAGGCTGACGGCTTTCAACACTCTGAAAATAGATTTTCCAGGTCAGACGACTCGACTTCCTGTTACTTTTTCTTGTTATTAGACGTTCTTTTTTTATTTATTTTTATTTTTTTTGCCTGATTAATTTAAACCATTGTTTGTAAATTATACCGTTTACATCTTCGGTCTGATGAGACTTACTGGTCGAAATAAATCATGATCTGTTACCATATTTTTGTGATATGTTAAGCTTTTCCTTGACATATATATATATATATATATATATATATATATATAAGACATTTAATGTTTATACATTCTTTTATATAGATACAAATATTTAAGTAAATGTTCTGTTTATAATAAACAGTATTAAACAACATTTACCGACCTGAATGTGTGACGTCATATATATATATATATGTGTGTGTGTGTGTGTGTGTGTGTGTGTGTGTGTGTGTGTGTGAATAGTGTCATATCCGAAACTGCCCACATATGTTTATATATGTATGAGTCCTGACGGACGACCAAGTATATATATCTGTTTGTATACATCGATGTTTGCGTTAGTACGATGACACAACGAGGACATTTCCCCCACCACTTCCATAATAACACCAATACACGCAATCTACATAAACACTAAATTTTTAAAAAATTAATCAGTTTGTCTGACGATCGCTAAAGCGTGAAACCCAGGGTCACAAACTCACATCTATCCAACCAAATGTATATATATATATATATATATATATATATAGATAGATAGATAGATAGATAGATAGAGAGAGAGAGAGAGAGAGAGAGAGATGGGGAAAACAAATATTCGTAGACATAAATTTTTAGTTTATTTTATTTTGAACTAATGAATAAACATACTTTTCATATAATTAACTGTACACAGATGCATGATAACTAAATATGCATAGAAAACAGAAAAAATTGATTTAATAGAAATAAATTCCATTTATCCATTTTAATGGGTAAAAAAAATATTCGTACAATACAAAAAAAAATACATAATCTTCATTTAATACTTTGTAGAAATAGCCATTATTCACTTTGACAACAACCAACCTCTTTTTATAGTTCGCAATTAATGATTTGTAAATTTTGGTTAGTAATTTGTTCCATACTTCTTCAAATATGGTCTTCAGATCCGGAATGATTGTTAGAATTCTCGATTGGATTTGAATTTTCAAATAACGCCAAAGATTCTCGATTGGGTTTAAATCTTGGAACTGACTTCCATGTCCACCCTGACCCAAGGTGTTAGCTTTTGTTAGGGTCTCAACTATGGGAAAATAGAGAACAAAAAAAGAGGAAAAAATACTATGAAAGTATAAAAATACATATTTATAGTAAAATACTAGCAATACATTTTTTTATATAAAAAAAATATCAACAATATTTATTTACAGTAAAATGACCAACAATATATTTTTAAAGCAAAATGACTAGTGATATATTTTATAGTAGAATTACCAACAATACATTTTATAGCAAAATGACCAACAATACTTTTTATCTTCTAGTTGAAGTCATACAATTGACTTCAAATTATATTTAGCTAAGAGCATAAGATTATGTTGAAATTATTTAGATTTCTGTAATAAAAAATCCATAGAGGTTGATATGCTGCTAAGCATAATCAATCAAAATAAGTTCAGGTTTATTTGTAACAATATTTTCTCTCTTGTGTTTCGGAATGATGTTTCAGAAAATTTCTATACGTTGCAACATTAATAATTATAGCGCGATTAAAATAACCAACCTTAGATTTGGATCTTTACATTATTTTCAGCAAACCATTTCTTCGTAGATTTTGCAGTGTGCTTAGGATCATTATCTTGTGGGAAGATCTAATCAGGAGGAAGTCCAAGATTTTCAACCGAAATCATTAAATTTGCTTCCAAAATATTTTGATATGTGGCGGCATTCATTCTACCATCTATTACTGATATATTGACAGTAGCCTTTGCAGAAAAACATCCCCAAACTATGATGCTGCCACAACAAAATTTCAATGTTGGGAGTATGTTCTTTTGTTTGAAAGCATCGCCATCTTTCCTCCATACATGATTTCTAGAATTACGTCCAAACAACTCGTCTTTTGGTTTCGTCTGTCCATAATATTCTTTCCCAATACGATTTTACCTCATCCTTATGTTCATAAACGAATTTCAACCTGGCATTTCTGTGTTTTTTCAATAGCAGTGGAGTTTTCCGACTGGAGGGTGACTTTAGATTGTTCTTATGAATTCCATTGCTTATTGTTCGTTCAGTGACACAGATAGCAAATTATCTTATAATTCTTGACGATTAATCATCTTTGGATTTTGTTCATATTTGACTCATTAATCTCCTCAAAGATCTTTAATAAATCTTCCGTGGAACACCTGTTCTTCTATGGTTTTCAACAGTTTTGGGGTTTTTATGCCATGCAATGAATGAACTAATGGTAGTAAAGGAATTTATTCAGGTTGTCTGAGATTTTCCTGTAACTTTTACCTTCTTTCCAGAGATCAACAATCAGTTCTTTTTGCGAATTTTCCAATTCTTTACCTCCTGCCATGATAAAAACCTTCTTGCACGAATATCAATTACAGAATGTTCTATTTGTATTTGGGGGGGGGGAGTTAAAAATAACAACTGCTAACATTATTGGAACATTGTAGAAAATTTCACTTGAATAATCTAGAGTATTAAAGCAATTAAGTTTAAAAAATCTGAAATTTGCATTGTACGAATATTTTTTCACGGTTAAAATTGATAAATGGGATTTATTTCTATTAAACCTTGTTTTTTGTTTTTTTTATGTATATTTAGTTATTGCGCATCTTTGTACAGCTAAAATACAATAAATTAAAAAATAGTATATGTACGAATATTTGCTTCCTCCCACTGTAGATATTTATTATATTCAGGCAGCAAGAATTAATTTAAACAAGTTTTTTTTAAATTTCAAGTGACAAGATCTGTCTGCTTAATTTTTTAAATTTACTTTACCAATTTTCGAATAAGATCTTGTATACCATCCAGTTCTAAATATACAATGACTGGGGTTATTGGAAATAATTGCACAAAATCAGAGTAAAAACATGTACTTTGGATATTTTATCCGCAATTTTGCTTTGGATTTACATAGTCTTATTGGAAAACTCTAAAAATTCCATAGAAATTAAATAAACACAGTTTTTCGATTGAATGACAATTAAAAAAATTATCATGTGTGTGTGTGTGTGTGTGTGTATACCTAAATTTTAATGAATTTGACAGCCTGAAAGAACCTTGTGTAGTATGGACTTTTACGCTATCCTATGTGAGCAGTCAAGTATGAATTTGGATAGGTAAGTACTGGTCGTCCTGGGTAAGACGTTAAATTACATCCGCATCCTGGGTAAGACGCTAAACTATGTCCAGCAGCACGGCCTCTGATCAAGAGGTTTTGAGGAACGTGAAACCACCTCTTAATTGCTGGTGTTCCCAGGTCCACCCTGACCCGGGGTGGTAGTACCTGTTAGGGTCCCAGGTATGGGCAAATAGTTTATTACCAGCAATACTTTTTTGAAAAAAAATATTACCAGCAATACAATTTTGAAGGAAATATATTACTAGAAACAGATTTTTGAAAAACAAAATATTACCCGCAATAAAAATTTTTGTCGGCATTAAATAACCCATTGAAGTTGATATGTCATAAAACAAAATAAACCAAACCAATCTAAACCAAAGACTACATATTCTATTCATATGAATCTATTCTAAAAATGTTGCCGGCATTAAATAACCCTTTGAGGTTGATATGCCGTAAACCAAACCAAACCAAACCAAACCAAACGGTAAGTACTGGTTCGAATAATATAACGTAGGCATGAAAAGAAAAATAATAAAAGAACGGTTGATTAAAATTAAATATTATAAAAAAGATGAGAATAAAGAAATTGAGGAAGGAAGGAAAGAAAAAGTAAAAACTCTGGTGACATATAAAAAAATAAAGGAAGAAAATAGATAATGAAAGAAATGCAAAGGTGGAACAAAGTAAGGAAAAAATATATTAGAAAAGAAGTAAAAGATAAGAAAGAATCGAGGAAGGGAAAAAAAAGAAAGAAATGAAGAAGAAATAAAAACAAAGAAAAAAGCAACAATTTTATGTGGAGAAGGAGAGAAATGAGGAAATGAAAGTGAAATAATGAAAAAGATAAGGTGAGGGAAAAATGAAAAGAAGCAGTGAAAAAAGATGGTAAAATAATATCGACAGATACAACAAGAAAGAATTAAAACGAGGCTGAAGAAAAGAAAGACAGCTTTAAACAAAACAATAAGAAACAAAAAAAAAAACTGTACGAGAAATGCCAATAAGAAAAGACAATTATGGAAAAGACGGACAAAAACAGATTGTTGCTAAGAATGAATAAATGAAAAGAAAGAAAAAAAATAAGAATAAAATAAACAGGGAGAAGAATGGAATGTCTGAAGGAAAAAGAAATAAGAAAGAAAAAGGAGCACCATGAATAAAACGTTGGGGAAAGAATTTGAATAAGAAATGTATGAAAAGAAAATAAAAAGTCACGAAGGAAAAATGTTTGGAATGAATGAAATGACAAAGAAATAAATAAAACGAAAGACAGAATAAAAAGAAGGAATCGTCCGAGAATTTGAAGACTCTTGTGATTGGCGTCATTATATTTTGACAATGATTGGTTTACCACAAATATATGAGTTTATGACATTTATGGGCGATGATTATCTGAGAGGTTTTTTTTTCCTTTGTCAAGAATGGTCAGACCATTTCTCACGCCACATGGGATACAGACGCACAAGAGATGCATACCGAAGTATATAAACCTAAAAACTATATTCTAATATTGATATATTCATTTATGTATGTGTATTTTTGCGTTCAAATTAAGCACACACACACACACACACACACACACACACACACACACACACACACACACACACACACACACACACACACACACAAGTGCTAGTCATTTTTTCTCGCCAGAAAATATCTTACACATTTATAGGTTTACCATTCGTCCATGCATGGAATAATTCTCCCTCATCTGGTTTGGTGCTTCTACTATGCATTTAGAGATGCTTGACAAAATCCAAAGAAGAATCTTCAATGTTATCGGTCCTAACCTGGTATCTCGGTTTCAGTCACTTACTCACCGCCGTAACGTTCCAGTCGCGTGCGTTTTATATTTAAAAAAAAAATCGTATTAATTATCGGATGATCTTTCCTCTTTGGTATCTCGACTTTACGAATTTAAGCGCCGTACTAGATTGGTAGGTAGGTCCCATCATTTTAGAGTTGAAATTGCGAGATGTAACAAGAAGGTCTATGCTAACAGATGTCAATCATTATTTTCTCTCTTCTTAATTCCCTTAATTTTATTGTTCTCTCTCCATAATAAAGTTATTGTTTTTCTCATATTCTTTCACACGCAGTAACTCCTTGCATCTTAGTGATTTATTGCCTTGTTTGGGATGAAACACATTACACACACACACACACACACACACACACACACACACACACACACACACACATATATATATATATATATACACACATATATATATATATATATATATATATATATATGAGAAAAACGGAAATCTCCTGAAGGGTGTATTGAACCATTAAAAAAATGTTCCCCTACCAAACTTAGAGACGAGTTTCTGAACATAGCATCAATCCGCTTTTTGTATTACCCCATATATATATATATATATATATATATATATATATATATATATATATATATATATATATACACTTGCAAGGTGTGAAAAAACACAGATAATAGAATTTGAAAATAAAAAATATTAGATAAACTGATATCAGGAAAAAATTCAATTAAAAAAAGAAAAGACTAAAAACATCCGTACTGCTTGAAAATAATCAATCAGCATCATTTCACCTATCGGATCATCAGGACATCTCCAGGATATACTATATATATATATATATATATATATATATATATATATATATAGGCTCGTGAAAAATTTATTTCGGTTGAGCTCTCTGGGGGAGGAAGTGTGGGTTTGTAAACAGTGACTATTATGGCTATTATAGCAAGACTCTTCGGTAAAGTGAATCGAGTCCTCTCAGTTACTGTGTGTTTATCTAAAAATAAATACACTAAAATTCACCTCAGTCCCTGCCGACGGCTTTGTGGTAGAATCTCCGACTGACGCCAATTTAGCCGGGTTTCGATCCTAGCAAGAGGCAACCGGACGTCTGGCCACACCGAAAAACTGTGATACAGCGAAACAGGCTGTTTGTGCATGACTATATATATATATATATATATATATATATGTGTGTGTGTGTGTGTGTGTGTGTGTGTGTGTGTGTGTGTATAAACATAAAGTGAGAGAGAGACTGTTATTCCCCAATGCAAGGCCTAAGAGTACCTCGATGTAGATGGTTATCAAGCTGTTGTTAGAGCGTAAAGAGTATAAATCAGGGCGCATATTATAAGGATATTTAAGATAGACCACGCTTGACCCAAGACGAATGGGATTACGATCGTAGTAATCGAAGAAGCATCTTTTGAAAGAAGATGCTTGAATAGAACTTCCTCCTAACAAATGGAATGCTAAAGGGATGAGGAGAGTCGGTTTTGTGTGTGTGTGGCGTGGTGAGTCCTAGCTCTGAAGGTCTGGACTGGTGGAAGTAAAGAATGTCGACAAGAAAATAGCGATAATATAGCCAGAGGCTCGCAAGTTTTTGCTGTAGGTTGACAAATAATGTATCACCCACAGGGCCGCGTAAACGCTTTTTAATTCTGTAAAGTATACGGATCGCGCACACACTTTTACTAAGTTTAAATTAATCTCCTGTGATAACAGTTAGTAATATTGAATCGTATAAATGTTCTAGTGTGTGTGTGTGTGTGTGTGTGTGTGTGTGTGTGTGTGTGTGTGTGTTCATGCGGTGGGTGTCTGCCTACTTCGAAAATTCTCATTTGAAATTATAAATATCTAAAGCTTAGAGTGGGCTTGAACTCCGATCATTAGCTTTTGTGTACAATACGTATCGATATGAGTATGTATGTGTCTATATTTCTGAGATGAGGTGTTATATACACTATTTACATTATTCGGACTATTGTCCTCATATTTATCACAACGTTTCGGCCGCTGAACCATCTGAAGAAAGCCGGAGCGTACAACGGCCGAAACGTTGTGATAAATATGACAACACAAATGAGGACAATAGTCCGAATAATGTAAAGTGTGCGCTAAATCTTTTTGTACACTTTTTTAAAGACTAAAGTTTCTAATGTAATACCTTTGTACTGTTTTATCAGTGATTCTTTTTTTGGTTAATATAAAAATAGATTTTTGTCTCGAATTTTCATTAAAATAATTTACAGTAAATTAAACGAGTCGCTAAAAACTGAATTATTTTAAAGGAATACAACATTCTTCCTTAAAATTATATTATCGAAGAAACTTTTACAAATAAGATTTTATATTTAATGTTTGATTTTCAGCCAAAATTATTAGAAAAGATTTGACTTCATCATTTAGCCTTCTCATTTCCGTTTGATTTTTGTAAAAAAGTGAGAAAAAAGTTTCTTAATAGACGAGTTGTTTCCCTTGCATTATTCCCTAACTGTAGTTTGGAAATTAATTTATAAAACAACGGAGGGTGTTTTGATTGCAATGATTTCTATTATGGACATGTTGCAATCACTATACAATGACTACGTAGTGATGAATCTGCTAAGAGATATTCTATTTCAGTCTGATCCATTCTAAATTGTTTGGGTGTTTAATTGGTTTTGTATTGCGGAATATCAACTTTTATGCTTTATTTAATGCCAAAATCTAAATAATATTTTGAACGCAATTGTATGCCTTCAACCACAGACGAATGTGTTGTTGGTCATATATATATATATATATATATATATATATATATATATATATATATATATATATATTGCTGGTATTGTATCTATATCTATCTATCTATCAATCTATCTATCTATCTATCTATCTATCTATCTATCTATGGGTGGGTGTGTGTGAAAAGTGTGTGTATATAAATATAAAAATGTATATATATATATATATGTGTGTGTGTGTGTGTGTGTGCAATATATTATATATATATTATTATTTATATATCATATGTGCGGTACTTATTAGAAAGCGCTCAATATCAAAGATAGAGCTAACATGTTTGGTTGAATTGATGTGTGTTCAAAACTCAAATCCAACCAAAGGTAAAATACATTTTACAGCAATATATATATATATATATATATATATATATATATATATATATATATATATATATATATATATATTGCTATAAAATGTATTTTTTATACTTTGCTCGAGTTTTGATTTTAGCTTTGGGGTTTTGCCCTTAGCTGGAATCTGAACAGGTGATACTACCTCTGGTCAGGGTGGACCTGGGAACAACAGCAACTAAGAGGTAGTTTCACGCTGCTCAAAATTTCCAATCTCTCGATCAGAGGCCTTGCTGCCGGATGTAGTTTATCATCATACTCAGGGAAGTTTACTGGTAATATTTACTCCTGCATCGAGCGCCCCTTTAAATTTTATAGATAAGATGATGGCATCAGTTTATTTTACTTTCGGTATAAGATATGTTCAAATAGGTATTCTGCCATCTGTTACAATGTATTCTTTTATCGCTTTAAATGTCATTCTTTATTCAAAGCAGAAAAATGTAGAATAAATGAGAAATCAAAGAAAAAAATAAAACGTGAGTAACAAATCAAAAAGAAAAAAAACTTAAATAAAAATAAAAATATTATGAGTTATTTTATTTTTGAGATAATCTGACAGTATGAGATGACATATTCATGGGTCATCTTCTGAAGAATAAACCCGTTAATTTCATGACTAAAGCAGTTTTACAAATTCCAGTTATATCACTAGTAAGCCGTACAATATTTAGATAACTTATCCTGTAGTTTATGGGGAATGGGTTCGTTTTTCAATGCTCTGTAAATGTGGCCTATTTCTGGAATTGACAGTTTATGGTATGTCCAGGGAAGGGATATATTTGAACGAAGTAGCTAAGTGGTTTTGGCTACTATAACCAAGTAGAATACGGTAGCAGTAATCAACTGGTACGCGTCGTAGTCGCAGGTAAGAAGTGTAAGATCATTGGCGTAGTCCAATGGGCGTCGTTATAGACTTAGCTCTCAGACTAAGGCTCTTGACTCTCCTACACGTCCGTCGGTATTTATGACGGACACCAGCCAATCATATTCCAGTGAGGGGGAACACAGGTGTATACATATCCCATTATATCAGTTTAACAGGGAATCTTTAATCATGAATAAGAAAAAAGAGAAACTATATTATAAGGTAAAATTCGAGAATGGTGATTGGTATATATATATATATATATATATATATATATATATATATATATATATATATATATATATAATATCGGTTTGTTCAAATATTTTTTATTTACAAATTGTATTGTCTGTTTTTTTCACACCGCCCGAATATAGGTATTAAAATAATATATACTGTTGAAAACCGAGCAAACTGGAGAAATACCTGCTACCGAGGTATAAGTAACTTTGAAAAGAATCGTCTCTGCCATCTGAGAGTATTAAGAATTAACACTAAATCTCGGGTTAATACATCAGACCATATGACGGTCAACATTATATTATGCCATTCGTGTGGATTTGGTTACAAATCCCGTGCAGGATTGTTGTCTCATACGAAACATAAACATAAAAACTGAACTGAAAGACACTCATACGTCGAAAACGACGCGAAAGTCCATCATCATCATCGTATATATATATATATATACTTTAATTTGGCGTCAAAATCGCTACACAGTTGCAGTCGTGTTTCGATGCGCATACAACGCATCTCATCAGGCGATTGTAAATTACTGGCGAGTGAACAATTTAGTCGAATTAAATCGGATTAAATCAACTGATTAAATCATTCCCTCGCCAGTAATTTACAATCGCCTGATGAGATGCGTTGTATGCGCATCGAAACACGACTGCAACTGTGTAGCGATTTTGATAGGTTTTCCCATGTAATATCCTAAAATAAAAATATTGCTCTACTTTGTATTGAGCCCTCTTTTTAAATTAAATGTTACGAACGTTGGAATTGTATTCATTCGTTCTCATTATACCTGGTTATATATATATATATATATATATATATATATATATATTATATATATATATGCTCGGTAAAAATGGCAGCGGAAAAATGACAGGGTAAAAATGGCAACGGTAAAAATGGCAACGGTAAAAATGGCAAAAAAAATAGGAAAAAATGGCAAAAGTGGATAAATAGGAAAAATGGCAAAAGTGGATAAATAGGAAAAATGGCAATTCGACAACAGAAAATTATGACCGTTCGAGAAGGATGGGTCTAAGCTCCCATCCTTCTAGTTTAAAATAGGGCTAAGTCTCCCCCCCCCACTCAATATTTTAACATAAATATTTTTAAATAGATATTTACTCTAGTGGGGTGTGGAGTTAGGTTCCTTCTCTTGTTTTAAATAGGGGTTAAGTTCCCACTCTTAGTATTAAAAAACATTTTTTTTAAATTTTCGATGTCGATTTTTACTCGTTTTATTGGGAGGGGGCGCTAGGTTCCTACTCCTAATTGCAGTAAAAGCACAAATCGTAGCGTGTTTAAGTGAATTTGATGACTATAATTCATTTTATAATTGATAGCTGACATTAGGATTAGATGTATATATATATATATATATATATATATATATATATATATATATATATATATATATATATATATAAAATAAGTCTATTAGTGTATATATATATAAAATAAGTCTATTAGTGTATATATATATATAAGTGTATTAGTGTATGTATATACACTATTACACTTATACATATTCAGATAGATAGATAGATAGATATGAACAGAATGGGATAGATAGAAACAGAATGGGATAGATAGATAGATAGATAGATAGATAGATAGATAGATAGATAGATAGAAAGAATTTTAAAAATAAGAGGAAATATAATTCAAATACATATGGACAATAAATGTTTTTGTGTATAGCAATTTTAAACACGCGCGCATGCACACACAAACACACAAACACACACACTGATGATAGAGAGAGAGAAAATACTTATACATGCAGGTATTGAAAATTTTACAAGTGTACGGATGTACTGATTTCTTAAAGAAGAAGATTACATTGCACCAAAATGAATAAACTCTTTCATAGAGTAAATGGAAAGGGAGGAGGGTGGGAGAGAGAGAGAGAGAGAGAGAGAGAGAGAGAGCGAGGGTGACAGACTATTATATAGAGAAAGAGAGAGAGCGAGGGTATAGACTATTATATACAGAAAGATAGATAGATAGATAGATAGATATATAGATAGATAGATAGAGAGAGAGAGAGAGAGGGAGAGAGTGAGAGAGCGAGGGTATAGACTATTATATACAGATAGATAGATAGATAGATAGATAGATAGATAGATAGATAGATAGATAGATAGATAGATAGAGAAAGAGAGAGAGAGCGTGAGAGCAAGGGTATAGACTATTATATAGAGAAAGAGAGAGAGAGAAAGAGAGAGAGAAAGAGAGAGAGAGAAAGAGAGAGAGAAAGAGAGAGAGAGAATATTTATACCATGTTGTTATTGAAAATTTTACAAGTATATAATGAATATCATACTGACAACTTTTGGAAATGGAAGATTGTATTGCGCCAATTCTGCTAAGTAAACCCAGAAAGAAAGAGAAAGAGAGTGGGGAGTAGAATAGATTGCTAATGTCTTAATCTCTAATCTAATCTGGTAGAGTTACGTATCGGTCATTTAGTCATGTGGCCCGTGTTTGTTACTATGTTTGCGTGTTTGTCTTTTTTATTTCTTATGTCGATGTTGGCGCCTTTTGCTTGCGTGTCGCCGTCTTCCCGCCAAATACATCAAACGAAAGGAAGACCGCGTTTTAAAAAAACGTTCGCATCTGTTTAACGAATGGTTTATGGGCTCATAAAACTTAGAGAAAAGAACTGTGCCTAACTCTTGCCTTTAATCGCTTTGGAGACTATTTGTACCCCCTCTCTCCCATTTTCTCTCTCCACCCAACACACACACACACACACACACGCACGCACACACACACACACACACACACACACACACACACACACACACACACACACACACACTTAAGTATTACTATCTGTATTCTGCACGCATATATATTGTACTATACATACGTATACTTATACCTGTACATATATATAAACGCATATGTTGACACAATTATACGGAAACATCTAAAATCGTATTCAAAATTACTCTGCCTCGTCGACGGATCTAAAATGGTTTCAGATCCCCACTTTTTTATTGAAACTGAAAACTAAAATGAAGACTAAATTTGTCTTCTTAGTTTCAATATACGACAATGCTACTGAATTGAGCTGCATCATTTGTCAAAAATCATTACTGTAAAATTGTTACAAAATAATTAAGAAAACTTCATTTCATTTTTTCCCCAAAACATTAAAAAGTTTATGTTTTATGCGAAAAAATATGCAGGCCTAGTTCTAAAAAAACGTACAATCAAAAATTGTAGCTAAAATAAAAGAATAATAGCTATACAGAAAAAAAAAAGAAAAAGAAAAGAACATTTATTTTCTAGGAGATGCCCGGGAATCTTTAAAAAGCTTAATATTTCATTTTTATTTTATACCGACTTGTTTATTTATTTATACCATTGCTTAAATTTTTAAATCAGAATATTACTAATTTTTTAATATCTTTATTAAGTTATCATTATAATATTTTTATTATAAGAGATTATAATAAAAACATTTTATATCTTTACACAAAAGCTTTCATGTTTCTATTGTATGATTGTACTTCCTCTTTTCGTAAGTTAAAGTGGGTGGGGAGTTCAGAATTAAAAATTTCCTTGTGGGTATGTCTAGATTAACCAGTTAAAAGTCAGATCTATGTTAAATAGAAAAATAAGGTCGGAGGGTGGAAGTGGGTGAGTTATTTTTTCATGTCACGATAAAATGGCGCTTGGAAAACATGACAGCGACAGATGTATTATGAATGTAGCCAAATATGATGTTCCCATTTGTTACTTCAACAAGTGGGGGAAATTAATCAGACATAACGTTATCAAAAACAAATTTTTTAATTTTTTTTTTATATTCATAAAGCTTCTTAAAGGGGCCAATAGATAAAATTAAAAATGTGGAACATCGATATACGATGCTAATACATTCATAATACATTTGTTGCTGTCATGTTTTGCTCTACTTTGTATTGAGCACGTTTTTAAAGTAAATGCTACGAACTGTGGATTTTACTCCATTTGTTCTTTCTCTTATTTGACCATTATTAAATTATACAAAAATAGCTTTTTCAAGAAGGTCACTGAAAAATTAGGACTGTCTTCATTTTATATTTTTCAGAAAGTTCTGGCTCTTGTGTTTTTCGGTTAGTTTTGATGAAAATATCAACCAAAATTAAATACCTCCAAAGAATTGTATGATGAAAATTGCCCCAAACTTAATAAAAACAAAATTTTATCGTCAAAATCCTTATGTTATTATTAAGGGGAAATACCAAAGGATTTTTTGATGTAAAAATTATATTTTTTTAGCCTTTTCAGAAATTTTGGTTAATTTTTTTTCTTGTGTCAGCAGGCAAACATGAATCAATATGGGAAATTTTAGCGTCATTTTGCGGTGTAAAATACAGATTTGAAAATTCTTGCAAAAATCAAATAAGTGTCTGATTTTAATTAAACTTTCAGGACTTATTCACAAATGAATGAAATTATTTTTAAAACATGTCTTCCGAAAAAAATCTCTGTAAAAAATATATTTTTACATGTATTACCTCATCCAACATATTTGATTTTATTTAATTTCGAGAAATTTATTTTTCTAAGCGTTTATATTTATATTGGTTATAAGGAGAATTCCTCGGAGAATTTAAATCATGAAATTCTTTTGGTCAAACACTACCGCGGTGATAGAAAATCTGGTCTGAATCGTAAAATAAAAAAATTCAATAAAGTTAAGACATTATTTCATTAAAAAAAAGAAGCTTTTAAATGCTTTTATGAATAGAATATATTATAGACAATATCATCTTAAGAAAAACGAATTCAGTGAATAATGTATTTTTGCAGGAATTGTTTTTATTTAAAAAAAAATAATTAGAATAATTGATAACCTTCTAAAGCGTTTAAAATTCTGTATTAATTTGTAGCGGTCAAGTGATATATTTTTTTATTATTAAATTAGGACTGTATTTAGTTATAATAAATTGAAAAACTTACTGCAATTCAACAACCTCAATATTTTAAAAATAATTTATTTTATGTGTGTCTAAAAGTATTTTTATGAATACGGATCTCCAAACAAGACATTAACAAAAAATAAGAGCAGTAACTATAGCAGTAACTATAGAAAAGTTAAAATGTATTGGGAATTTCCTAACATTTCCTCAACAAGCGGCTTAATAAGTCAGATTATAAATCTGAAAGTGCCTAAAATACAATGCAATATTACATTGGTTAGAATATTTTCTTAAATTTTAAATAATTACTGGGTATTTAAACAAATAATGTAACAACGGCGTTCACCTTATATTCAAGTAATTGTTACAGTTATGTCCCCCTTAGAAAAAACATCCAAACATAAGTCTATCGAGAAAGTTTTCATCACCTCATAAAAACACCCACCTCCGTGATAAAAAAGTACTTTTCTGCGATATTTTACACCAAAAGTAAGTAATATTTGTTTCAAATCAGATTAATTAAACTTTAAATCAGTTCATCTTTCTCCGCATCTAATGTTAATATTAATATTAGCCTTTGCCTTATAAAGAAATATTCGGCATTCATTGATCAAACAATTAGTGTCAGTGTTAGTTGAACTTCATAATGAATTCATAATAAAGCATTTTTTTCAAGAAAACAGAAAAAGTCCAGTAGCTGTTATTACTCTTTCCAGTATTGGTGGAATCTTCCTTCCAATTTTTTTTTCTAAAGTAGTGTGGAACGTTAAAATTTTGATTATGTCATTATTGTCTGTTTGAGCTACATGTGCTATCCATTTTAGCTGTTGCTGCTGTTGAAAGTCTTCAAGTAATGTGGTTTCTGTTGATTTTGTGATTTTGTTGCGCCAGTTCATGAAGCTCGAAGAAGAATGGTCCTCACTAAGGCATCAAGGCTTCAATAATCGCTTGCCAATATGATTACTCTGTAAATTTATAATGTATATATAATGTCATAAATGACGCACGAGTGAGAAGCAAGGAAATTAATTAAAATCACTTGAAAAAATTTGAAAAATGCACAAAATCATTGCAAATAGCAATTTTACCAATAACTCTAATGGCGAGAAAAAAAAGTAAGTATAATAGAGAAAAAAACGAGATGAGAGATTTATAAAGAATTCAACGATTAGAACGAAATGAGAAGGGGCGCGTAGAAAACGTTTTATGTTAAGTGTATTGATCTTTTCATTATATATAGCATGGAGGATAATTCAAACTTTAGGAAAGGATTCAGAAATTTGAACAATCCAAGGGAAATAACTATGAAATAATTAAAGAAAAGTTGTCTCCCTTGGTCTAAAATCTAATTTCTGACAGCTTTAATTTATTTCTGACTGTGGAAATTATTTTAATGGATGTATGAGTTATAATTTATTTGTTTTTTCGTAGTGTCTCGTGTGAGGATGGTGACAACTGAAAAACTGAAATGACTACAAGTCTTCCCACTATTAGTGAATAATAAAATCCAATCAACAACCGTGCAATATTATTTTGAAAACAGTTGGAGAAACTATTTTTCCATTATCTTTGTATTATACATTTAGAGGATATCAACTCTTTAAAAACAGAATCTCAGAGCATTACACCTTTTGAATGAAAGCAGAAAGACTTTTAAGTTATTAAATCTATTATATATAAAATTTTCAAAAATCTGTATAAAATAGTTTTTGTTTTTGTTACAGACAATAGAATAAAAAAAAAATTAAATTCTTAAAAAGAGCTATTTTATTTTTTGTTAAGTTCTAAACTAAGGCATCTATATCGACTTTTCATTTTGATTCTGTCAGTAATTGTTTTCAAGGACTTATTTGTAAAAAGTGTAAGCCTCAATGTAATACGCATCTATACAAAATTGAAAATAATCAAATTAAGTAAAGTGAGTGTAATTGCATAAAAAATATTCTCAAATATTTTGAAGAGAGATTTCATAATTGCCTAAAGTTTAAAAAATCCCACCGATGTAAATGTTGTTTATTAATTCTCATGCCTATTGGAGGATTGCATCTCCGATACACTATTTACATTATTCGGACTATTGTCCTCATGTTTGGCTCCATATTTATCACAACGTCTCGGCCGTTTGTACGCTCCGGCCTTCTTCAAGTGGTTGGAATGTCGAACTGAACCCTTTATTTTGCTCACTGGCAAAGATTGTATCTAGTTCCACGTGCCATGTCTAATGGATGTCAGTTATCAGTTATCTCCTGTTAATTCACCTCTCCAATGTCTCCACCGCCTTAACCAGGTATTGAACTCACACTCTTTGGATCCTGTCACAGGATCTAACTAACGCCTTTATTCACAGATGCATCTCCAATATTAATAATAAAAAGCAACAAGAATTTCTTATGTCGGCTACACACGCATCGCACACTCTTATCATCAGTCGAAACTCGGTGCAATTGGAGCACATATCGATCATCACATTACAAACAACCAAAATATATCTATCCAAATATTAATGGACATTGCCAAATGTAGCACCTAATGCAAAGAAAAACTCATAATACTAGAAGCTGTTATACTAAATAAAAACAAATTACATTAAATAAAATATCTTTAAACACAAGAGACCGTATCTAGAAGTGTATATGATATATTTCATATGCGTATAAAAAATGCATTATTTTTTATGAAATCTCGATCCCCTTAAGAGTTACATATGACGTCACCGTGGTTCGATTTTAATATTTCAGCTTCCTATACAATACCAAAAGGAATCTTGTCAACTATACTTTTTCGAAAATAAATGAGATGGTCCAAATTACTTGAACAAACTACAGAACAAATATGAATTTTGCACAGTTTATCCACAATTTTGATTCCAATGAACAATATCTTATTTGAAAATTGTAAATATTCAGTAACAAATTAAACAGACCGATTTTATCAGTTGATTTAAATGAAATTTATTTCGATATATATATATATATATATATATATAGGCATCCACATACAAGCCTATTTTGGTGTATCACAGCTAATCACTGTAACTAGACGTCCGATTGCATCAAGCCGAGATCGAAACTTGACCGATTTGCCATCAGTCAGAGATTCTACCCTAAACTATCGACACAAGATAGGGAAAGTTTTAACGTATTATATACAAGATGTATATAAACGTCAGTAGCCAATTCGTAATATATATATATATATATATATATATATATATATATATATATATATATGATATGTATTGTCTGTCGTTTTAATGAAACATGCATATATATATATATATATATATATATATATATATATATATATATATGTGTGTGTGTGTGTGTGTGTTTTAACTTTCTATGCCGACACATTTCATCCTTTGAGGAACTGTAGCAAAGCAAATATAGAAAATTTTATCTGGGACTGTGTGCATAAATTATAAATATAGTTTCGTAAATAAAATGTTCTACAATTGCCATGATAAATTTGTTCAAAGAATGATACGTACCGGCATAAAAAAAAAGTTTTCCTGTTATCGTTTCTTTTATTGCGCTTACAGATATATTTATTTATATCAGATCTTTTTACAAAGCTATATGAGGGGGTTACCACATTGTGGCGATCAAACTTAAATATTTGTAAAACTGCAGCGAATTCAAGGGAGGCTATTCTGAAAACTCCATATCTAAGGGGAATAACCGATGTGTTGAATGGTGACTAATGCCCGAAGAGAAAAATAAATTGACAATTTTTTCTTTAACCAGGATTATATAACCATACAGCTCGACCACATTTCTTTTCCATTCATCCATGTCCAAGGCAAGTGTACACAATTCCTCAGCAGTTTTATATTTGAATTTCTCCATGCGTTTTACGTAAATCATTCTTCTTATGCATTCCCTTCTATTTTCCATGCTCTGGTTCGTAGTAACCGAATCTTGATACAGGATTGTGCATAAAGTTTTTTTTTTTTTTATCAAATTTGACCATTCTCAGAATGTTTTCATTTCTGTTGCGGTAATAATATATTTTTTTTAACCTCCAGTATATATCTTATATATATATATATATATATCTTAAACACATGATTCCAAACGAATTCAGGATTTTCACAGTCTATTTAGTTACTGTCCAAGATTCCGGGTCGTGGAACTATATAAATAGAAAGACAGTATTAAATTGTCTTAATTTAAGTTTTAATTTTTTTAGTTCAATGTTGGTGATTCCCTTAAGCTCTTCAGTTGCCAAAATTTGTCAAATACGATTATTAGTCGTTGTTTAAAATCGTTGAAGGAAGAACAGCATCTGGGGTTAAGGTATTTAAAATCCTCTACTGCTTCGACTGTCTTTCTGTTGGGCAGTTTGATGTTGGTATTAAGCCTCAAGTCTTTTGTTTTTCTGTGGTTGAATTTTAGTCAGACTGATTTGGCATGTGGAGGGCGGCTTTTTCAATGGAATGTAGTCAAAATTGACAAATTAATTACGTTTATAGTATATATAAATTATTATAGTTCTACTTTGATAGCATGACTGTTAAATTCTGTCAATGTCCCATGAATATTGGACTATTCCGCTCTGATCGCGCGGAAAGACGGAAAATACATATCAGAGACGCTACTGGGTTTCAGCGAGAAAATCATAGAAAGAAAGAAAGAAGGAAAGATGGAAGTGTTTAACGCTTGTTTCAGTGAAATGGAAGTGTTGTCAATTTCAATTTTTTTTTCATTTGAATCGCCTTACTTCGTAAAATAATAACCAGCATTCATATTTATAATTGTTATTGAAATATTTTGCTAAAGTTGTCAAGCTCAAATATTTAACGATGTGATAAGGGAATTTCTACGGATAATTTATTGTAATAGAATTCGCCATGTGCTTATCCAGTCATTAACTGAAGAATTAAGATTCATCAGAAAATGAAAATAGGAAATTTTCGTAGTTACTTCTAGTATGTAAATATTACCATAACTTTTAATCATTTGGCAGTATTCATAACATGGTTAATACAGAAAAATACACTCGCACAAATTGTCAAGATTATTTTATATCTGGGCACAAATTTTATATGAATGGTTATTTCAGAACATATATCTTCACAGTTTCCTCTACTTCATTGCTCTAAAACATTTGCTTCTTTGTGTTCTTGTCATCCATATTTTTAATCATTTCACCACAAGCAAGACAGGAATACCATTAGTACGTAGAGGGTTACAGAGAGTGAAAGTGAGGGAAAAGACAAGGTATAGGGGTGATTGAGGAAAAGATAAAAAATGAACGTGATTCAAGAATATAGAAGATGGCGATTGAGGTTGCATTTAAAGTTTTGAAGATTGTAGTTATCAGTGAAGCAAATAAACGGAAGGGAGTTCCACCGGCGGGAAGTGAGAGAAAAGAAACCGTTGGAGTAGAAATGGCGGTTAGATTTAACTATTCCAACAGTAATTGGGTGGGACCTAGATGCCACTCTAGTAGCACGCTTAAGTTCTCGTAGTCGGGGAACCAGGGAAAAACGCTCTTAAGAGCAGTTGCCATGAAAATATTCGTAGAAAAGACAAAGGGAAGCCACGTTACTCAATTAAGGAAAACTTCTAGGCGCCGTATTTCTACAGATTATGTGCAATTATGGATCTCCACAATTTTCCATCCTTTGTTAAATTTGTCTTTCCATTGTCTCTCCTAATCCCTGTTCTGTCATTCAAATACACAATTTCGTTACGCAGTTCATACGCTATATTTTTTCTGTGTCTCTTCCATTTAATATGTCCTGTCCAGTGTTAAATTTTCTAAGCCATCGTTACTCAAAAAAACTTCAGTTGTTTCTTTTTGTATCTGTCTATATTTCTGAGATGAAGTATTATGTACACTATTTACATTATTCGGACTATTGTCCTCATCTCTGTCGCCATATTTATTACAACGTTTCAGACGTTTTACACTCCGGCCTTCTTCAGTATCCGTCTATATTTCTGAGATAAGGTATTATGTACACTATTTACATTATTCGGACTATTGTCCTCATCTTTGTCGCCATATTTATTACAACGTTTCAGCCGTTGTACACTTCAACCTTCTTCAGTATTTGTCTATATTTATAAGATGAGGTATTATGTACACTATTTACATTATTCGGAGTATTGTCCTCAGCTTTGTCGCCATATTAATTACAACGTTTCGGCCGTTGTACGCTCCGGCCTTCTTCAGGTGGTTGAAATGACGAACTGAAACCTTTATTTCGCTCACTGGGGTAAACTGTTCTAGTTCCATGTGCCATGTTTAATGGGTGTCAGTTATCAATTATCTTCTGTTAATTCCCCTCTCCAAGTTCTCCACTGCCTTAACCGGGTATTGAACTCACAGCTTTTATCCCCTTTGCCATGTGTCCTCAAGGACACATGACACAGTGAATAAAGGTGTTAGTTAGATCCAGTGACAGGGCAGGACCCAAAGTTAAGTTTATTATACCTGCTTCCGTAGATTGAGACTCAGACTATTTTGCTGTGAACATAACAGTCCTGCCTATACAGCTCACACAACCACTGCGCTGATGCTGGGTCATTTGATATGCTCGGATGACCTTACAAATGGAAGTCTTTCATCCGGGTATCTGTATTGGTTAGCGCCAAAATTAAGCGAGTTGACTGGCAAAGTCAGTTGTTGTAGAAATCTTCGAAGCATTCTCTTTAATGCCATTCGCTGATCTGATATGTAAACTACAACAAAAACCAACAACTTCCGACTGAAGTTATTTTTTAAGTATTTCTAACTTGTTGCTGGTAAGCCTTTATGTTTTTTTTTTTACTTTTGCCACTGAATATAATCACTAAACTTATAATAAAACTTTTTATTTATCTATTATAAAACTTAGTCGGTCTTCCGTCGTTCCCTTTACTTCTCTTTATTTTATTTCTTTTGTTGCACACGTGACAAGATCTCCCTATTGTGGCACCATTTACCAGGGCAAAAAGAAAAGAAAGGAAAAAGAGAAAGGAAAGAAAAGGAAAAGAGAGGCGAGACCCAAGCGTTGATGATAAAAAAAAAACACCCACGACCAGAGACAATTGACAATGTTATTTTGATAAGTAGCAAATGGCGAAAAGTGTCATTACCATGGCAAAAAATTCTAAGTGGATAAGGGAATCGACTATGTTCTGGCGACGAACTTGTGTTATCGGGGATAGATAACAACCGATTAATGCGGGCAAAACATCTAATTAGCAAACCACAGACCGACTAGCCAAAAAAACTCCAATTGAAAATGTTATTTTGATAATTGACAAAGAAAAGGTGAAATACAGGGCTTTGGATAGATATGAAAAATTAACTGTTTTGTCTGCTAAGCCGCACACGAAGTAACGGCTGACCGTTTCTTTTGACAAGACATCTTCGGCTGTGATAACAAAACTATGTTATCAGAAATTGGCACCAAGCATGACTAGAAGAATGGAGCTGTTTTTTCGAGAGGACGATGTTTTGCTGACCACCCATTCTGATAATTAGCGAAAATCTGACTGACGAGGTCCAGATGAAGAATAGGATTTATGACACTACTGGTCGCATTGTTCTGTTGGCGGCCACAGAGAAGGTGAGAGCTGCGATTAAGGAAAGAAAAGGAAGAGAAAAAGATAATTTTTTTTTGAGCAAGATATATTTTTTTTCCTGAAACAAAGCCCGATGGACCGCACACGCTCGGCTGGACACCATTGGCCGAGTGGTGATCACGTGACGCAAGGAGGGAAGCTGTCGCCGCCCATCTAGAGGATGGGTATGAGAGGTTGCTACGAAGAAGTGGGGAGGACAGTTGACGCCCCTCTGAAGTATGGTGAGAAGGTGGGAGTAAGAGCAGACTCCCAAAAATGGAAAGAAGTGGAAAATTCCTAACCAAAAACAAAAGAAGTGGATATGTATTTAGAATTATCGAGGAACCTCCGACGCCGACAAAACCCACCCCGGTTTTGATCGGCGTCCATATAAGCAAAGTCGCAGCGAGCAAAAATCAGTTGAGTTCAGTAGAGTTGAGTTGAGTTGAGGAGAGTGCTCAATTGAAGCAGGCCTCGCAGCTGACTAAGATTCGCGCAGCTTCCGAACTCATCTTCAATCCAAGAACAATTATTTTGAAGAGCGACTTAGATCCAGACCACCAAAATAAGTTTTTTTCGACTTTCGTCTGAAGACACACCAAGAACCAATTTCTTGAAGAACAGACAAATTAAAGTATTAAAACACGCCTAACAAAGGAACAACGTGTCACAATCCATATAACGGGTCGGGAGATAGACGCAGTCCTATGTATCCAGCAACTAGACATAAAGTTTTGTTATCCTTTTTTTTGATACCTTGAACTTTTGAGTTATCATTTTATTTTCTTTTATGCATATTTGTGCGGTGTCACCCTCGTTGAACTCGATTTGCATTACGGCCCCAACTACTGATTGATTTCGTCTGCCTAAGATCAATTCACAACGTGGGTAGGCAGACTGGAGATCAACGCAGTTACTTTGGTAACCAGACGTTGGAAGTGAGTTGGGAACGACGAGGCTGATATCGAATCTAACCAGATTCCCCTCCGAATCACCAAAAGGTTAGAACGTCACATTTGGGTGCCGCGACCGATACCAAGCCAGTTAGTCGTCACAGGACGGGACAACACGACTGACGCAAACAGGCGGACGTCACGTTTGGAGCAGCGACACCCGAACGAAGCAGCGAGGAGCGAGCGAAGGCTGTGTTTAGGGACGTCACACTATTAACAGAAGATCTATCTGTTATTTTCTCGTTATTTATCTTGAGAACTTAGATTTACGTTAAAATTATTATTGTCTGACTGAAGTCTAATTTGGTAGTCAACGATATAATTATTGAAGCTGCTTTTAAGAAGAATTTGTTTTTGTTTCCTTAAAAATATTTTAAATGAGGAAATTAATTTCGCTTTTGAATAAATTGTTTATATTTTATATTTTAGATACTTTTGTAGTTTAGGAGGAAAAAATAGAACGTGGTAACTTTTTTACAATGAAAAAAAAATACATCTAGAAAAGGATTATTTTTCATATTTAATTCCAAAGTAAAGTCTAATGCAGTTTTATAATATCACTGATAGGTTTGGTTATGCTATAACGTAGTTGTACACGTTAAAGGAAAGAAATCAAACACAGGTATTATTTGAATCTAATGGGCTGTATGACGAACGGGACGACAATTGACCCGCGGCAAATAATTACTGCTCTGATTGGTTAATAAGGGAATGTGCTATTGTAGATAATGAGGTCTGTATTTACTCAATACATCACTAATAAATAACGTTTTAGAACTAAGAATATATATATATACCTTACTCTACCTTGTTTAAAACATTTTGAATCAGGTTTGATGTAAATTTAATCGTATTTTTATATGAGTAATCTTGAGTGGGGCACAGAGCAAAGTCCTGTAACAGATTGCGAGTTGCAAGTTGTATTCTCGGTTTGTAGAACACACGCGATTCTAAATCACATGCTTTAGCTTTCTTTTTCAAGAACCATTTATTGGAAAAGTATTTGTAAATTGTTAGGTTTGTTTTCACCATCAAATTAATCTTTGTCTTTATTGAAACATAAATCATTGAAAACATATAACATAGCAAATACATCTGTTCTAAATCGTATATTCTGTTGGAATTAGGTACCATTTCAACGGAGTCATATAAAAAATGTATTAAAAAGTTATTTGAAAAACTAAAAAAAACTACCATAAAGATATAGTTATATTAATTACGAAAATATTTAATTTAAAAGCACAAAGCATATTGGTGCACACAAATTCCCCAGGTAGAAGAAACTAAATAAAAATGACCAGACGAAAATATATGATTATTTTTTAAAATATTGAAAATTTCCTTAGTTTTAAATACATAAACAAATAAACGCGTAAAAATAGTCACGTTTACATCTAAGGGAAGCAACTGTCTTAATTCATATTTTCTTTTCTGTTGACAGAGTTGTTGCCCATAAGCCTTTCGAAACTTCAACATTGATGAGAGCGTAGCGAAGTCGGCTAATAATAGCGAGCTACTACGGTTTATCATTTCTATTGAGTATTGATTCAATCCTCAGTAGGTGCCCCATACATGTAGCTATGAGACATGCTAAGCTAGGCTTATTGAATATTTCGGGGTACTCAATATTAGTGCCCCTTGTGCAAAAATAAGCTAAACAAAGTAAATTTTAAATTACAACTTCGACAACGGATTCCATGTTGCCATATATATAAACTCGTGTAGACAATATATATATATATATATATATATATATATATATATATATATATATATATATATATATATATATATATATTGTCTACACGAGTTTGTCGTTGCTTTGAAATTTTTCATGCAACAAAACAGACTATCATTATTGTTTCGTCCGTGTATTGGTTGATATATTAAAATGTAATTGTCATCTTTGATAATGGCTTATGTAAGCCGAAAGCTTAGATTGGATTTAAACATGGATCAATATGGTGATTTCCTTTCGTCTTTCAATGATAATGTTATTAAGCTTATCAGACAATATGAAAGAAACTTACTTAAAATAAATAGACACAACTTCTCTGTATTATTTAATGAAACACGCATCAATATATAAATATATATATATATATATTAAGACATTTTTTATGTTTATATGTTCTTGTTATAGGTACAAATATGTAAGTAAAGGCTCTGTGTATAATAAACAGTATTAACGACATTTACCGGCCTGAATGTCTGAGAAGTTTCATAGGAAATATGCGTCCTCCGACAGGAATCGAACCTGTATCCTATACAGAACCGTCAGCTAGCCTGACATGCTTTTACAGAGGAGCGTTTCGGTTTGCAAGGTCAATTTTACAGTTTTTAAACTACAATTCTCGACCGAAACGCTCGTCTGTGGCTCAGTCGGTTAATACTGTTTATTATAAACAAAGCATTTACTTAAAATAATTGTCGGACGTTGTCCATTTCATTTATATATATATATTCGCTTCAGGATGAAATGGAACTAATGTCTTTAATTTAATTGCAAAATTAAATTTATGGCTTTTAGCTTCCATTTTTGAAACATGGTTAGACCTGTGTAGCGGAAAAAAAAAAACATATTTTAAATCAATTAATGGGAGTAGCTTCAAAATTTTGAACTGTATGTACATATATATATATATATATATATATATATATATATATATATATGATACAAATATAAAATTTGTCACTTTGCTGGTTAATGTTATTTTCCGCATCACGACTCTACATTTTCGTAGGCAATCAAGCAATCGCTCCGTCCACTACTCAAGATATATCATCAATATATATATATATATATATATATATATATATATATATATATATATATATATATATATGTGTGTGTGTGTGTGTGTGTGTGTGTGTGTGTGTGTGTGAGCGAAAATATATAGAAAATAGGAAAGAACTGGTTAGGTAAATAATCCAAAGTTCCTTTGTATTTTAGTTATTATTTTTTAAAAATAGTGCTCGATACAAAAGTAGAGCATAAATATAATTATTTATTTAAAAATATGATTCCAAGTCGCAGCGAGTTGGAAAAATATTTTTAAATATATATATATATATATATATATATATATATATATAATACTTTATACAGTTTATTAATAATTTTAATACCGATATAAAAACACGTGAGTCGGAAACTGGAAATAGAATATAAAACGTTCTATGAACACTTCATTGACTTTTTTTAATCTCTTCACCCCAGGCAAAGTGGTGATGCACCACTATGACACGGTCTTCATGAGAATGAAAAGAAAATTATCAAACGTTAGTCAGAAGAAAAGACAATGATGAACAGGATTCAAGATGAAGATGTGACATTACAATTAATTTTTGGAAGATCGGAAAGCTTGTTTCAATGAACTCCTGATGCCGAAATACACCTTCTATATATATTACCAAGTTCTTCATAACTTAACTATATATATATATATATATATATATATATATATGTGTGTGTGTGTGTGTGTGTGTGTGTGTGTGTGTGTGTGTGTGTGTGTAGATATTATTTCAGCCTTTTTTTTATTAACCTTTTCGCATGTTAAAATTATGTGACACATTTCTGCTTTGTACAAACTTTCATGCCAAACCACAGTTTGCCAGAATACCACACAACTGATATCAGGAACAAAGCGTAAATAATTATGGGTTATTATCTGGAAGGTACAACTTCTACAACCAATATTTGTCCTGGGGCAAAATAATAAAATAAGAGCTATTGCGTTCAGAGCCATCCTGGCATATCCATATATGACGGCTGTCTACTCGATGTCAAGCATAATAATTTTCTTAAATTAACCGGTGCTTGATTCTTTCAATAGCTTTCAAGTGGCTACTTCGTCCTGCATTTGCTTTGTCAAAAAATAGGTTAATGTGACATGTTTAGTGTTATCCCTGAGTACAGCTTACTTTAGAAAATTTTGCTACTGTGTAAAGGAAGATGACTTTTTAAACCAGTCTATGATTTGGCATGAAATATTGAGAGAGCACATTCATTTTAGTTGCTAGTTAATTTCAGGCAATGTCACTTGTCTATTTTGTCTATGGTGTTTCATATAGTTAACAAGACGTGTTCTGGAGAGATGAACCCGACTACATACGTGTCTTGGAGTAAATTATAGGCACGAAATGTTCCTCATTTTTCTGGTAACCATCCTGATGTTTTGGTGGCTCAACCAAGAGATCTGAACATTTTCAATTCCCTTGTGAATAACGTGGGCTCTGTAGATGTTGAACAAATACAAATGAACCTGGGCTGGCGTTTGCCACAGGGATTGGCTAAGCACGCTAGTAGGCGTGTGTTCTCAGAAAATGCGAGTTGCCGACCATTATATATATGTATTTAGGCAGAAAGTATTCCAACAAATATATTTTATTAAATTTAACCAACAGGTTTTGTTTAATTTTAATTTTAATTTTTCAGTTTTCGAATGAAATGAAATGAAATATAGATGTTGTCTATATCGGGATCAAAACTGCAGATAAACTCTTCGAATATTCGTTCTGCTTTTATGTAAGCACTTTCACCCCCCTCAGACATTAAGAATCATGTGCTGTCAGTGTGATAGGTAAGATTCTATTGGCTACATGCTGGTATTTTATACTGTAGCAGACGTTAAATTCCTCTGTCATAAATGAATTCGTGATAAAAAAAAATAAAAATAGCAGTAACCCCTTCTCAGCTTTTGGCAGATATAAAGCCACGAAAAAAAAAATTGGAAGCAAGCGTGCTATGAAGATGAAGAGGCTATCTTTTATTTCGGGACGACGTTGTGACAAGTCGCTTAATTTAGCGCTTCGAGCAATAGACACACAACGCGAATATTGTACAAGGCACTCACTCGCTAATTCACCAGCAGAGTAAATTCAACTTTTGCTTCATTATTTACAGAGACCAATGAGTCACTGAAAATAATGAAGGGAAACTTGTATCAGTCCAAAGTAAACTCATGCGTAACGGTTAAGTCGAGTCAGATAACACCCGGAAAAATGTACCAGATATTATGCGTATTATTATTTTAAAATGTTTTTTCTGCATATTAAATGACGAAGACAGTCGAAAGTATTTGAAAAAACAACAACAAAACAATAGAACAAACTTGAATATCTGGCAAATTATTTGCAAGTTCAATCGTGATATAAAACAACTCATTCAAACATTAAGCTAGCTTACATTAGCTTACGGTCAAATCACGCTGAAACACCGGTTCTCGTACGATCACCGAAGTTAAGCAGCGTAGAGCCAGGTCAGTACTTAGATGGGGGACCGCTTGGGAACACCTGGTACTGTAAGCCCCCAAAGTCCAACCCTTACCTCACAGTCGGTGGGGGGGGGTGTAAACGGTAGTGTCAGAGCTATGCCGCCCGGAACTTCGTTCCTGGTAGCGCCACCCGGCTAACAAGGGCTCTGGTGAAAATCCAAGGATCGTCTGCATCGGTAACCGGCGGCTTCTGGTCGTTCCTGTCTCTGCGTCTGTGGGAACCCCGCGGCAAGCAAGAACGTTATCCGAGTAGGCCTGGGTACCCTACTTCTGTAATTTATCCCAAGAATCTTCTTCTCATAACAGGAAGAAGCCGGCTCAATCCGCCCAGGGTGAATGCCACAGTAGTATTCAAACATTGGAAAAATACAATAAAATTTAAACGGACGTTATCGGTTGAATTAAATAATAATCGTTTATATATATATCTATATATATATATATATGTGTGTGTGTGTGTGTGTGTGTGTGAAATAGATGCCACATTGTTAATATACATAGTATCCACTATAATACCGTTTGAAGCAATAGAAAAATGTCGGACTAAAAATAAATCCATTAATTCTTTACATAACAGTTTTATGGCCTGCAGTTTTTGTAATTAAAGTGCTCACTATCAAGAAAACAGACCATTCATACTAACAAATAAAATGATCAAGTTTTCAACCCCTGCTCTAAATTCGTGGAGATTACATCCTCTTAAGTGGATGTAATTTCCGCGAAGCTCGGAGCTTTCCAGACGACCAAGTTACAGACGATGATATTTGTTCGCAAATGATACAGCCAGTTAATAATATTAACGATAAAGTAGCCTGCCTAAGGCAATGACAACTTACTTTAATGTAACCTCACACAAATATCATAGCAAGGATTCTTCTTTTTTTTGTCGTGTGCCAAGTCATTTCAACTCGTAGGTGATCAGGGCTCTTCTTCCTATCTTTTGTTGCTCTAAGTAACCTTTGACCTTTTAGTGTCTCTTTCTCTGTTCTTCCATATGTTATTTGCTGTTTCTCTTGCGTCTCTTGCCTTTAATGTGACCTGTGAGTTTTAAATTCTCTAAGTCATCTTTTCTCATGATGTGATCCAGAATTTTTAATTGTCCATTTCTCAATATAAGTTTCTTTGTTATTTTGACAACCCAACCTTGTGATGCCACTTTTGTTCACAGTCATATATACTGTCTTCTTACTGTTAAAAGTTAGTTCTTTCTTCTTCTTTTAATTACTACTTTGTTTAACCCTTTGAACACTGCGTTCCTGAACAATTTTAACCCTTCTGTCTGAGCTCCTGAGTCAAAAGTCGCAAATAATTGGTATGTAATGTTTTACGGTAGATATAAAAATAGTTACAAGTGTTTACCCACCGTTCAACCGGTGTCTAGGCATTAAGTCATTTTTTCTCTACCATTGTTCAAACGGTTTCTCTACTACCGGTAAAGCGGTGGCTCAAAGGGTTAAGAGTTATTTTTTCAATTGTTTTCTTGGTCTTCTGCCAACACTGTATTGCACTTTTCAAAACAGCCTGCAAAGTTCCTCGTTATATTCTTCTTAATCTCAGTCACGGAATATTTCCTCCTATTTAACAGTGATTTTAATTTCGGGAAATACCACAAGTTTCAGAGTGCCAAATTTGGATCGTTAATCGCAAGAAAGAACTGTGTAATGCAATGTTTTGGAAACAAAATCTGCAAATATCATGGATGCGTTCAAATGTTTGTGATATAATGGATTAAATTCGCAGCGTCGTGCCAGAATTCTATCTGGGATTCTCTCATTGAAGCATCATTGAAAAAAACATTTGGATATTTTTCATAGATGAATGTCTTTCAAGCAAAACTTGACGCATATACACTGTACAGTGTCTGTTCACTCATGTGAAATAAGTCCTTGCTCTGATTAGTTGATTTCTAATATTTAAACATGTATAAGTCTACTATTCGTTCATGCATTGGATATTGCTGTCACATCTAGTTTGGTGCTTCTGCTATGTATTTAAAAGTTCTAGATGAAACCCAAAGAAGAATCTGAATTGTTATTGGTACTGAACTGGCATCTCCGCTTTAGTCACTCACCCACCGTCGTAATGTAGCTTTCCTGTACCTTTTCTATAAATACCTTCATGGTAATTGTTCTCATGAACTTTCATCTATGATACCAAAACTTTATGAATTTAAACGTAGTACTTGTTTGGCTGCAAAGTCTCATTATTTTCCGTTGAAATAACTAGATGCAATCATAATTTCTATGCTAAGAGTTTCTTCTCTCGCACTTCTCACTCGTGGAACTCTCTTCCGGCTTCTGGCTTCTCTGTCATCTTTGATGTGTAAAAATGTAAATACAATTCCAATCGTTATCTTTTGTCGTCTTAATCCTCGTTCTTTTATTGTTCTCTCTCCTTAATAATGTTATTTTTTTTCTGATATTTTTAATTGCTTTATTGACTTGCTTGTGGTGAAATGATAAAAATATGACAAAGAAAGAGAAAAGTGATTGCTGAAGAAGGTAAATAAATATGATATTAGAAAATGAATATAAAAGAAGAGGAGAAAAGAAGAAAAACGGAATAAAAACGTGCAAAATAGAAAGCAAGAATAAACAGAGAACGAGAAGAAAAAAGTGAAAGAAAGAATAAAGAGAGAAGGGGAGAGCAATAGTTAAAAATATAAAGGGATAGTGGAAGAAAAAAGCGAAAGAATGAATAAAGAGAGACAAGGGAAACAAGAAAAGAGTTTAAAGAGAGAACGAGAAGAAAAAGAAAAAGAAAAAGAAAGAATAAAGAGAGAAGAGAAAATGAGAGACAAAAAGAGAAAGAGATGAATAAAAAAGAAAGAAAGACTAGAGAGAGAGAGAGAGAGAGAGAGAGAGAGCTATTCGTAAAAAAAGAAAAGGAAATAAAAAAGAAATTAAAATAGAAAGTAAAAAAGAACAGAAGAAAATGCAAAATAAGAAAGAATAAAGCAAGAAAGAAAGGCAAGAAAGAAAGAATAAAGAAAGCGAAGAGGCAAAAAAGATATGAAAAGGAAGAAAAGGCAAAGGAGAGACAGAAAGAAAAAAAAAGAGGAAAGAAAATTGAAAAATAACGAAAAATAAAATAAAATGGGAGAGTAAAAACTCTTGTTAATTCACCCAGAAATTGTTAGCTTATTGTCAGATTTTTACCAGAGACACCGAATTAAGTACGTCTACAATTCAGGGTTTTTTTCTCGAATCCCTTGCTCGACTGGCGCCAACTGACAAGACCAAAAAACATGCATCTACTGCGGAGAATTTTATGAGCAATTTGGGATTTTTTTAAAAACACCCGCTCATTCAATGTCTATACCAAACGAGGCACAAGCCTACATATACCTACTTTCGTAGATACCGGCAAATAAAAAAGTGTAATAGATTTACAGGAACTCAATAGTGGGATAGTCAATGTGAACTAAAGTCATTTCACTAATAATAACCTGGAGGATTTAGTTTTAGAACCATATTCCTCTGATAGTACGCTAGATATTTGCAAAAGCTTAATTCAGTCCTGTACAGGTTTTCCTTGGTAAGTTTAAATTTTTAAGTTACTACCGAATATACTCGTGTATAAGTCGACCTCATATATAGTTTTCCCCTGAATTCTTTTGCATAAAAATATCATACTATAGTAGAAAAAGAATAGTAGATATCATACTATAGTAGAAAATGGATGGTAGATACTATATTATAGAAGCACCAAAAATGTTTCTCTTCTCCATGACAACACAAGGCTCTATACAGAAAGAATAAGAGAGGAAAATATTTCGAAATTACACTATTCGGACTATTGTCCTCATCTTTGTCGCCATATTTAATATAACATTTCGGCCGTTGTACACTCCGGCCTTCTACAGGTGGTTGGAATGTCGAACTGAACCCTTTATTTCGCTCACTGGGGTAGACTGTTCTAGTTCCACGTTCTATGTTTAATGGATGTCAGTTATCTCCTGTTAATTCCCTTTCTCCAAGTTCTCCACTGGCTTAACCGGGTATTGAACTCACACTCTTTGGGTCTTGTTACTAACCAACGCCTTTACCCACTGTGCCATGTGTCTGTATAGACAGCTTTCGAAATTAGTTTAGTCTTTGCTACCGTACCCCCCACCCCACACCCATATTCACCTGATCGGATCTTTTCTGTTAATTCACTCCAAAGTAACGTCCACAGAAAAAATACCTGTGTATAGTGCAACACTATTTTTTGCATAAAAAAAAAACTGATCATAAGAACATGTATTATACTCTATGTGTAGAAATACGCTAGGTGGAAATAGAAATGATTACATTTTCTAAAGTCTTCAAGACTATCCAATTTAGTGTCATTCTCTGAAAGAAATCAATGTAACACACACACACACATTGAGTTATAATTAATGTTCTTTTGGGTGAAGCAATTGTAATGACAAATGTATCATCCTAACGTCTAATTTTACGTGGTAGTTAAGAATAGATTTGGAATGCAATAACAGAGGACAATGCTTCACTGGAAGATGGATAAAGAAAAATCATACTATAGTAGGAAATGAATAGTAGACATCATACTATAGTAGAAAATGGATAGTAAATATACCATGCTAGAAAATGGATGGTAGATACCATACTATAGTAGAAAATGAATAGTAGATATTATAGTATAGTAGAAAATGAAGAGTAGATATCATACTATAGTAAAAAATGAATAGTAGATATGATACTATAGTAAGAAATGAATAGTAGATATTACAGTATAGTAGAAAATGGATCGTAGATATCATAATATATTAGATAATGAATAGTAGATATCATACCATAGTAGAAAATGAATAATAGATATGATACTACAGTAGAAAATGAATAGTACATATCATACTATAGTAGAAAATGGACAGTAGATATGGTACTATAGTAGAAAATGAATATTAGATATGGTACTATGGTAAGAAATGAATAGTAGATATCATACTATAGTAGAATATGGATAGTAGATATCATACTATAGTAGAAAATGGATAGTAATTATTATACTATAGTAGAAATTGAATAGTAGATATAATACTATAGTTGAAAATGGATGATAGATATTATACTATTGTAGAAAATGATTAGTAGGTATGATGTTATAGTAGAAACCGAATAGTAGATATCAGAAAGTTGTAGAAAATGATTAGTAGATATCATACTATAGTAGAAAATGATTAGTAGATATCATACTATAGTAAAAATATATAGTAGATATGATACTATCGTAGGAAATGGATAGTAGATATGATACTATAGTAAAAATATATAGTAGATATCATATTATAGTAGAAACTGGACAGTAGATATCCTACTATTGTAGAAAATGGATGGTAGATATGATACTATAGTAGAAAATGGACGGGAGATATTATATTATGGTAGCACCAAAAATGTTAATCCTTCTCCATGACAACACATGATCGTATGCAGAAAAAAGAAAGGAGGAAAATATTTCAAAATTAGTTTAGTCTGTTCCACTGTACCGGCCATATTCACTTGATCGGATCTTTTTTGTTAATTCACCCCAAAATATAATGAATTTATAATTAATTAAATTCACACCAATTTTTTTAGAGCATGGCCCTTCCATTGCACTCCTGTTGGGTTGATCTTTGCGATCGCCCCAAATGTGAGGGACTCGAGTTAGCTGTTTCTAATCCCGATAAACAAACCAAAAACAAGTTTTTCTTTTTTTTTATTTAAAAAAATTCCTTGTAAGTACCTCGAATATCATTCGGACTTACAAAATGTGAATAACTCCATGATTTTTGGTAATTTTTCATTCTGTTGGTTGGAGTTATTACGAGGTCAGCTAAACACATTTTAATTTAAAATTTAGAATTGTAAAAGTGCACGAAATATTTAATAAAAACAAACTTTGATTTAAAATTTATAATTTTTTGGGTTGAATTAATATTTACGATAAGTAACTTTACGTATATATGTGTGTGTTTGCGTGTGTGTGCGTGTCTGACAATTATAAAAGATAATTTTGAAAGCATTTGTCATGTTTTGCCGATGGATGCGCGTCAGCAGTAAAAAAAAAAAAAATTTCTATTTCAATAAAATCTACATTAGCGAGCCAAGACTTAACGGTAGGCAGATGAATTCATGATGAAAAACATGCCAAAATAGAAGTTTTCCAATTTGTTATATATATATATATATATATATATATATATATATATATATATATATATATATATATATCATTCCATCAAATTCTCTTCCAAATTTTACTCTTATCTATAGTAAATTTTGTAAGTTATTTTGATTTAGTTTTTCTAGGTTCCGTACGGATTCTTTTATGAAATTATGCCATCTATCTCCCTATTTGACGTCCACCATATTGTTGTATATGGTCTACTAAAGCATTTGACTTACGTGAATCATTGGTTTGGTTTGGTTTGTTTTACGGCATATCAACCTCAATGCGTTATTTAATGCCGACAAGAATGTTATTGCTGGTAATATTTTTCTTAAAAAATGTATTGCTGGTAATTTTTTTTTCAAAAATGTATTACTGGTAATATTTTTTTCCAACAATTTATAGTCAGGGTGAATCAGTTAAAAACATTTCTAATAAAATAATGTTTTGGTTTAATTGCATTTTTTATTTTGCGATTTCGTGCCGCTATTCTGCAACGGGGTATTGTTCAAACCCTTACTTTGTTTATTGCTTTCCTAGCTCATGCCATGCTTCGCAAAACTGTCATCTTGGCAACTTAGATCACTCTTCTATTCGTAAGACGTTTTCCGTAACCAGGATGCTGATTGGGATTCACACCTTGACTTTCTTCTAGACGCCCCTTGAACTGATATTTTAATCTCCATATTGAGAATTGCTCCACAGAGGTTTCCTCTTGGATCAAAGCCGATATAGTTACTTTCAATCTTCTCTATAGTTAACACTACGTGTTCTGCCGCTATATAACCCACAGGAATCACCAATTCTAGCTATATCAGCGAGATAGTTCCCATCATAACAGATGCCTATTTGTAGCAACATATAATAAATGTAATCGTGTCACCGAACGAGCCAAGTATCTGTTTTCTGAGAAAATGAGGCACCGTATTGCCTTTAACATCTTTGGCTCTCGTGATTACTGGCGGCTGTGTAATAGTGTTCTAATTAAGGGTAAGTTTTCTATCTCTCCTCTTTTCAATCAATTTGAGGTGTTAATATTTTCCGCTGATAAAGCTGACTGTTTCGCACGTAAATTCTCCTTTAACTCTGCACTTGACTCACCTGGTGTATCCTTGCCTAACTTTCCACTTAGAATTGAGTCTCTGTTGAGTGATATGCGTATAGCACCATCTATGCTTTCTACTATCATATTTAATCTGGATCAGCACAATGCATGTGAACCTGATGGCATCCCTGTAATAGTCATTAAGAAGTGTGCTCCTGAACTGACTCCCGTTCTCTCGAAACTGTGTAATAAATGCATCTCTGCTTCTTGCTTTCTTGCATGCTGGCAATCTTCATCTGTTGTTCCAATTTTAAGAACACGAATGAACTGTCCCACTCTTCTAACTATCCATCTGTTAACTTTCTACCTCGTTTTTGGAAACTAACAGAAGCCCTAATAAATTTTGAAGTGGTTAAGCATCTAACATCGCTGGGCCGTCTTTCAGACAAGCAATATGGCTTTCATTTCTCTTGGCCAACTACTGATATACTGACGATAATTGCAGAAAGAGTCTGTCAAACTCTAGATAAGATTGGCGAGGCTCGAACTGTTGCGTTGGACATCTCAAAAGCTTTCGAAAAAGTTCGGCATCCAAGTCTTTACAAATTGAAATGTTATGGTGTCTCCAGCTAAATTTTCGAACTGATCCAGTCTTTCTTATCAAATTGTGAAATAAAAGTTATCCTGAACGGTCACTATTCTAGATCCTTTGGCACTAGTGCAGGTGCCCCTAGGGCTCTGTCCTGGGTCTTATTTTGTTTTTAATTTTCATTAACGGCCTTCCCGATGACATTAGCTTTCAACTTGTTATCTATGCTGATGGCACAATCATTACTCCTATTTCGATACTAAGTTTGATCGGTTTGATCAGGTCAAATTGGCGGCTGATGTCAAAAACGACCTTCTGTGTGTTGTTAACTGAGGCAAAGGATGGCTTGTTAATTTTAACATTTCCAAAACTAAACCGTACTCTATTAATTATCTGAGAGACCGTTTTTGCCTTCCATCAGCATGGCTGATGCTGTCCTCCAGAAAAGTGACTCATTGTGCCTTCTCGGGCTAACGTTCTCAGATGACATGAAATGTAAGGACTATTTAATCCATAGCTAGGTCAGCTGCTAAGAATGTTTCACTGTGTCACCTAGAAAAGGTTTCTCCCCAACATCTATCTTACAGATATATATCGGTCTACCATTCCTCTATGCTTAAAATATGGCTGCCATATCTGCTCTAGTGCTACCGCCACACACACACACACACACACACACACACACACACACACACACACACACACACATATATATATTCTTGATAAAATCAAAAGAAGAATCAGTAATATTATTAAACCTGATCTGGCGTCTAGGGTTCAGTAACTTTTCCAGCGTGAAGTTCCCTCTCTGTGACTATTGTTTTTTTTTACTTCTATGGCAACTCTTCGAACAGCTCTTCGCCAGGGGACTGAGATTTTATGAATTTAATCACTGTACTAGACTGGTGACGAGGTCTCACCAATATACATGTGATTTGGCTACATGCAACCATAAGTTCAATGCTAACATTTTTTTTCTCTTACTTTTCCCTTGTGGAATTCTTTTACGGTTCCATCCTTTCCTGCCAACTTTAATTTTCAAAACCTTACATGCAATGTCATTCAATTTCAACTGCCCTCCTGATTACTCTTCTTTTGTTCTCACTCTTTCTGTTTTCTAATTCTTCCGCACCCAATAACCCCTTTGCGTCCTAGTGGCTTTACTGCCTTACCTGGGATGAACGATTAAAAATAACGTGCAATAATGGATCATCGTTTCCGAGCGGGATGGACATTGGTTATGGCGTGTTAGATTATGATATGTTTCCACCATTTAATTAAAACCATTCAACTGAATGAAATTTTTTCCGACCCTTTTAATTTTTTCTCCATACAAATAAATAAATGAATAATCGCAGAATGAATGAAAATAAACCCAAAATTAACCAATCAAAAGCAAATAGAAAAAGAAAACACATATGCACATACTCACAAACGGCTATTTACCTGAATATATGTGCAAACAACGTATATATACATTTACTTATATGAGATTTAAAATATGTATGTATGTGATTGCACTTTTCAGCAAACATGAACGTATTATAAACACACACTTAAAGAAACATATTTAAATTTATATTAACGTTTTCTTTTTTCTATCACGTAGTACCTTACAGAATTAATATCATACTTATTACATTAATTATATGAAATAATATTGCGTTAAAATAGTTATATTACTTGTTATTATATTGTTTTATTCATATATTGTGATATTCTTATGATAGGGCATTTATTTAGACAAATGCGTATGTGTGTCTGTATGTGAGTGCATAGAACCGGTGCAAGGGTCTTGTCTCTACCTCCAAATCAATGATACAGCCCCACACACTAATACATCTCAAGTTTCATAAGTTAGCATTCATATAAAATACACTTCTTTTTTTATTGTAACTTAATAATGGATCATATGAAATATAGGTGAACAATTCAACTAGAAAAATTGAAACTAAATCCAATGTATCTAAATACAGACATGTCATTATAATAGATCATTCCATCTTAAATAAATTAACAATGTCTTGCGACAATTTTTAACATCAGCTTGAGATTTTTTTCTTGTTAAAAAGCTGCAAAATTTAAACCATTAAACATTATGGATATAAAATCGTGAATTTTATATCGTGTTCTTTTTTTCGAGACTGAACATGAGCAAACAAATTCACGGAAAAAACCCAAACCGAGAATGATATCAAAATCAGCCAAAACTTTTTATCCTTTAATAGTTGTGCTTTGTTTAATTTGTAACGTATATAAATGTAGGTAGAAAAAAAAGCAAATTTTGATAAGATGGCGAGGGTTATACAACACACCGAGACCTCCAATCAGGGTTACCCCCATCCCGGTTGCGAGTTCTGGGGTAGTATGCACCAGCTCTGGAAACATGCATCACACATGGGATTAAGGTAATTGCAATGTGCAGTTTAAGGAAAACATCTTAAATTTCCCTAATAATAATAAATTGTTTTATTTTGAAGAATAAGATGATGAAAATATGACTTAGGGGGAAATTATTTAAATAATGATTTATTTTTTGGATTAAATTATTACACTAGATTTATGCACGCAAACCAGTGAAATGTTTTGCAATTGTCTTCCATGCAAAACTCTTTTTTCTGGTTGCTCCAATACATCAGCTGTATATAAGCTATCAGTTATTTTTAATATTCTATCTAAATAAACGGCAAATTCCGTCTGTCCGTGGGTCTGAAAGGCCTCTAACTCGATCCACCCTTGATTTGCATAAATATATGATGCATTTTTGGAATCAGAATGATCCCAGTGATGAAAATCTGCACTTCACTTGGTGTTTGAACATTCAGCATCCAAGGAAGGAATAGTTAAAATTCAAATTTTAAAATAACTGAAAAAAATTAATGATTTTAAAAGTTTTAATTGAGTAACACAAAAATTTTATGAATCTAAAAACAAAGATTGTTTGAAATCAAGCTTAAAATATTGTTTGAAATCAAGCTTAAAATATCACTAAAATGTTTTGAATTGAAAAAAAGATCAGTTCTATTTAAATCAATTTTAGTTAAAGTGATTTCTTTTTTTTGAAGTTCCGCAGAAATTGTGATTTGAAGAACACGGCTCAACTGAAGTTCCGCAGAATTTGTGATTTGAAAAACTCGGCTCAACTGAAGTTCCGCAGAATTTGTGATTTGAAGAACTCGGCTCAACTGAAGTTCCGCAGAATTTGTGATTTGAAGAACTCAAACTGAAGTTCCGCAGAATTAGTGATTTGAAGAACTCAGCTCAACTGAAGTTCCGCAGAATTTGTGATTTGAAAAACTCGGCTCAACTGAAGTTCCGCAGAATTAGTGATTTGAAGAACTCAGCTCAACTGAAGTTCCGCAGAATTTGTGATTTGAAAAACTCGGCTCAAATGAAGTTCCGCAGAATTAGTGATTTGAAGAACTCGGCTCAACTGAAATTCCGCAGAATTTGTGATTTGAAAAACTCGACTCAACTGAAGTTCCGGAGAAATTGTGATTTGAAGAACTCGGCTCAAATGAAGTTCCGCAGAATTTGTGATTTGAAGAATTCGGCTCAACTGAAGTTCCGCAGAATTTGTGATTTGAAGCACTCAACTGAAGTTCCGCAGAATTTGTGATTTGAAAAACTCGGCTCAACGGAAGTTCCGCAGAATTTGTGATTTGAAGAACTCGGCTCAACTGAAGTTCCGCAGAATTTGTGATTTGAAGAATTCTGCTCAACTGAAGTTCCGCAGAATTTGCTCGGCTCAACTGAAGTTCCGCAGAATTTGTGATTTGAAGAACTCGGCTCAACTGAAGTTCCGCAGAATTTGTGATTTGAAGAACTCGACTCAACTGAAGATCCGCAGAATTTGTGATTAGAAGTACTCAACAAGTTCCACAGAATTTGTGATTTGAAAACTCTGCTCAACTGAAGTTCCACCAAATTTGTGATTTGGAGAACTCGGCTCAACTGAAGATCCGCAGAATTTGTGATTTGAAGAACTCAGCTCAACTGAAGTTCCGCAGAATTTGTGATTTGGAGAACTCGGCTCAACTGAAGATCCGCAGAATTTGTTATTTGAAGTACTCAACTGAAGTTCCGCAGAATTTGATTTGAAAACTCGGCTCAACTGAAGTTCCGCAGAATTTGTGATTTGAAGAACTCAGGCTCAACTGAAGTTCCGCAGAATTTGTGATTTGAAAAACTCGGCTCAACTGAAGTTCCGCAGAATTAGTGATTTGAAGAACTCAGCTCAACTGAAGTTCCGCAGAATTTGTGATTTGAAAACTCGGCTCAACTGAAGTTCCGCAGAATTAGTGATTTGAAGAACTCAGCTCAACTGAAATTCCGCAGAATTTGTGATTTGAAGAACTCAACTGAAGTTCCGCAGAATTTGTGATTTGAAAAACTTGGCTCAACTGAAGTTCCGCAGAATGTGTGATTTGAAGAACTCGGCTCAACTGAAGTTCTGCAGAATTTGAAGAATTCAGCTCAACTGAAGTTCCGCAAATTTGTGATTTGAAGAACTCAACTGAAATTCCGCAAATTTGTGATTTGAAGAATTCAACTGAAGTTCCGCAGAATTTGTGATTTGAAAAACTCAACTCAACTGAAGTTCCGCAGAATTTGTGATTTGAAGAACTCAGCTCAACTGAAGTTCCGCAAATTTGTGATTTGAAGAACTCGGCTCAACTGAAGATCCGCAGAATTTGTGATTAGAAGTACTCAACTGAAGTTCCGCAGAATTTGTGATTTGAAAAACTCGGCTCAACTGAAGTTCCGCAGAATTTGTGATTTGAAGAACTCAGCTCAACTGAAGTTCCGCAGAATTTGTGATTTGAAGAACTCGGCTCAACTGAAGTTCCGCAGAATTTGTGATTTGAAGAATTCTGCTCAACTGAAGTTCCGCAGAATTTGTGATTTGAAAAACTCGGCTCAACTGAAGTTCCGCAGAATTTGTGATTTGAAGAACTCGGCTCAACTGAAGTTCCGCAGAATTTGTGATTTGAAGAACTCGACTCAACTGAAGATCCGCAGAATTTGTGATTAGAAGTACTCAACAGAAGTTCCACAGAATTTGTGATTTGAAAAACTCTGCTCAACTGAAGTTCCGCAGAATTTGTGATTTGGAGAACTCGGCTCAACTGAAGATCCGCAGAATTTGTGATTTGAAGAACTCAGCTCAACTGAAGTTCCGCAGAATTTGTGATTTGGAGAACTCGGCTCAACTGAAGATCCGCAGAATTTGTTATTTGAAGTACTCAACTGAAGTTCCGCAGAATTTGTGATTTGAAAAACTCGGCTCAACTGAAGTTCCGCAGAATTTGTGATTTGAAGAACTCGGCTCAACTGAAGTTCCGCAGAATTTGTGATTTGAAAAACTCGGCTCAACTGAAGTTCCGCAGAATTAGTGATTTGAAGAACTCGGCTCAACTGAAGTTCCGCAGAATTTGTGATTTGAAAAACTCGGCTCAACTGAAGTTCCGCAGAATTAGTGATTTGAAGAACTCGGCTCAACTGAAATTCCGCAGAATTTGTGATTTGAAGAACTCAACTGAAGTTCCGCAGAATTTGTGATTTGAAAAACTTGGCTCAACTGAAGTTCCGCAGAATGTGTGATTTGAAGAACTCGGCTCAACTGAAGTTCTGCAGAATTTGTAATTTGAAGAATTCGGCTCAACTGAAGTTCCGCAGAATTTGTGATTTGAAGAACTCAACTGAAATTCCGCAGAATTTGTGATTTGAAGAATTCGGCTCAACTGAAGTTCCGCAGAATTTGTGATTTGAAAAACTCGGCTCAACTGAAGTTCCGCAGAATTTGTGATTTGAAGAACTCGGCTCAACTGAAGTTCCGCAGAATTTGTGATTTGAAGAACTCGGCTCAACTGAAGATCCGCAGAATTTGTGATTAGAAGTACTCAACTGAAGTTCCGCAGAATTTGTGATTTGAAAAACTCGGCTCAACTGAAGTTCCGCAGAATTTGTGATTTGGAGAACTCGGCTCAACTGAAGATCCGCAAATTTGTTATTTGGAGTACTCAACTGAAGTTCCGCAGAATTTGTGATTTGAAAACTCGGCTCAACTGAAGTTCCGCAGAATTTGTGATTTGAAGAACTCGGCTCAACTGAAGTTCCGCAGAATTTGTGATTTGAAAACTCGGCTCAACTGAAGTTCCGCAGAATTAGTGATTTGAAGAACTCGGCTCAACTGAAGTTCCGCAGAATTTGTGATTTGAAAACTCAGCTCAACTGAAGTTCCGCAAATTAGTGATTTGAAGAACTCAGCTCAACTGAAATTCCGCAGAATTTGTGATTTGAAGAACTCAACTGAAGTTCCGCAGAATTTGTGATTTGAAAAACTTGGCTCAACTGAGTTCCGCAGAATGTGTGATTTGAAGAACTCGGCTCAACTGAAGTTCTGCAGAATTTGTAATTTGAAGAATTCGGCTCAACTGAAGTTCCGCAGAATTTGTGATTTGAAGAACTCAACTGAAATTCCGCAGAATTTGTGATTTGAAGAATTCGGCTCAACTGAAGTTCCGCAGAATTTGTGATTTGAAAACTCAACAACTGAAGTTCCGCAGAATTTGTGATTTGAAGAACTCAGCTCAACTGAAGTTCCGCAGAATTTGTGATTTGAAGAACTCGGCTCAACTGAAGATCCGCAAATTTGTGATTAGAAGTACTCAACTGAAGTTCCGCAAATTTGTGATTTGAAAAACTCAGCTCAACTGAAGTTCCGCAGAATTTGTGATTTGAAGAACTCAAGCTCAACTGAAGTTCCGCAGAATTTGTGATTTGGAGAACTCAGCTCAACTGAAGATCCGCAGAATTTGTTATTTGAAGTACTCAACTGAAGTTCCGCAGAATTTGTGATTTGAAAAACTCGGCTCAACTGAAGTTCCGCAGAATTTGTGATTTGAAGAACTCGGCTCAACTGAAGTTCCGCAGAATTTGTGATTTGAAAAACTCGGCTCAACTGAAGTTCCGCAGAATTAGTGATTTGAAGAACTCAGCTCAACTGAAGTTCCGCATTTGTGATTTGAAAAACTCGGCTCAACTGAAGTTCCGCAGAATTAGTGATTTGAAGAACTCGGCTCAACTGAAATTCCGCAGAATTTGTGATTTGAAGAACTCAACTGAAGTTCCGCAAATTTGTGATTTGAAAAACTTGGCTCAACTGAAGTTCCGCAGAATGTGTGATTTGAAGAACTCGGCTCAACTGAAGTTCTGCAAATTTGTAATTTGAAGAATTCGGCTCAACTGAAGTTCCGCAAATTTGTGATTTGAAGAACTCAACTGAAATTCCGCAGAATTTGTGATTTGAAGAATTCGGCTCAACTGAAGTTCCGCATTTGATTTGAAAACTCAGCTCAACTGAAGTTCCGCAGAATTTGTGATTTGAAGAACTCGGCTCAACTGAAGTTCCGCAGAATTTGTGATTTGAAGAACTCAGCTCAACTGAAGATCCGCAGAATTTGTGATTAGAAGTACTCAACTGAAGTTCCGCAGAATTTGTGATTTGAAAAACTCGGCTCAACTGAAGTTCCGCAGAATTTGTGATTTGAAGAACTCAGCTCAACTGAAGTTCCGCAAATTTGTGATTTGAAAATTCGGCTCAACTGAAGTTCCGCAGAATTTTTGAAGCACTCAACTGAAGTTCCGCAAATTTGTGATTTGAAAAACTCGGCTCAACTGAAATTCCGCAGAATTTGTGATTTGAAGAACTCAGCTCAACTGAAGTTCCGCAGAATTTGTGATTTGAAAACTCAGCTCAACTGAAGTTCCACAGAATTTGTGATTTGAAGAACTCGGCTCAACTGAAGATCCGCAGAATTTGTGATTTGAAGTACTCAATTGAAGTTCCGCAGAATTTGTGATTTGAAAAACTCGGCTCAACTGAAGTTCCGCAGAATTTGTGATTTGAAAAACTCGGCTCAACTGAAGTTCCGCAGAATTTGTGATTTGAAGAATTCGGCTCAACTGAAGTTCCGCAGAATTTGTGATTTGAAGCACTCAACTGAAGTTCCGCAGAATTTGTGATTTGAAAAACTCGGCTCAACTGAAATTCCGCAGAATTTGTGATTTGAAGAACTCGGCTCAACTGAAGTTCCGCAGAATTTGTGATTTGAAGTACTCAATTGAAGTTCCGCAGAATTTGTGATTTGAAAAACTTGGCTCAACTGAAGTTCCGCAGAATTAGTGATTTGAAGAACTCAGCTCAACTGAAGTTCCGCAGAATTTGTGATTTGAAGAACTCGGCTCAACTGAAGTTCCGCAGAATTTGTGATTTGAAGTACTCAATTGAAGTTCCGCAGAATTTGTGATTTGAAGAACTCAGCTCAACTGAAGTTCCGCAGAATTAGTGATTTGAAGAACTCAGCTCAACTGAAGTTCCGCAGAATTTGTGATTTGAAGAACTCGGCTCAACTGAAGTTCCGCAGAATTTGTGATTTGAAAAACTCGGCTCAACTGAAGTTCCGCAGAATTTGTGATTTGAAGAACTCGGCTCAACTGAAGTTCCGCAGAATTTGTGATTTGAAGAACTCGGCTCAACTGAAGATCCGCAGAATTTGTGATTTGAAGCACTCAACTGAAGTTCCAAATTTGTGATTTGAAAAACTCGGCTCAACTGAAATTCCGCAAATTTGTGATTTGGAGAACTCGGCTCAACTGAAGTTCCGCAGAATTTGTGATTTGAAAAACTCAGCTCAACTGAAGTTCCACAGAAATTGTGATTTGAAGAACTCGGCTCAACTGAAGTTCCGCAGAATTTGTGATTTGAAGAACTCGGCTCAACTGAAGTTCCGCAGAATTTGTGATTTGAAGAACTCAGCTCAACTGAAGTTCCACGTAATTTGTGTTTCGACCTGAATTAGACTTTGTTCAAATCTGAGTTTTGGCCAAAATCTTTCTTTTAGTCGGAGCTGGATTTATTGCCCGAATCAGTGTTTAAAGTGAAGTTTTGAAGTTCGATGTTGTGAAGAGGAATTTAAAAGTATTTCTTCAAAATTATCATTGCCGTTTTCTAAGGTGAACCAGAGGTCTTTTAAATTTTCGGCCGAAGCCAATTAACCCACGGCAGGATCTAGCTTCCAATTTCGCACAGCTTTTGGCTTTTAAGATAGTTTGAAAATAATAATTGCTTAGTAAATTTTATATTTCTTTAAATATCAGAATAATCAAAGTTATTAATATTTTTGGTGAACGTCATGAAAATTATTGATTAATTGAAACCCAAAAATTGTTAAAGTATTTTAGTTTTTCTTATATTCTTTATGGTCAATATTTTCATTGTGTTCCCGAATTAACTTATTAAAATAATGATTGTAACTATTTCCCATAAAATGGTCTTGATGTTGCAATTATTTATATTTTTAAATACATTTTTATTTTATTTATTTACAATATCGCTTTTTCTGTCAATCATAACAGCAGTGTTTTTATTTTCCAATTAAATGGAAAAAATTTGACTTCGCATTTGTTTAATTCAACCTGTGTTAATTAAATGTGATGATTTTTTCTTTAGAAGACGGATATTTGGTCGCTTATGCTTGTCGTGGAAGTAAGAAAAAGTGTACAAATGTACTTTTAAAATTTTTTTTTTAATATCATTCGACAAGAAAGTATTTACGTTGGAGATACCGAGAATATATATATATATATATATATATATATATATATATATATACCCAAATTTTCAAAGGTCCTGAATAGGTAAAACAATATTGTTTGCGTCAAAAATCCTTTGGTCTTTCCTCTTAAATTATAGCACAAAAGATTTTGAGCATAAACTTATTTTTTTACTAGGTTTTTTGCCATTTTTCATCATGTATGTTGATTTTTAGTGACTCTTTAAAATACACACACACACACACACACACACACACACACACACACACATATATATATATATATATATATATATATATATATATAGTTATTGAGATAGATAACTCAAACGACCAGATATAAGCAAGCGTATACTCGTATGGTGTGCATGCGTGCTGCAGTTTCTAAGAGGTTAGCCCTCTTTTACTTCGGATCGAGATCGAGATAGGACGCTAAAATTAGTGCACTTAGACTATTCAGAGTATCTTCAACTTTTCCTTCATTCTTTAGAGAGTTTATTAGGAACATTCCTTGAATTCGCATTTTCTTTCAGGAACTTTTCTGATCGATATCTGTTCCTTCTCTATACGAAAAGTTGTTCTCGATAGGATAAATATTTGTATTTTGTTTTGTTTCACGCTTTTGTTCGTCTATTTTCTCAACCACTTTTAGATTTTGTTCAACACGCGGCACCTTCCCAACTTCAAACGACCGACCCCTAACCTATAACACCAAATATCCGTGCGTCAGACGTTCCATACATACGTTTCGCGGAATTTAGATGTGAAAATCTAATTTTTCTTTGTTTTCCAATACTGATTTCTTCTGTCAGAGAGAAATTCGATATGGAGTGGATGAACAGATATCGATCAGACCGGCACGATTTACATTGGCATTTATATTGATAGATTGATGTATTGATCTGAGAAGGAGAAATACGAAAACAGACAGGAGAATATCAATAAACTGACAGAGCTTTATTCTGTCGTTGTAGTCTCTAAAGCTGTTGACTGTTATTTTTTACCCCCTCAGGCTGATATCATCAAACAAATAACCACGTAAATAATGAAGTGAATACTTAATTAAATGGAAGGGTATATTTAGACATATATTCATTATTTGCTGTACGAGAATTCAGCATATGCAGGATCTCCCATTAAAATATGACATGTTACCAGAACATACTTAATTAGCTTGAGTAAATGGATGGCAGAACAGAGCTTGTGAGAAATAACAGAAAGACAAATTTTATCAATAGCTATAGGGGACAGGCAATTGTGGAGAGCCATGATAGCTTACGTCATGAGGGGACATAAAGAAGACAAAAGACAAAGAGAGTTTCTTGTTTGTTTTCTTTTCTGTTTATTATGTGACAGTGGATTGTTTCTATCGTTGATGATTCAGAGAAATATATGAACAGACAGTAGTCTGTTAGATAAATACTGTCAGTTGTTCAGGTGCCATCTCCCACGCTTGTTAACTTTTGCATTTTTTAACATGACCAGTGTTTATTATGACCACTCACTTATTAAGGTGTGAAGAAGCTACTGAGACGGACAACGGGAAGAGTACGTAATGAAGAGTACAAAACGAATAAAATAAACAGAGAAATAATTTTGCTTTCATTTAGGTAATTTCAGATATTATTTTGGGTATTTGTCTATATTTCTGAGATGAGGTATTATGTACACTACTTACATTATTCGGACTATTGTCCTTATCTTTGTCGCCATATTTATTACAACGTTGTACGCTCCGGCCTTCTTCAGGTGTTTGGAAGGTCGAACCGTTTATTTTGCTCACTAGGGTAAAAACATGCAATAATAACAGCAAAAATTGCAATATGAGCACTGGGAAAAATGGTTGCTGAAGACGTTAGGTTTATAATACCCAGAAATTCATGCACAGAGGCTCTCAGGGACACATGGTACAGTGGTACGTTGTTTAGATCTAGTGACAAGATCCAAAGCGTATGAGTTCAATACTCGGTTAAGGCAGGAGAGAACTTGGAGAGGGGAATTAACAGGAGATAACTTACATACGTGGAACGAGAACAGTCTACCCCAGTGAGCGAAATAAAGGGTTCAGTTCGACATTCCAACCACCTGTAGAAGGCCGGAGCGTACAACGGCCGAAGCGTTGTAACAAATATGGCGACAAAGATAGACATTATTTTGGGTGGTATGAATATTGATTTGTATTTGTTGGGCTGTTATTTATATATGTGTGTGTGTGTATATATATATATATATATATATATATATATATATATGTGTGTATGTTATTTAAGCTATTGCAACAAAACATGTAAAAACGCTACACAAAGGAACTCATGTTTCGATGTGTATTAACACATCTCATCTGGTGAGTTGGATAATTGATTGGAAATTTAACAAACGATACAACTTATTTTTATGAGAAAAGGGAAAAAGAAAAATAAGAAAGAAAGAAGTTACAGCCTCTTTTCACGAGTAAAGGAAGAAAAGGAACTATAGTAAGAAAGAAAAAAAATGGAAATAGTTACATATTACATAGTAATATCCTAAAATAAAGAATATTGCTCTGCTTTTGTATTCTGCCCACTTTTAAATTGAATGCGACGAACATTGTCATACATCTTTCCTCCAAAATTACTCTTGAGATATAAAAGTTTATATATCGTTATCACATACACACACACACACACACACACACATATATATATATATATATATATATATATATATATATATATATATATATATATATATATATAGTGTAACCTGATATAAGAGACCCGGATATAAGAGAAACCCGGATATAAGAGATTTTCTCTGGTCCCAAATTAGAGCCTGTGTTAATGTATATAAAATAGACCAAACCCGGATATAAGAAAACCCGGATATAAGAGACTTCTTCTTCGGTCCCGACAACTCTTTATATCCGGGTTATATATATATATATATATATATATATATATATATATATATATATATATATATATAAATATAAAACTTCCACGCTTTTCCAAGTTAGGAAGGAAACCTCCATCAGTAGTGGAAAATAACAGTTGCTGGGGTTGGGAAACCAATTTTCCTGAATAAACATTTTAAGAGAAAGATTTCATGTTTCAACTGATAGTAGTTCTGAGTGTTCGGTCCATGAATGCTGAATTTTTCTTTATAAGGAAACGACTAATATTTATACCATTAGAGATAAAGAGAACAGATACTATACTTTGATCCATCCTGAGGACCACGAAGTGAAGAAAAGCGTAAAAAGGGAAACGGTTTATAATACCATGATCATTAACATTTATTTTTTCCGAGGTCTTGTTATAGTTTGGAAGACTTAGTTTTAATCATTTCTTATCTACCACATTTATCGAGCCCATGTTAGACATTTATTAGATTTTCTAATTCCTTTCCATTTATTACGTCTCTTATCTTTTATTAGGCACCTGAGAGTAGGTAAATATCAGTAGACTGAGATGCGATTATACTGATATAGATAGAGACTGCCATGAGATCGCTGGAAAATGAGCATAGCATGATAAAAACGGCCTTAAAATTTTATCGACAAATGTTTTATGGTACTAGAAAGAGCAAAGTATTTTTTAATTAATTTTAAAAAAATTTCCATTCTTTTTAGAACATTCTAACTTTTGATTAATAACTCTTGTTTCTCTTTGCGTCCAGGGGTACTATTAACTAATATAGCAAATTTTAGTGTATTTTTTTAATGACAGACATTAATTGGGGAAATCTTGCAAAAATAAAAATAATCGTTGGATTTTAACGAAACTTTCAGAAACTATTCACAAATGATGGAAAGTATTATAAATATGTTTTTTTTTAAAGTCATGGTAAAAATATAAGATGTAACTAAAAGTCAATAAAATATTAGATAATTGTTGAAAATGTGTTAATTTATAAAAATTACTCGGTAGTTAAACCAAAAAAATGCGTTCACTTAGATTTCCTAAATTTATGTCGATTCTGCTCAACCATGCTAGCTGTTATAACCTCGGAACTTATCGATACATCAATAAATATGGAAGAAAAACAGGAACCGTCATTAAGAAATACTTGTTTATTATTTTTTTATGTTATAAGTAAGTAATGTTTATTTCAAATCAGATTAATTTAACATTAAATTCGCTAATTTTACTCAAATAACATGTCACTTTACTCAAATAACATATATATTTTATGTTTGGAAAATTTTTAAAACCGATAATTTTGTTTTGTTTACAAATTTCTTAAAATTAAGAAAATGACGATTTAAGAAAATTTTCGGAAATAGGCCAAAAAGTTGACATTAGGTTCTATATATTTTCTATTTTAAATATACCAGTATATTTCATTTACTGTAAATACTAAATTTAATTATTTAGCTTTCTATTAAATCTAAAATGAAATCTTCAAGAATGCTATTTCATTTGTAAAAATTCATTTTAAACCTTAGGTATCGAAAATTTATACAGAATTAATGGAGGTACCTAGGTATAGAGAGATAGATGTAAAGTCAGATAGATAGAAAAATAAATAGATGCAGATAGATAGATATATAAAGAGAGAGAAAGAGAGAGAGAGAGATAGAGAGAGAGAGAGAGAGAGGAGAGAGAGAGAGGAAACAACCAGCCAAATAGATAGACAATAAGACAGACAAATAGGCAGATATTTTCATACTGAAATTCATACAATACAAGGCTCAAGAGCCACTCATGTTAGTGGTTTGCTGAAAGAAGTCTGTGATATGTAAGTAAAAGGAGGCAAAATGAAATGAAGATTATGAGGATAAGGTGGATATATGAAGAGAAAACTGGAAAGTTCTCACTTCGATCAAGAAGGGATTCTAAAATAACTTCTGATGTTTGAGCAATTATTTGGGAAGTGTGTTCGACCAAAAGATTTTCAGCCCCTTGCCCTTGTCATAGATATTATCAGACTGACATAGATATGAACATTGACACAGAGACACACGCACACACACACACGTAAATATATATATATATATATATATATATATATATATATATATATATGCATATGCATATATATATATATATGTGTGTGTGTGTGTGTGTATAGATAGATAGATACATAGATATGAACAGACAGAGATAGATAGATAGATAGATAGATAGATAGATAGATAGATAGATAGATAGATAGGTGTGTCCGACCGAAAGATTTTCAGGCCCTTGTCATAGATATTATCAGACTAACATAGATATGAACATTGACACACACACGAACATGCACACACACATATATATATATATATATATATATATATATATATATATATATATATATATATATATGCATACATACATACACACATATATGATAGATAGATAGATAGATATGAACAGACAAAAATAGATAGATAGATAGATTGAGAGAGAGAGAGTGGGGAGACGGAAGAGATAACTGAGCGACATACAGAGATAAACATTTACAAGGACAAATGACACGAAACAATGTTACAATATATATCGACAGTGGTGAATGTTTCTCTTCCTTCTTTTGTATTCTTCACTCGTCCTATATAATCGATAGGTAGACGTGTAAGCAAGCAAACTGTCCGACTGGGATTAAAACGGGTGTGACAAAAATATCGGCTGTTCGCAAGAGAAACTCCAAAGAGATGAGCGCTCAACTGGACTCTACTCTTTTTATGGTATGACTTTTATGAAGACTGCGTTTCTCCATATCAGTTAAGATCTACTGTCTCATATCAGGGGAATATCTCCTGTGGTGGCCTCAGCCATGCGGAAGCCAAAGTAAATAGGTCCTTGGCATGCATCACCCACCAACCTCTCACGCCGGAACTATGGGGCAAAACCATCGGGCCCTTTGCCATCCTCCCGCGGCCCGGTGAGTGAACCGGTCGTTTTTATGGCTGTATTGTTGGCTGACCGTCTCCTGGCGCACTCCTGCCATCTTGTCACTGATGCCTAAGCTGATTTCGTCCGGTTATTGTCCAGCCTGAAGAAATGGCAGTATGGATTGCTTCATGGCAGCCATTCAAGTCGTGCGAGTTTGCCAAAAATAGTGAAGGTGGAGAGAAAGTATTCCTACGAATGGTGAAACGAGATGGCCCCTACCTTGTTTGGTGAGAAGGAAAAGAATTAAATAAAGGAGTAAAAAGACAGGTAAAGAGGAAGACAAGATTACCTGGAGAACAGGAAGGTGAGGAAATGAAAGAAAATGTAGGGATATAAAGGTATGAAAGTAAAGGAGACGCCGAAGGAATACAGTAAAAAGAATTAGGTGAAAGTAGACGAAAAGCAAGAATGAATGAAAGAAGAGGTGGAGGGGAGGGAGGAAGAAAGTAGAGATATAAAGAAAAAGGAGATCTGAAAAGAAGAAACCATCGAGGAGAAATGAAATGAAAGAAAGAAGAGGAGGGTGAGAAGGAGAGTAATGAAAAAAGAAATAGAAAAAAATGAGGGGAACTAAAGAAAATAAAACTTAACATAAGAAAGAAGCGGAGATAAAAGAAAAAAATGAAAAAGAAAGAGTAGAAATAAAGAAAAAAGAAATCTGAAAGGAAGAAAGAATCAGAAAGCATTGAAAAAAAAAAGAAAAAGAAAGAAACGGGAGAAATAACAAATAAGAAATCTATAAACAACAAATGAACAGAGAGAAATGAAAAAAATTAAATAAAAAATATGTGAGAAGTTAAATGAAATAAAGAAAAAATAATAATTTGAAAACAAGAAATATGTGGAGTAAAATGAAAAATGATAAAGAAGGAAAATGGAGAAATGAAGAAAAAAGAAATCTTAAAGATAGAAAAAATCTAGGAGCAATGAAGAAAAGAAGAAAAATGGGATGAATAAAGGAAAAGAAAAAAGAGGATGGAAAGGAGATGAAAAAGAATAAAGAAGAATAAAAAAGGGAATGAACAAAGAAAAAGAAAAGGAAATGGAAAAGAGATGAAAAAGGAGGATGGAAAAGAGATGAAAAAGGAGGATGAAAAAGAACATGAAAAACGGGATGAAATAGAAAAAGGGAAAAGGGGATGAAAAGGAAGAAGAAAAAGGAGGATGAAAAAGAAGAAAATGTGGATAAAACAGAAGTAAAAAGAAAAGAGAGTTATGAAAAAAGAAATAGAAAGAACAACGAGAACTAAAGAAAATAAATCTTAACATAAGAAAGAAGCGGAGATAAAAGAAAAATGAAAAAGAAAGAGTAGAAATGAAAAATATCTGAAAACAAGAAAGAAGCAGAAAGGAAGGAAACGTAAAAAGAAAAATAAATAAAGGAGAGAATAAAAGAAACCTGAAAACGAGAAGCATGCTGAGTGCAATGAAGAAATAAAAAGAAAGGCGAGGAATAAAGTAAAAAGAAATCTGGAAACAAGAAAAAAGCGCTCTCCATTTGTTTCTTGTTTCTATATTTGAAAAAAGAAAAAAAAGCACATGGAGAAATGAAGAAAAAAAAGTTTGATTACAAGAAGTCTGAATGCAAGTGGAGTTCAATAAAGAAATGAAATAAAGAAAAAAAATAATAATTTGAAAACAAGAAATAAGTGGATTGAAATGAAAAATGAAAAAGAAAGAAAATGGAGAAATGAAGAAAAAAGAAATCTTAAAGATAGCAACAATCTAAGAACAATGAAGAAAAGAAGAAAAATGGGATGAATAAAGGAAAAGAAAAAAGAGGATGGAAAGGAGATGAAAAAGAATAAAGAAAATAAAATAAAAAAAAAGGGATGATAAAGAAACAAAAAAAAAATGAACAAAAGAAAAAGAAAAGGGGATGAAAAAGCAGGATGAAAAAGAACATGAAAAACGGGATGAAATAGAAAAAGGGATTGAAAAGGAAGAAGAAAAAGGAGAATGAAAAAAGAGAAAATGTGGATAAAATAGAAGTAAAAAGAAAAAAGGATGAAAAAGAAGAAAAAAGGGGACGAATGAAGAAAAAAGAAACCTGAAAACAATAAACTAACGGAGTGTAATGAAAAAAAAAAAAATAGAAAAAAAGTGGAGAAATAATACAAAAAAGAAATATGAAAACTTGAAAAAAGTGGAGAGCAATGAAAAAAAGAAGAAGATAACAATGGGGAGGATTAAAGAAAAAAAAGAAAGTAATGAAAAAAGAAAAAAGGAAAAGAAAAACGGAGAGAAATAAAGAAAATGAAATCTGAAAACTAGAAAGGAGCAGTGAGAAAAAGAAGAAAAAAAGGAAGGAATAATGAAAAAAAAAAGAAAACCGAAAAAGAAAGAAAGAAGGGGAAGGTGAGGAGGAGAGTAATGAAAAAAGAAAAAGAAAAAACGCGGAGAACTAAAGAAAATAAATCTTAGCTTAAGAAAGAAGCGGAGATAAAAGAAAAAATGAAAAAGAAAGAGTAGAAATAAAGAAAAAAGAAATCTGAAAACAAGAAAGAATCAGAAAGCATTGAAAAAAAAAGAAAGAAAAAGAAAGGAAAAAGAAATAAATAACAAATAAGAAATGTGTAAACAACAAACGAACGGAGAGAAATGAAAAAATAAATAAAAAATAGGTGAGAAGTTAAGAAAAAATATCTGAAAACAAGAAAGAAGCAGAAAGGAAAGAAACGTAAAAAGAAAAATAAATAAAGGAGAGAATAAAAGAAACCTGAAAACGAGAAGCATGCTGAGTGCAATGAAGAAATAAAAAGAAGGGGGAGGAATAAAATAAAAAGAAATCTGGAAGCGCTCTCCACTTGTTTCTTGTTTCCATATTTGAAAAAAGAAAAGAAAAAGCACATGGAGAAATGAAGAAAAAAAGTTTGATTACAAGAAGTTTGAATGCAAGTGGAGTTCAATAAAGAAAAAATTATTTGTAAACAAGAAATAAGTGAAATGAAAAATGAAAAAGAAAGAAAATGGAGAAATGAAGAAAAAAGAAATTTTAAAAATAGAAACAATCTAAGAGAAATGAAAGAAAGAAAAAAAACATGAAAAAGAAGATAAAATGGTGATGAAAAAGAAGAAAATGAAAAGGGAATGGAAAAGAAGAAAAGGGGATGAATAAAAAAAGGTGAAAATGAAGAAAAAGATGGAAAAGAAGAAAAAAGGGGATGAAAAAGAAGGAGAAAAGGATGATAAAAAGAAAAAAAACTAGCGGAGAGCAATGAAAAATAAAAATAAAAAAACGGTAGAAATAAAGAAAAAAGAAATAAGAAAACTTGAAAAAAGCGAAGAGCAATGAAAAAAAGAAAATAAAAAAGAGGAGGAGTAAAGAAAAAAACCCTGTAAACAAGAAACATGCGGAGAGTAACGAAAAAGAAAAAAACAAGAAGAAAAAAGAAAAGAGAAATAAAGAAAATGAAATCCGAAACTAGAAACGAGCGATGAAAATAAAGAAGAAAAAAAGGGGAGGAATAAAGCAAAATGAAAACCTGAAAAAGAAAGAAAGCGGAGGAGAGCAATGAAAAAAGAAAAAGAAAGAAGGGGGAGAAATAAAAATAAGAAAACTAAAAAAAAAAGAGCGAAGAGAAACGAAAAAGATGAAAAAAACATGTAATAAAGAATAAAAAAAAAAGAATCATGCGAAAAGAAAAGAAAAACAAAAGAAAGAAACGCGTAGAATAAAGAAAAAAGAAATCTGAACACTAGGAACGAGAGCAATGAAAAAGAAAAAAAGTGGGGGAGGAATTAAGAAAAAAAGAAATCTAAAGATAAGAAACAAACTGAGAGAAATAAAAAGTAAAAGAAAAAAGGGAATGAAAAAGAATCGGAAAACAAACAAGCGAAGTGCAATGGAAAAAGAAAAAAAATAAGAAGAAATGAAGACAAAACAAATCTGAAAACATGAATCAAGCGAAGAGGGGGGGAAAAGAAGAGAAATAATGAAAAACGATATCTAAAAAAGAAGAAATAAGTGGAGCTCATTGATACAAGAAAAATAAAAAAAAAAGTGGGGGGCAATAAAGTAAAAGGAAATCTGCAAGCAAGAAACAAACCGATAGCTATGAAAAATAAAAATAGAAAATAAAGAAAAATAAACTTTAAAAACACGAAACATACAGAGAGAAATGAAAAAAGAAGGAAAAAAAAGAAAACGCCTAGAAAGTAAATATTTACAAAAACACTGTCTATCTCAAGGCCATATAACGGAATGTTCCGAGAAAGGCTTGAATTCATTTCCCGTCATTCTAAGGCATGTGCCAAGATATTAGCTAAGCTTCATTCAACTTATCAGAAAACCACACCTGTAGGGTACACAGTGAAAACCGAATTCACAACTAGTAGCGTATGAAAGAAATCCTACAATCGAATTGCTACATAAAGAGAAAAATGAAATAAATCTTCGGTGAAAGAGAGATAATTACAAAGAAGATGGCTTAGGTGATTGTACATTTTAACCTATGTTGTCTTATTTAATGTTGAATATTTGGATGGAGGTACAAAGTGATGCTCGAATACATTGCCAATGGGGTCAACCAGATAATATTCGCTAACCACTAACATAAGTTAAAGCCCGTGGGAGAGAACAAGAAAGAGTTGTAAGTGATATACAGTATAACAGATGTAAATAAGGTGAAAACATTTGGAAGAAAGTAAAACAAGAAATACTGCATTCACTCGTCTATAAGTCGATCATATTTCTCCTTTACAAACAAATATGTAATTAATTCATATTATTCCATGTGCACAGATCAGTCGCAAAATAAAATCCGTGTGTCATGGAGATTGAAGTTGCGAGCAATAAAGCATCAGATTAAATCTATTTACTTATCAAAGATCATTTGAAGACTCATGCGCCAAGTGTTCAAAAATAGATTCGATGTTTCCATTCAGTTATTTTAATTAGGAATAGTCACTCAACTATATCCTTGTTTTTTTAATTGGTGAATATTTCAATGCTTGAAATTAAATTTCTCTCTGCCGTTCTTACTGTGTCAAAAGCAGTTACCCGTGTACAAGTCGACACCCAATTTCCCCCTAAATATGTACACTTAAGAAAATAAAGATTTGTTGAAACTGCTCAGCAACCTTGACATATTTGCGGAAAATATTAGAATAATCAAGAACCTATACTGGCAGCAAACCGCCTGCATACGGATAGAAAATGAGTTCAGCAGATATACAAAAATATAAAGGGGCATAAGACAAGGATGTGTCTTCTCACCGGACTTATTCAACCTATACAGCGAGGCAATTCTAAGAGAATTAGATGTCCTACCAGGATTCATTATTGGCGACCACAATATTAATAACATAAAATAGACAGATGACCCAGTGTTGATAGCAGACACGGAAAGGAAACTATAAAAGATCCAAGAGAAGGTAGTGAAGGAAATCGAGAAGAAAGGACTAAACACAAACTGCGGGAAGACAGAATGCCTGGTTGTTAGCAAAATGCAAATTACAAATTGGAGATACTAAAATCAAACAAATACAGAAATTTAACTTTTTGGGAAATGTTCTAACAGAGGGCGTAATGTGCGACACTAAAATCTGAATATGCATTGGAATAGAGAAAAATGCGTTCCAAAAGCTAAGCAGAGTATTAAGAGACAGAAAAATTTCATTAGAAACAATGAAAAAATACTGAACTCTTACGTTATATCTGTCTTCCTATATGATAGTGAATGCTGGACAATCTCCTCAAAGATGAGGAACATACTTGAGGTAACAAAAATGTGGTTCTACAGAAGGATGCTGAGGATACCATGAACCGAACGTGTGAGCAACGCCGGGGTTTTAGAGGAAACAAAAAGGAAACTTATACTTAACATAAGGAAGAGACAGTTTAAATTTCTGGGGTACTTAACGAGGAAAGAGAGCTTGGAAAATCAAATACTCACAGGACAGACGGACAGAGGAAAACCGTCCATGACATGTGCTTAAGTAAATGCATGGTGTCACAGGATTTAGAAGTGATAACGAAAATACAAAATTTATTAAGAGCTACAAATGACAGGAAATTGTGAAGAGCCAAGATCGCCTACATCCTGAGGGGGGCATGGCACGTAAAGAAGACTGTAGGGTTAAAAAGAGAATAAGGCTGACATTTGGAACAGAGAATGAATGTAGAAATAACTAAAGAAAGAAAACTCTTCTTAAGAAAAAGCAGTCTAATAAAAAAAAGAGGTGCGGACAAAATATACGTATCTAAGAATAGGAAGTTATTGACCCATTAAAGACTCTTTTTCTTTTGGTGTCGTATCCCTTCAGGACGAAGGCGATTATGGCTCTCCACTTCCCCCTATCCCTTGTAGCTCTCAATAAGTTTCGTCACTCTGCCACCTCCGCCAGGCCACGTTCTATCATCCACTTGCTTAAGCCCGCCAGGTTTGTCATGCCTTGCTTCTCCTTTCTCTCTATTCGACCTGTGAGTATCAGATTCTCCAGGCCCTCCTTTCTCATTACGTGTCCCAGAAATTTCATCTGCCTCTCGGTGGTGTTAAGTATAACCTTCTTCCTTGTTTCCATCCTCTCCAAAACCTCATCGTTGCTCACAGGGTCGATCCAGGATATCCTTAGCATCCTTCTGTAGAACCATATCTCCGTTGCCTCGAGTCTCTTTTTCATGTTTGAGGAGACCATCCAATATTCACTGCCGTAAAGGAGGACAGATGTCACGTAGCAGCTCAGTACTCTTTTCTTTGTTACAAAATAAATCCTCTTGTCTTGTAATACTAGCTTTTGGAATGCGTCTTTGGCCATCCCAATACGTCTTCAGATCTCAGCATCGCACTTACCGTCCTTCATCAAAACGCTTCCCAGATATTTAAACTTCTACAGCTGCTTGATTTTAGTGTCCCTCACTTGCAAATCGTATTTTGGGCTCATTCTTTTAATGCTGACCATGCATTTTGTCTTGTAGTTTATGCTTAGTCCGTTCTTCTCGCTCTCGATCGTTACCTTCTGTAGCGAGGCTTATAATTTCTTTTCCGTGTCTGCTATCAGTACTGTGTCATCTGCGTATTTTATACTATTAAGACTGTTACCACCGATGATGAATCCTAGTAGGATTTCCAATTCTCTCAGAATTGCCTTGCTGTATAGGTTGAATAGGACAAGCGAGAAGACACATACTTGCCTTACGTCCCTTTCTATTTTTGTATATATTTAGTGTCCCCTATCTGCAAGTTAACAACTCACTGTCCCAATTTTAGACGGAGAGTTTAATGAGTTATAGGTCAAAATCTATAATTAATTCCATATTTTTATAAACCTATAATTAATGTCTGATTATTTTAGACTTTTAATTTAATTTTTATAATTAGAACCGGATTTTACGATGGGAATTAATGAGCTGAAAGGATAATCAGAATTTAAAGAAAAAACAAAGGAATGAAGATTAGGTTGAACATAGTTGAATGAATGCTAGTAGCTTCACAAATAAAAGAAAGAATGAATGAAAGAAAAAAAAGAGTAAATAAGAAAGAAAACAAAAAAGAAAATAAATTGAATAAAAAAGAAGCCAAAACCATGAAAAGCTGATGATAGAAAGATGGAGAAAGAAGAGAAAAGAAGAAAATGAAAGGTAACAAAAATACAGTAGAGAGAAAAGTTATAAAGATAAGAAAAAAAAAGACAAAAAAGTGAAAAAGAAAGCCGACAGGAAAGAAGAGCGTGATATATGCGACATTTAGAGGCCAATATGGAGAACATTACAATGAATTGTTCTCCGTATGGGCTAGACACCAATTGTTTGCAGTGAATCCATTTGTAACCTATTGATACTATAACAAAAAAAAAAAAATGAACCGTAAGTCCTGTCTTCTACTAAGTACCACAAAAAATTTCTATTGGTGTTTCAAAGCGATCCTACCTGAGGTCATTCATGTAACTTTGGCTTCAGTTGAAGTGAAGTGATTGGATATGACATTACAGAGATAGTGAGGGCAGTTTTCATTTTAATATCCAACAAAATTTTATAAAGAAATGAAATCAATAAGTGCAATTTAAAAAAAAAAAAAACATAAAAAATAAGTAAAACCTACAAAAGCCAAAAATGAGCAAACTTGATATAACAGGTTTGTCTGGAAAGAATTCAGCCACTTAATGAAAATGAAGAATTAGCCTACTTAGGGCAATGGCGCCTTATTCACATTGAGAGTACTTATCTTAGAATCACACACACTTATCACATCATCTCTTTTACTATTCACTAAAGTCTGCAAAATCCTTTTTAGGTGCCGCGATCAGCTGCGGCGTCATATTCCTTAATCTTATCCGCAGTTTTTCTTTTTTTTTTTTACTGGAGCTCATATTACAATTTTTTATTTTGTTTTTCTCTAACTCTCTGTATTACTGGTTCCCATATTGTATTCATATCTAAACTTGGTTGGCTTAGGAAATTTTTGTAACCTACCATATGCGCTGATCCGTTAAGTTTTTTTTGTATTTTCCAACAATGTTCTCTGTTTATCATTTCAATTTCATCCCACAGAGGGCGTTGATTTCCTTTTCCCTCCATATATGGTCAGCCAGGGCTGATTTTTCTATTTCTCCCCCTGTCACAGCTTTACGACGTAAAGTGTTATCTTAAGGGTGGGGGCCTGTTTCTCTTTTATATTTCTTGCCACAGCTGCAAGGGATGGCGTACACGCAGTCCTTAATCCCGTTCTCTTCTATGGGTGGTCTTACTCGGAAGAGATATTGGCGTAGTGTCGAGTAACTCTTGAAGATTGCGCTATGTTATATGGACCATAGATCTTTTGCATCTTTTCCGATAAGCCCTTCACACAAGGTAGTCAGACTGATAATCTATGTTGCCTTTTGTTATCATCTTGTGTTTTTTTTATCCCAGTTTGTTGGGGTTACTGTCATGTACCCAAGGTAGTTGTTACGTTGTGGGTACTATTTATTTATTTTTTTCAAGCATTTCACCCCAAGCAAGGCGGGAGGCCACTAGCACGCAAGGAGTTACACAGAGTTTGGAGCGAGAGAAAAGAGGAGTGATAGAGGAAAAGATGAAGAGAAGGATAGGGGAGAGATCAAGGCATCTGGGACGTCGATTGACATTACATTTGAATAGTTGGAGATTATAGCTATCAGGGAAACAGGAAAAGGGGAGGGTGTTCCATAGACGAGAAGTGCAAGACATAAAGCTATTGGAGTAGAAAAGATGGCTACATTTAACAGTTTCGACAGTGAAAGGGTGAGAGCGAGATGCCAGCCTAGTTGAATGCTTAAATTCATGAAGTCTGGGAATCAGCGAAAGCAGCTCATCGGAGCATTTACCGTGAAAGCATTTGTAAAAAAGACAGAGGGAGGCGACGGAACGTCTGTGAGAGAGTGACTGTAAACGAAATGCCAGATCAGAGCCAATTATATTGCATATCCGTCTCTGGATTTTATCAAGAGACGGATATGCAATGTAATTATAACTAACCATTACTTGATTGTATCTCTGGGTCATCACATAACTTTTGCTCGATGTTGTAGGCAGCAGACGACTCCTTTGTTTACACTGTATGGGTGGTGGGAGTCGAAGTGTAGGTATTGTTCGGTGAATGTTGACTTCTGATTGACGGATGTCTTGAACTCTTGCTCTGTTCGAGATATTAATACATCCAGTAAGTTGTTGTTTTCTCTCTCCATTTTGAACTGTATCGATGATTTTATTGAGTTCACATAGTCCAGTAGTAACTGAACCTCTTTCTGGTGGGGGCAGAGTATGAAGGTATCATCTACATATCAGCCATAGAGTCGGCTTTAGTGATGTTGAATCTAATGCGTTTTCCTCGATGTATTCCGTGTCTATGTTAGCCATTGCTAATAATAATGGGGAGCACATCGCCAAACCTACATCCTGTCGATATATGTCAGATCCCATTCCTAAGTATGTTGTTTGTGTACAAAAAGCCAGCATCTCCATCAGGTTATCTATTGGTATATTGGTACGTCCTCCTAGAGATGTCTCTGAGGCCAGTCTATTCTTGAATACTGATAGTACCTCCTCCCTGGGTATCATGGTGAACACACTCACCACGTACCGGCTCACTAACTGGTTGGATTGAATGGGAGCATTTTTTTTTTATTATTTCCATCAATTTGGTGGAGTTTCAGACATATGACAGTGACTTTCCTATTAATGGGTCAACACAACGAAGCCACTCAGAGGGTGGTACACAGAATTTTGGAAGCTAACAATTGGACTGAGAGGAATACCGTCTTTGTGAATGTGACGTAGCTTTCTGTAATGTTGTGACAAGTATCTGCAGGAAGTAGTCCTCATTTTTTATTAGGATCTGCAACAGGTTTCTTTTTGTTTTCATTGTTGGGCTTTTCTTTACTATAGCTAATATTTACTATATGCCTTCCAGTTTTCCTATATATTCTGTTTTGTCCATCACTACAGTCGGATTGCCATCTTGTAGTATGATGATGATGTCATTCATCTGTAGGGCTGTGATTACCTGCCTCTCCAGTTTTGGGATATTTGATTTGGCGGCTTGGCTTTTTCCAGGATCTGTCTCACTTTCCTTCTTAGCTCATCTTCCTGAGCCTGATGAATTTCAAAGCTATTTCAATGATTGGGGTTATGATGTCTAAGTATGGTATCTTGATAGTTGTGGCGAAGTTGGGACGCTTATTCAGTACTAAATCCTTAGAGGTACTCAGCTGGTGTTGACTGATGTTGACTATTGTTTTCACTGGAAAGTGATGGACATTTTGCATCACCTTCTGATCTTTCAACATATTCAGTTTCTGTATTTGGCGGGCCTTGACTGCATCGAATTTATGTCTGTAGGATCCAGATCATGCAGGATTCTGTGTCAGTCTTCTTCGCCGATAATTCTGTTGAAGAAGTCATCGAGCTTCAGGGAGATATAGAATTGCAACTGATGTTTTATCCAACTGGATTCATTTTCGGACATGGGCAAGACCCTGGAATTGACCGGAAGTCTTAGTGCCAAGCCTGAAAGGATGAGTCTTAAGTCTCTGCATCGGTGTAGGCATGAACACAATAAGGGAACCAGTAATACAACGAACTAGAGAAAAATAACAGTAACAAAAATTGTAATATGAGCTCTGGAAAAAATGATAATGAGACATTTGGTTTATAAGTCCCCAAGATTCACTCACTGTCACCCAAAGAAAAGAGTTGAGTCACTATGGGGAATTAAATAAAATTAAGATAACCGTGAAATTAAAACAATCTACCACAGTGGACTAAATAAAGGGTTCGGTTCGAAATTCCAACTAATATCACCTGATGAAGACCGGGGCATAAAACAGCCGAAACGTCGTGAATATGGCAATAAAGATGAGGACAAAAGTCCGAGCAAAATATATATATATATATATATATATATATATATATATATATATATATGGTGCAGCAAAAATAACGCCATTTTTTGAGTACGGAAGAAATAACGCCTTTTTATTCGAGTGGCATATGTAAAGCCAATTTTGTATTTGCCTTTATAGTTTTCAACTGTATTTGAATTGTTTTCGTTTTATATTATATAATTTGGTAAGCATTTTATAATGTATAATGTCTTTATTTTAAATAAATATGGCGATGCGATTAACTAAAGAGCAAAGGGTAAAAGTAGTCCAAATAATAAGAATGCCTAAAGTCGTTCCTCTGTTTTATATTCAGCAAACGCATAGACGAAATATCAAAAGTGAACATAGAAAATTAGAAAGAACAGGAAATGTAGGTGATGCCTCAAGAACAGGAAGGCATGTTTCAACAAGTTTATGTTCAAAGAAATAAGATAGTCATTGTCGAGCACAACTCAAAAATTCAGTAGACATCTTTCTTCAGAGTTGAGTATCAGTGAGAGAAATGTCATGTAAACTCTTAAAGAAGCTTAAGATGAAACCTTACATCCCGGGGTTGCTACGAATCTTGCATGATGGAGATAGGCGATTAGAGTTTTGTAAAACTTTCCTGAATAATGTCAATTAAGATAAAACTTTTCTTGATAAGATATAGTGTCTAGATGAAGCAACCTTTAAATAGAACAGGCAAATCAATCGCTCTAATTGTGTGTATTGCAGCGATTTTAATCCACATATTATCTTGAAAAATAATGTTAGACTACCAAGAGTGAGGCTTTGGGCCAGAATTTCATCGATCAGATTTATAAGGCTGATATTCTTTGATGATATTCTTAAGCAAGATAATTATTTACACATTCTGTTAACTGAATTCTGTCCGAGAGTTAGAAAGACGAATGATATTTAATTACAAGATGGCGCCACTATAGCTTACACGATCAGAAATGGTTAAATATTAATTTCGAGCTGAGTCTGAGAGGACGATGTGGAGCAATTGAATGGCCATCACGATCACCAGATCTAATACCACCAAACTTTTTTTTGTGGTGTGTACTGAAAGATCTTGTTTATAGGTTAAAACCGAAATCAATTCTTGAATTAATATAATTTCTGATAAATTTTCTGAAATTAATGTAGAAATGTGTTGAATGGTTTGTAGAAGTGTCGCTGATAGGGTTTAGCGTTGTACCGAACATGAAGGGTAGCATATTGAACATGTTAAATAGTTTATTAATCAACAAATCGCGTTGTTTTGATATGATAATACTTATAAATTTTCTTAAACTGCTGTATTTTATTTTTCTTCAACAAAAGTTAATAAATAAAAATGGTGTTACTTTTGCGACACTCTGTATATATATATAAATTTGTAATTAATCAGAAACGGCCATATTGAAGTGAACTCCTTCATATTGTTTTTATTATTTACGTTTTTATGAGTTCACGCCTTTGAAATAAAGAACAAGTTTTTTTTTATCCAAGTATTATATTGATTGATTTGTTTTTTTTACGGCTTATCAACCTTTTGCAGGTTATTTAAAACCAGAAAATACTTTTTAGATTGTAAGAATTTTTTGGGGGATAATAATTTACTGAAACAAATCCAACTAATTAATCGATAGCTGGGTGTGGAAGACATACCTTTCCCAAGGATATTTGTCCGTAAGTGAATCGTAGAGCCTAGTTCTAATTCCGATCCGTTATCAATTAAACCACCCGCACATCTAAGATTACAGCATCTGGTATCACCAAGCGGTCACACACCTTGGAATTGATCAAGCTCGGCGTTGCTTAACTTCGATGATTGTACGAGATGCGGTGTTTCAACGTGATATGATTGTAAGCCTTTTATCCTAGGAAAGTGACTATACAATTACGCGTTTCATTAAGCATTTAAGATATAAAAAGTTAGACCAGAATCACGCTGACAAATTTAGAAGGAAAATGACAAAGAATAAAGTCACATGTCTCTAAAGGCAAGTTACGGAATCTTCTAATAATACAAATCAGTGAACTTATACATTTTTTTTGCGCAATGTTTATGGGATAAAATAATTTTGCATTTCGAACCTTTACAAAACTGAAGTATCGAAAGTGATGATGTCAGCGCCGAGAAATGAAAATGTCGTGTTTTGTTTTGATTCTTTTTTGTTCTATTTCACCATGTTTAGTATAATTGTACAGGTTTTTAGCGTTTAGCCTTGAAGTACGTTTGGACATTTGTCTTATCTGCTGGTATTTTAAGATGAAGCAATTTTTTCGTGTATTCTTTTTCGATGTACTTTTCCTTTTTCCTAAAACTTTATTTTATATTAGGGCATTCATTAAGCTGCACATTATTGACCGCTCTCAAAATGATTCCTTTTTTTGTTTAAGAGTCTAATCTATCAAAATATATATATATATATATATATATATATATATATATATATATATATATATATATATATATATATATATATATATATTCTACCTGCATGTAAAAAAAAAAAAATGAGACACATTATGTATGTTACTAATTTCCATACATATCTAGAATACTTCGTGGTCAACGGCTACTGATTAACCTAATACTTTCGATAATATTAAATGAAATTCTACAGTGTTTGACAAAAAACAAGAAAAGACAAATGAAATCTTCGGGTTTGCATTGTGATGTTTTACGCAAAACTCTGACGTTTTTCCTCTTCGGCAGACATTTCAGTCATAAAATCCCAGATACTGACCATTTTCCGTATTCTTTATTTATTAATCTCATTATTTCTCTAGTTCCTGTCGCAAATTTTGGTCAAATATCTCATTTCAAAGTTTCGTATCTGCAACCTGTGCCGTCGTTAATTTTTATTGTACTTCTTTTCTTCATATGTCTTTTTTTTATATCTGCATATATATTACTTATCCAGTTACGCTGGAGCTGGACACTGTCGGACTGTTGACTTATTACCGTTTGTACATATTACTGTGTGTGGCTTTTATTCAAAGTGGACTTAAAATGTGAGCTCTGTCGCTATGAATGAAATAAAAAATAAAAAGGAAAAAACTCTTTCTTCGGAATTGTATTGCGCTTGTATAATGAAGATTTGGGGTCTGCTTTGTTAGTGAAGCAGTTGCCACTACCCACTGGCTCTAATGTTCAGTGTTCGAATTTAGATGAACAACAAAATTTCGAATGTTGATTTTTAAGGTAAGCACATCATATGCATATGAAAGACGAGCAAAATATTGCATTGTGCCACAATTTTGTATGTATACAAAATAAATACAAAGACGAGCAAAATATTACATCCTTGCTTTCTGTTTTCCCCTACATGTAACAGGGCTTGGTATATATCTATAAAATAACTTAGTGTGAAGCTTAGCGTTAATCTTAGCAAATTTTCGGGATGGTGCGTACAGTTTTAGAAATAAATATATATTTTTTAATCAGTTTTACTCCATGCATGGCAGTAAAGCTACTACGACACAAGTATTTACTAGGTGTGGAAGAATTAGGAACAGAAACAGTAATAATAAGCGTGGAGATGAAATAATAATCTAGAGGGGGTGTAGTGAATTCGATCCTCACTAGGTGCTTCACGACTGTAAATCTGATGCTCCTGTTCGCAAGTGTTAAAATAAATCAGCTGCACCCCAGAGCGGTAAGGCCTCACAGAAAGCACAACCTGCCTTGTGAATACTTCCACATACGGGTATAAACCGAAACTAGGTTTTCCTTTTGTAGTCGAGTGTAAACAGGATTTATATCTATTTAGTTTGTGCCGTGTCCCTTCAAGAAGTGGGCGATCATTGTTCTTCACAGCTTCCTATCATTTGTAGCTCTAAGCAATGTTTACCCCCTTAATATACCTTCGTGTTTGTGTTCTATTATCTATTTACACATCCCCTATAGATAGGTTACTCGCTTTTTTACTCTCTCTCTCTCTCTCTCTTGTCTTCAATAGGTCTTATGAGTGTTAAAATCTCCTAGCCTTGTTTTCTTTGTGTTCTAGAAATTTCAGATGTCTTTTCCTGATTCTAAATATAAGAGTCCTTTTTGTTTCAATTTTCTTTTAAACCTCCTCATTGTGAGAAAAATTTACAGCATTAACTGCGATATAGGTGGATTGATATTACATTGCAATTCAGTAATTTCTTATTTCAGTAATTTCTTATTTGCTTTTAACAAAATGTTTCTCTTAATACTTTCTTTAACTTCTGGAAAATATCTTACCTTATTTCAACCATCCTGGGTATGACGATAAACTACATCGGACAGCAAGGCATTTGATGAATAGGTTTTGAGGAGCGTGAATCCACTCTTAATTGTTGATGTTTCCATGTCCACCCTGAGCAGGGGAAGGGTCCCAGCTATGGGCAAATAGTTAACCACCAAACTGGGGCCAAAACGTGTAAAAAAGTTTTATTACAAACAATGAATTTTTGAAGAAAAAAATTATCAGCAATACATTATTACGAGCAATATTAATTGGGAAAAATATTACCAGCAATAGATTTTTGAAAAAATAAAAAAAAAACAGCAATACATTATTACGAACAATAATTTTTTTTGGAAAATATTACCAGCCATACATTTTTGAAAAACATTACCACTACCATACATTTTTTTTTGAAAAACAAAATTAATAGCACTACATTATTACGAGCAATAATTTTTGGGGAAAATATTACCAGCCATACATTTTGAAAAACAAATTATCAGCACTACATTATTACGAGCAATAATTTCTTGGGAAAATATTACCAGCCATACATATTTGAAAAACAAATAATCAGCACTACATTATTACGAGCAATAATTTCTTGGGGAAAATATTACCAGCCATACATTTTGAAAAACAAATTATCAGCACTACATTATTACGAGCAATAATTTCTTGGGGAAAATATTACCAGCCATACATTTTGAAAAACAAATTATCAATAACGAGCAATACTTGGGATATTACCAGATACATTTTTGAAAACAATAATTTTTGGGGGGAAAATATTACCAACCATACATTTTTGAAAAACAAATTATCAGCACTACATTATTACGAGCAATAATTTCTTGGGGAAAATATTACCAGCCATACATTTTTGAAAAACAAATTATCAGCACTACATTATTACGAGCAATAATTTCTTGGGGAAAATATTACCAGCCATACATTTTGAAAAACAAATAATCAGCACTACATTATTACGAGCAATAATTTCTTGGGGAAAATATTACCAGCCATACATTTTGAAAAAACAAATTATCAGCACTACATTATTACGAGCAATAATTTCTTGGGGAAAATATTACCAACCATACATTTTTGAAAAACAAATTATCAGCCATACATTATTACGAGCAATAATTTCTTGGGAAAATATTACCAGCCATACATTTTTGAAAAACAAATTATCAGCACTACATTATTACGAGCAATAATTTCTTAGGAAAAATATTACCAGAAAAACAAATTATCAATTATTATTTTTTTTTTGGGAAAACATTACCACTACATTATAACGATTTTTTCTTAAAACAAATTATCAGCCATTACATTTTTCTTGGGGAAAATATTACAAATACATTTTGAAAACAAATTATCAGCACTACATTATTACGAGCAATAATTTCTTGGGAAAATATTACCAGCCATACATTTTTGAAAAACAAATTATCAGCACTACATTATTACAATAATTTCTTGGGAAAATTTACCAACCATACATTTTTTGAAAACAAATTATCAGCACTACATTATTACGAGCAATAATTTCTTGGGGAAAATATTACCAGCCATACATTTTTGAAAAACAAATTATCAGCACTACATTATAACGAGCAATAATTTCTTGGGGGAAAATATTACCAACCATACATTTTGAAAAAACAAATTATCAGCACTACATTATTACGAGCAATAATTTCTTGGGAAAATATTACCAGCCATACATTTTGAAAACAAATTATCAGCACTACATTATTACGAGCAATAATTTCTTGGGAAAATATTACCAGCCATACATTTTTGAAAAACAAATTATCAGCACTACATTATTACGAGCAATAATTTCTTGGGGAAAATATTACCAGCCATACATTTTGAAAAACAAATTATCAGCACTACATTATAACGAGCAATAATTTCTTGGAAAATATTACCAACCATACATTTTTGAAAACAAATTATCAGCACTACATTATTACGAGCAATAATTTCTTGGGGAAAATATTACCAGCCATACATTTTTGAAAAACAAATTATCAGCACTACATTATAACGAGCAATAATTTCTTGGGAAAAAAATTTACCAGCCATACATTTTTGAAAACAAATTATCAGCACTTTACATTATAACGAGCAATAATTTCTTGGGGAAAATATTACCAGCCATACATTTTTGAAAAACAAATTATCAGCACTACATTATAACGAGCAATAATTTCTTGGGGAAAATATTACCAGCCATACATTTTTGAAAAACAAATTATCAGCACTACATTATAACGAGCAATAATTTCTTGGGAAAATATTACCAACCATACATTTTGAAAAACAAATTATCAGCACTACATTATTACGAGCAATAATTTCTTGGGAAAATATTACCAAAAATATACATTTTTGAAAAACAAATTATCAGCACTACATTATTATTATTATTACGAGCAATTTTGAAAACAAATTTCTTGGGGAAAATTTTACCAAAATATTACATTTTTGAAAACAAATTATCAGCACTACATTATAACGAGCAATAATTTCTTGGGGAAAATATTACCAATATACATTTTGAAAAACAAATTATCAGCACTACATTATAACGAGCAATAATTTCTTGGGAAAATATTACCAGCCACATTTTGAAAAACAAATTATCAGCACTACATTATAACGAGCAATAATTTATTACCAGCCATACATTTTGAAAAACAAATTATCAACACTACATTATACGAGCAAAATTTCTTGGGGAAAATTTACCAGCCATACATTTTTGAAAAACAAATTATCAGCACTACATTATTACGAGCAATAATTTCTTGGGGAAAATATTACCAATACATTTTTTGAAAAACAAATTATCAGCACTACATTATTACGAGCAATAATTTCTTGGGAAAATATTACCAGCCATACATTTTTGAAAAACAAATTATCAGCACTACATTATTACGAGCAATAATTTCTTGGGGAAAATATTACCAGCCATACATTTTTGAAAAACAAATTATCAGCACTACATTATAACGAGCAATAATTTCTTGGGGAAAATATTACCAGCCATACATTTTTGAAAAACAAATTATCAGCACTACATTATTACGAGCAATAATTTCTTGGGGAAAATATTACCAGCCATACATTTTTGAAAAACAAATTATCAGCACTACATTATTACGAGCAATAATTTCTTGGGGAAAATATTACCAGCCATACATTTTTTAAAAACAAATTATCAGCACTACATTATTACGAGCAATAATTTCTTGGGAAAAATATTACCAGCCATACATTTTGAAAAACAAATTATCAGCACTACATTATTACGAGCAATAATTTCTTGGGGAAAATATTACCAACCATACATTTTTATAACGAAAACAAATTATCAGCACTACATTATTACGAGCAATAATTTCTTGGGGAAAATATTACCAGCCATACATTTTGAAAAACAAATTATCAGCACTACATTATTACGAGCAATAATTTCTTGGGAAAATATTACCAACCATACATTTTTGAAAACAAATTATCAGCACTACATTATAACGAGCAATAATTTCTTGGGAAAATATTTGCCATACATTTTTGAAAAACAAATTATCAGCACTACATTATAACGAGCAATAATTTCTTGGGAAAATATTACCAGCCATACATTTTGAAAAACAAATTATCAAATTATCACAATAATTTCTTGGGAAAATATTACCAGCCATACATTTTGAAAAACAAATTATCAGCACTACATTATAACGAACAATAATTTCTTGGGGAAAATATTACCAGCCATACATTTTTGAAAAAAACAAATTATCGAGCAATAATTTCTTACGAGCAATAATTTCTTGGGAAAATATTACCAACCATACATTTTGAAAAACAAATTATCAGCACTACATTATAACGAGCAATAATTTCTTGGGGAAAATATTACCAGCCATACATTTTGAAAAACAAATTATCAGCACTACATTATTAACGAGCAATAATTTCTTGGGGAAAATATTATTTACTTTTTGAAAAAATTATCAGCACTACATTTTTAAAACAATAATTTCTTGGGGAAACATTATTAAGCCATACATTTTTGAAAAAAAATTATCAGCACCATTATTACGAGCACAATTTTGGGAAAAACAAATACATTTTTTGAAAACAAATTATCAGCACTACATTATTACGAGCAATAATTTCTTGGGAAAAATATTACCAGCCATACATTTTGAAAAACAAATTATCAGCACTACATTATTACGAAATAATAATTTCTTGGGAAAATATTACCAGCCATACATTTTTGAAAACAAATTATCAGCACTACATTATTACGAACAATAATTTCTTGGGGAAAATATTACCAACCATACATTTTTGAAAAACAAATTATCAGCACTACATTATTACGAGCAATAATTTCTTGGGGAAAATATTACCAATACATACATTTTTGAAAAACAAATTATCAGCACTACATTATTACGAGCAATAATTTCTTTATCAGAAAATATTACCAATACATTTTGAAAAACAAATACATTTTTTGAAAAACAAATTATCAGCACTACATTATAACGAGCAATAATTTCTTGGGGAAAATATTACCAGCCATACATTTTGAAAAACAAATTATCAGCACTACATTATTACGAGCAATAATTTCTTGGGGAAAAAAATATTACCAGCCATACATTTTGAAAAACAAATTATCAGCACTACATTATAACGAGCAATAATTTCTTGGGGAAAATATTACCAGCCATACATTTTGAAAAACAAATTATCAGCACTACATTATTACGAGCAATAATTTCTTGGGAAAATATTACCAGCCATACATTTTTTGAAAAACAAATTATCAGCACTACATTATTACGACAATAATTTCTTGGGAAAATATTACCAGCCATACATTTTTGAAAACAAATTATCAGCACTACATTATTACGAGCAATAATTTCTTGGGGAAATATTACCAGCCATACATTTTGAAAAACAAATTATCAGCACTACATTATTACGAGCAATAATTTCTTGGGAAAATATTACCAGCCATACATTTTGAAAACAAATTATCAGCACTACATTATTACGAGCAATAATTTCTTGGGAAAATATTACCAACCATACATTTTGAAAACAAATTATCAAACATTATTACGAGCAATAATTTCTTGGGAAAATATTACCAACCATACATTTTGAAAAACAAATTATCAGCACTACATTATAACGAGCAATAATTTCTTGGGGAAAATATTACCAGCCATACATTTTTGAAAAACAAATTATCAGCACTACATTATTACGAAAATAATTTCTTGGGAAAAATATTACCAGCCATACATTTTGAAAAACAAATTATCAGCTACAATAACGAGCAATAATTTCTTGGGAAAATATTACCAGCCATACATTTTTGAAAACAAATTATCAGCACTACATTATTACGAGCAATAATTTCTTGGGAAAATATTACCAGCCACATTTGAAAAACAAATTATCAGCACTACATTATTACGAGCAATAATTTCTTGGGAAAATATTACCAGCCATACATTTTTGAAAAAACAAATTATCAGCACTACATAATTTCTTGGGAAAATATTACCAGAAAACAAATTATCAGCACTACATTCTTTTTCTTGGGAAAATATTACCAGCCATACATTTTGAAAAACAAATTATCAGCACTACATTATAACGAGCAATAATTTCTTGGGGAAAATATTACCAGCCATACATTTTGAAAAAACAAATTATCAGCACTACATTATTACGAGCAATAATTTCTTGGGAAAATATTACCAGCCATACATTTTGAAAAACAAATTATCAGCACTACATTATTACGAGCAATAATTTCTTGGGGAAAATATTACCAGCCATACATTTTTGAAAAACAAATTATCAGCACTACATTATTACGAACAATAATTTCTTGGGAAAATATTACCAAACATTTTGAAAAACAAATTATCAGCACTACATTATTACGAGCAATAATTTCTTGGGAAAAATATTACCAGCCATACATTTTGAAAAAACAAATTATCAGCACTACATTATTAAAATTTACACAGCAATAATTTTTTGGGGATCAGGAATATTACCAAATATTACCAATACATTTTTTTGAAAAACAAATTATCAGCACTACATTATTACGAGCAATAATTTCTTGGGGAAAATATTACCAGCCATACATTTTTGAAAAAAACAAATTATCAGCACTACATTATTACGAGCAATAATTTCTTGGGGAAAATATTACCAGCCATACATTTTTGAAAACAAATTATCAGCACTACATTATTACGAGCAATAATTTCTTGGGAAAATATTACCAGCCATACATTTTGAAAAACAAATGAAAACAAATTATCAGCACTACATTATTACGAGCAATAATTTCTTGGGAAAATATTACCAGCCATACATTTTGAAAAACTAATTATCAGCACTACATTAATACGAACAATAATTTCTTGGGAAAATATTACCAATATACATTTTGAAAAACAAATTATCAGCACTACATTATTACGAGCAATAATTTCTTGGGAAAAATATTACCAGCATTTGAAAAACAAATACATTTTTACGAAAAACTAATTATCAGCACTTTGAAAAACAAATTATTACATTATTACGAACAATAATTTCTTGGGGAAAATACATTTTGACCAGCCATACATTTTGAAAACAAATTATCAAATTATCAGCACTACATTATTACGAGCAATAATTTCTTGGGGAAAATATTACCAGCCATACATTTTTGAAAACAAATTATCAGCACTACATTATTACGAACAATAATTTCTTTGGGAAAATATTACCAGCCATACATTTTGAAAAACAAATTATCAGCACTACATTATTACGAACAATAATTTCTTGGGGAAAATATTACCAGCCATACATTTTTGAAAAACAAATTATCAGCACTACATTATTTACGAGCAATAATTTCTTGAATAATTTCTTGGAAAATATTACCAGCCATACATTTTGAAAAACAAATTATCAGCACTACATTATTACGAACAATAATTTCTTGGGAAAATATTACCAGCCATACATTTTTTGAAAAAACAAATTATCAGCACTACATTATTACGAGCAATAATTTCTTGGGAAAATATTACCAGCCATACATTTTGAAAAACAAATTATCAGCACTACATTATTGAACAATAATTTTCTTGGGAAAATATTACCAGCCATACATTTTTGAAAAACAAATTATCAAATATTATTAGAACAATAATTTCTTGGGAAAATATTACCAGCCATTTTGAAAAACAAATTATCAGCACTACATTATTACGAGCAATAATTTCTTGGGAAAATATTACCAGCCATACATTTTTGAAAAACAAATTATCAGCACTACATTATTACGAGCAATAATTTCTTGGGGAAAATATTACCAGCCATACATTTTGAAAACAAATTATCAGCACTACATTATAACGAACAATAATTTCTTGAGGAAAATATTAAAAACCATACATTTTGAAAAACAAATTATCAGCACTACATTATTACGAACAATAATTTCTTGGGAAAATATTACATTTTTGAAAAACAAATTATCAGCACTACATTATTACGAACAATAATTTCTTGGGAAAATATTACCAGCCATACATTTTGAAAACAAATTATCAGCACTACATTATTACGAGCAATAATTTCTTGAAGAAAATATTACCAGCCATACATTTTGAAAAACAAATTATCAGCACTACATTATTACGAGCAATAATTTCTTGGGAAAATATTACCAGCCATACATTTTGAAAAACAAATTATTTTTTAAAGCAATAATTTCTTGGGAAAATATTACATACATTTTGAAAAACAAATTATCGAGCAATAATTTCTTGGGGAAAATATTACCAGCCATACATTTTGAAAAACAAATTATCAGCACTACATTATTACGAGCAATAATAACCAGCCATTTTTGAAAACAAATTATCAGCACTACATTATTACGAACAAAATTTCTTGGGAAAATATTACCAATATACAGCCATTTTTTGAAAACAAATTATCAGCACTACATTATAACGAACAATAATTTCTTGGGAAAATATTACCACCATACATTTTTGAAAAACAAATTATCAGCACTACATTATTACAGCAATAATTTCTTGGGGAAAATATTACCAGCCATACATTTTGAAAAACAAATTATCAACTACATTATTACAGCAATAATTTCTTGGGAAAATATTACCAGCCATACATTTTTTGAAAAACAAATTATCAGCAACATTATTACGAGCAATAATTTCTTGGGAAACCATACATTTTTGAAAACAAATTATCAACTACATTATTACGAGCAATAATTTCTTGGGAAAATATTACCAGCCATACATTTTTGAAAAACAAATTATCAGCACTACATTATTACGAAAGCAATAATTTCTTGGGAAATATTACCAACCATACATTTTGAAAACAAATTATCAGCACTACATTATTACGAACAATAATTTCTTGGGAAAATATTACCAGTCATACATTTTTGAAAAACAAATTATCAGCACTACATTATTACGAGCAATAATTTCTTGGGGAAAATATTACCAATATACATTTTTGAAAACAAATTATCAGCACTACATTATTACGAACAATAATTTCTTGGGAAAATATTACCAGCCATACATTTTGAAAAACAAATTATCAGCACTACATTATTACGAGCAATAATTTCTTGGGAAAATATTACCAGCCATACATTTTGAAAAACTAATTATCAAATTATTACGAACAATAATTTCTTGGGGAAAATATTACCACCATACATTTTGAAAAACAAATTATCAGCACTACATTATTACGAGCAATAATTTCTTGGGAAATATTACCAATTTACATTTTTGAAAACAAATTATCAGCAATATTATTACGAACAATAATTTCTTGAGCCATACATTTTGAAAAACAAATTATCAGCACTACATTATTACGAACAATAATTTCTTGGGGAAAATATTACCAACCATACATTTTGAAAAACAAATTATCAGCACTACATTACAGCAATTGAATTTTTTGGACTAATTATTACCATAGCCATACATTTTGAAAAACAAATTATCAGCACTACATTATTACGAGCAATAATTTCTTGGGAAAATATTACCAGCCATACATTTTTGAAAAACAAATTATCAGCACTACATTATTACGAACAATAATTTCTTGGGGGAAAATATTACCAGCCATACATTTTTGAAAAACAAATTATCAGCACTTACATTTTCTTGGGATTACGAGCAATAATTTTCTTGGGAAAATATTACCAGCCATACATTTTGAAAAACAAATTATCAGCACTACATTATTACGAACAATAATTTCTTGGGAAAATATACCAGCCATACATTTTTGAAAAACAAATTATCAGCACTACATTATTTTTTGAAAATGAAAATTATCAGACTACAATTAATTTCTTGGGAAAATATTACCAGCCATACATTTTGAAAAACAAATTATCAGCCATACATTTTTTAAAAACAAATTATTACGAGCAATAATTTTGGGGAAAATATTACCAACCATACATTTTTGAAAAACAAATTATCAGAATTAACATAATTTCTTGGGATTTACTAATATACATTTTTGAAAAACAAATTATCAGCACTACATTATAACGAGCAATAATTTCTTGGGGAAAATATTACCAGCCATACATTTTGAAAAACAAATTATCAAAATATTACCAATACATACATTTTGCACTACATTATTACGAGCAATAATTTCTTGGGGAAAATATTACCAGCCATACATTTTTTGAAAAATTTCAAAATTATCATTTTGAAAAACAAATTAACTACATTATTACGAGCAATAATTTCTTGGGGAAAATATTACCAATATACATTTTTTATCAGAAAAACAAATTATCAGCATACTTTGAAAAACAAATTATTACGAGCAATAATTTCTTGGGAAAAATATTACCAGCCATACATTTTGAAAAACAAATTATCAGCACTACATTATTACGAGCAATAATTTCTTGGGGAAAATACATTTGACCAGCCATACATTTTTGAAAAACAAAAACAAATTATCAGCACTACATTATTACGAGCAATAATTTCTTGGGAAAATATTACCAGCCATACATTTTTGAAAAAAATTATCAGCACTACATTATTACGAACAATAATTTCTTGGGGAAAATATTACCACAGCACTACATTATTACGAGCAATAATTTCTTGGGGAAAATATTACCAGCCATACATTTTGAAAAACAAATTATCAGCACTACATTATTACGAGCAATAATTTTTTGGGGAAAAATATTACCAGCCATACATTTTTTAAAAACAAATTATCAGCACTACATTATTACGAGCAATAATTTCTTGGGGAAAATATTACCAGCCTACATTTTGAAAAACAAATTATCAGCACTACATTATTACGATACATTTTTGCAATAATTTCTTGGGAAAATATTACCAGCCATACATTTTTGAAAAACGAAATTATCAGCAAAAACAAATTTATCAATACATTACGAGCAATAATTTTTTGGGAAAATATTACCAGCCATACATTTTGAAAAACAAATTATCAGCACTACATTATTACGAGCAATAATTTCTTGGGGGGAAATATTACCAGCCATACATTTTGAAAACAAATTATCAGCACTACATTATAACGAGCAATAATTTCTTGGGGAAAATATTACCAACCATACATTTTTGAAAAACAAATTATCAGCACTACATTATTACGAAAAACAATAATTTTTTGGGAAAATATTACCAGCCATACATTTTTGAAAAACAAATTATCAGCACTTCATTAATACGAGCAATAATTTCTTGGGAAAATATTACCAGCCATACATTTTTGAAAAACAATTATCAGCACTACATTATTACGAAAATATTAATTTCTTGGGAAAATATTACCAGCCATACATTTTTGAAAACAAATTATCAGCACTACATTATTACGAGCAATAATTTCTTGGGGAAATATTACCAGCCATACATTTTTGAAAAACAAATTATCAGCACTTCTATTATTACGAGCAATAATTTTTGGGAAAATATTACCAATTACATTTTGAAAAACAATTATCAGCACTACATTATTACGAGCAATATTTCTTGGGGAAAATATTACCAACAATACATTTTGAAAAAACAAATTATCAGCACTACATTATTACAGCAATAATTTTTTGGGGAAAATATTACCAACCATACATTTTTGAAAAACAAATTATCAGCACTACATTATTACAATAATTTCTTGAAATATTACCAATACATACATTTTTGAAAACAAATTATCAGCATTACATTATTACGAGCACAATTTCTTGGGGAAAGGACAACAACATTTTTTGAAAAACAAATTAAGCACTTTTGAAAAACTAATTATTACCAGCACTTTGAAAAACAAATTTCAACACTACAATAACAATAATTTTTTGGGGAAATATTACCAGCCATACATTTTGAAAAAACAAATTATCAGCATCACATTAATACGAGCAATAATTTCTTAGGGAAATATTACCAGCCATACATTTTGAAAAACAAATTATCAACACCATTATAACGAGCAATTTCTTGGGAAAATAATACCAATATACATTTTTGAAAAACAAATTATCAGCACTACATTATTACGACAATAATTTCTTGGAAAATATTACCAATAACACATTTTTGAAAACAACAATATTACGAGCAATTTTTGGGAAAAATATTACAACTATATTTTGAAAACAAATTATCAGCACTACATTAATTTTCTTGGGAAAATTGTACACCAACATTTGAAAACAAATTATCAGCACTACATTATTACGAGCAATAATTTTGGAAAATATTACAACCATACATTTTTGAAAAAACAAATTATCAGCACTACATTGTACGAGCAAAATTTCTTGGGAAAATATTACCAATAATACATTTTTGAAAACAAATTATCAGCACCACATTATTACGAGCAATAATTTCTTGGGGAAAAATATTTAACAGCCATACATTTTTGAAAACAAATTATCAGCACATTATTACAGGTAATAATTTCTTGGGAAAATATTATAGCCATACATTTTTGAAAACAAACATTATTACGAGCAATAATTTCTTGGGAAAATATTACATACATTTTTGAAAACAAATTATCATACTACATTAACCCGAGCAATAATTTCTTGGGGAAAATATTACCAGCCATACATTTTTGAAAAACAAATTATCAACTTTTACATTAATACGAGCAATAATTTCTTGGGAAAATATTACCAACCATACATTTTGAAAAACCTTCTAATTATCGGCACTACATTATTACGAACAATAATTTCTTGGGAAATATTACCAATATATTTTGAAAAAACAAATTTATCAGCACTACATTATTACGAGCAATAATTTCTTGGGAAAATATTACCAGCCATACATTTTGAAAAACAAATTATCAGCACTACATTATTACGAGCAATAATTTCTTGGGGAAAATATTACCAGCCATACATTTTTGAAAAACAAATTAATCAGCACTACATTATTACGAGCAATTTTTTGGGAAAATATTACCAACACACATTTTTGAAAACAAATTATCAGCACTACATTATTACGAGCAATAATTTCTTGGGGAAAATATTACCAGCCATACATTTTTGAAAAACAAATTATCAGCACTACATTATTACGAACAATAATTTCTTGGGGAAAATATTACCAGCCATACATTTTTGAAAAACAAATTATCAGCACTACATTATTACGAGCAATACATTATTACATTTTGAAAACAAATTATCAGCACTACATTTAAACAATAATTTCTTGGGGAAAATATTACCAGCCATACATTTTTGAAAAACAAATTATCAGCACTACATTATTACGAACAATAATTTTTGAAAAACTTGGGGAAAATATTACCAGCCATACATTTTTTTGAAAAAACAAATTATACATTATTACGAGCAATACATTTTGAAAACAAATTATCAGCACTACATTATTACGAGTAATAATTTTTGGGGAAAATATTACAAAATTATACATTTTGAAAAAACAAATATTTCAACTTATTACGAGCAATAATTTCTTAAAATATTAGGAAAATATTACCAGCCATACATTTTGAAAAACAAATTATCAGCAACATTATTATTGAGCAATAATTTCATATTACCAACCATACATTTTGAAAAACAAATTATCAGCAATACATTTTACTAATTTCTTGGGAAAATATTACCAGCCATACATTTTTGAAAACAAATTTTACATTATTACGAAATTTCTTGGGGAAAATATTACCAGCCATACATTTTGAAAAAAACAAATTATCAGCACTACATTTTAAAGAGCAATAATTTCTTGGGAAAATATTACCAGCCATACATTTTTGAAAACAAATTATCAGCAATAAAATATTACGAGCAATAATTTCTTGAAAATATTACCAGCCATACATTTTTGAAAAACAAATTATCAGCACTACATTATTACGAGCAATAATTTCTTGGGGAAAATATTTTTTGAAAACAAATTATCAACATACATTTTTGAAAAACAAATTATCAGCCATACATTTTTGAAAACATTATTACGAGCAATAATTTCTTGGGGGAAATATTGGAAAAACAAATTATCAGCACTACATTACATTTTTTTGGGAAAAAGCCATACATTTTTTTGAAAAAACAAATTATCAGCACTACATTATTACGAGCAATAATTTCTTGGGGAAAATATTACCAGCCATACATTTTTGAAAAAAATTATCAGCACTACATTATTACGAACAATAATTTCTTGGGAAAAATATTACCAGCCATACATTTTTGAAAACAAATTATCAGCACTACATTATAACGAGCAATAATTTTTGGGAAAATATTACCAGCCATACATTTTTGAAAAAAACAAATTATCAGCACTACATTATTACGAAATAATTTCTTGGGGAAAAATATTACCAAAACACATTTTGAAAAACAATTATCAGCACTCATTATAACGAGCAATAATTTCTTGGGGAAAATATTACCAGCCATACATTTTTTGAAAAACAAAATTATCATTATTGCACAATACATTATTACGAGAATTATTTCTTGGGGAAAATATTATTGCCATACATTTTTGAAAACAAATTATCAGCACTACATTATTATTAGCAATAATTTTTGGGGAAAATATTACTAGCCATACATTTTTTTTGAAAAAAAAATTATCAATACACTACATTATTACGAGCAATAATTTTCTTGGGGAAAAATATTACCAACCATACATTTTTGAAAACAAATTATCAACACTACATTATTACATAATTTTTTGGGGGAAAATACCAAATTTTTGAAAAACAAATTATCAGCACTTACATTATTACGAGTAATAATTTCTTGGGAAAATGTTACCAGCCATACATTTTGAAAAACAAATTATCAGCACTACATTATTACGAACAAAATTTCTTGGGAAAATATTACCAACCATACATTTTTTGAAAAACAATCAGCACTACAATATTATTTTTGAAAAAAATTATCATTATTATTACGAGCAATAATTTCTTGGGGAAAATATTACCAGCCATACATTTTTGAAAAAACAAATTATCAGCACTACATTATTACGAGCAATAATTTCTTGGGGAAAATATTACCAACAATACATTTTGAAAAACAAATTATCAGCACTACATTATTACGAGCAATAATTTTGGGAAAATATTACCAATTTCTTTTTGAAAATATTAACTAGGGGAAAAAACAAATTATCAGCACTACATTATTACGAGCAAATAATTTCTTGGGGAAAATATTACCAACCATACATTTTTGAAAAAACAAATTATCAGCACTACATTATTACGAACAATAATAATTTCTTTTTGGGGAAAATATTTACCAGCCATACATTTTTGGAAAATTTGGCACCAGCAATACATTTTGAAGGAAAAAAATATTACCAGCAATACATTTTTGCAATAAAAAAATATTACCAGCAATACATTTTTGGGGAAAATATTACCATCATACATTTTTTGTGGAAAATATTACCATCATACATTTTTGGAAAAAATATTACCAGCCATACATTTTTGAAAACAAATTATCAGCACTACATTATTACGAGCAATAATTTCTTGGGAAAATATTACCAAGCCATACATTTTGAAAAACAAATTATCAGCACTACATTATTATTGAAATAATTTCTTGAAAATATTACCAGCCATACATTTTGAAAACAAATTAAAAAATATTACAAATTATCAGCATTTTGACATTATTACGAGCAATAATTTCTTGGGGAAAATATTACCAATACATTTTTTGAAAACAAATTATCAGCACTACATTATTACGAAAAATTTTTGGGGAAAATATTACCAACCATACATTTTGAAAAACAAATTATCAGCACTACATTATTACGAGCAATAATTTCTTGGGGGAAAATATTACCAGCCATTTTTACATTTTCAACACTACAAAAACAAATTATCAGCACTACATTACCAGCCATACATTTTGAAAAACAAATTTCAACACTACATTGGGAAAAATATTACCAGCCATACATTTTGAAAAAAATTATCAAATAATTAATCAGTTTTGAAAACAAATTATCAGCACTACACATTATTACGAGCAATAATTTCTGAAAAGACACAGCCATTTTTTGAAAAACAAATTATCCATCAGGGAAAAATAATTTTGAAAAACAAATTATCCGGGGAAGACTTTTAAAGGAAAATATTACCAACCATACATTTTTGAAAAAAAATTATCAATACAATATTATTGTAATTTTTTGGGGAAAATATTACACCATACATTTTGAAAAAAACAAATTATCAGCACTACGTTATTACGAGCAATAATTTCTTGGGGGAAAAACAAATTATCCTTTCTACATTATTTACACGAGCAATAATTTCTTGGGAAAATATTACAGCCATACATTTTAAAACAAATTATCAGCACTACATTATTAGGGCAGTTTTTTTGGGAAAATATTACCAGCCATTTGTTTTTGAAAACAAATTATCAAGTACTACAATAAAAAATAATTTTTTTGGGAAAATATTATACATTTTTTGAAAACAAATTATCAGCACTACATTTATTAATGAGCAATAATTTCTTGGGGAAAATATTACTAGCCATAATTTCTTGGGAAAATTTTTTTGAAAAACAAATTATCGGCACTACATTATTACGAGTAATAATTTCTTGGGAAAATATTACCAGCCATACATTTTGAAAATATTTTCCCATGACTATAATACCAGCCATACATTTTGAAAAAAACAAGGTTATCAACTACATTATTACGAGCAATAATTTTGGGAAAATATTACCAGCCATACATTTTTGAACAAATTTCAGCAAATATTACGAGCAATAATTTTTAAATATACCAATATACATTTTGAAAAAAACAAATTATCAGTACTCAATATTACGAGCGACAATTTCTTTGGGAAAATATTACCAGCCATACATTTTTAAGCAAATTATCAACTATTACATTATTACAATAATTTTTTGGGGAAAATATTACCAGCCATTTTAAAAAAATTATTTTATTAATTTCTTAGGAAAAGCCATGCCAGCATAAAAATTATCAGCACTACATTATTACGAGCAATAATTTCTTGGGGAAAATATTTACAATACATTTTTGAAAAAAACAAATTATCAGCACTACAATGAGAAAATATAACAACCACATTTTTGAAAAACAAAATTATCAGCATCTTATTACGAGCAATAATTTCTTGGGAAAATAATACCAATAATACATTTTTGAAAAACTTAAATTATCAACATACATTTTGAAAATAAAACACTACAATAGCAATTATTTTGGGGAAAAAATATTACCAGCCATACATTTTTGAAAAAAAAATTATCAGCACTAATATTTACGAGCAATAATTTTGGGGAAAATATTACCAACAATACATTTTGAAAACAAATTATCCAGCACTACAATATTACGAGCAAATATTACCAATATACATTTGGGAAAATATTTCTTAGGAAAATATGCTAACCATACATTTTTGAAAAACAAATTATCAGCACTACAATATTACGATAATAATTTTGGGGAAAATATTACCAGCCATAGACATTTTGAAAAAACAAATTATCAGCACTACATTATTACGAGCAATAATTTCTTGGGAAAATATTACCAGCCATACATTTTGAAAAAAATTATCAGCACTACAATATTACGGAGCAATAATTTCTTGGGAAATGTACCAGCCATTTTTTGAAAAATTAATTATCAACATTATTATTACGAATAATTTCTCGTAAAATATTACCAACAATACATTTTGAAAAACAAATTATCAGCACTACAATATTACGAGCAATAATTTTTTGGGGAAATATTACCAAATATACATTTTGAAAAACAAATTATCAGTATCTGACAATATTACGAGCAATAATTTTTTGGGAAAATATTACTCAGCAACATTTTTAAAAAATTTCAAATTATTACCATCATACATTTTTAAAAACAAATTATCAACACTAAAAGAGCACAATAATTCTTTGGGAAAATATTACCATACATACATTTTGAAAAACAAATTATCAGCACTACAATATTACGAGCAATAATTTTTAAGGAAAATATTACCAACCATACATTTTTGAAAAAACAAATTATCAGCACTACATTATTATTGAGCAATAATTTCTTGGGGAAAATATTACCAAAATATACATTTTTGAAAAAAATTATCAAATAATTTCTTGGGATACATTTTTGAAAAAAATTATCAACACTACATTACGAGCACAATTTCTTGGGGAAAATATTACCAATATACATTTTTTGAAAAACAAATTATCAGCACTACAATATTACGAGAGCAATAATTTCTTGGGGAAAATATTAACAGCCATACATTTTTAAAAAACAAATTATCAAGCACTACATTATTACGAGCAATAATTTTGGGGAAAATATTACCAGCCATACATTTTTGAAAAAACAAATTATCAAAGGAAACAATTCTTGAAATATTAACAGCCATACATTTTTTTGAAAAAACAAATTATCAGCACTACATTACGAGCACATTTGCTTGGGGAAAATATTACCCATACATTTTTGAAAAACAAATTATCAGCACTAAAACAAATAATTTTGGGGAAAATATTACCAGCCATACATTTTGAAAAACAAATTATCAGCATCACATTATTACGAGCAATAATTTCTTGGGGAAAATATTGCCAGCCATACATTTTGAAAAACAAATTATCAGCACTACAATATTACGAGCAATAATTTCTTGGGAAAATAATTACCACATTTTTGAAAACAAATTATCCTTTTCATTATTATTACGAGCAATAATTTTTTGGGAAAATAATACCAGCCATACATTTTGAAAACAAATTATCAGCACCAATAATATTATTGAGCTAATTTCTTGGGAAAATATTACCAGCCATACACTTTTGAAAAAAACAAATTATCAGCATTATTACGAGCAATAATTTCTTGGGAAAATAACCAATACATTTTGAAAAAAAAATACATTATTATTTCTTGAGGAAAAGTATTACCAATATATTTTGAAAAACTTAATAACACTGGAAAAATATTAAAATACCAGCCATACATTTGAAAAAAAAACAAATTATCAGCACTACATTATTACGAGCAATAATTTCTTGGGGAAAATATACCAACCATACATTTTTTGAAAAAACAAATTATCAGCACTACAATATTACGAGCAATAATTTTTGGGAAAATATTACCAACAATAACAAATTATCCAACTTTTTAGAAAATATTACCAGCACTACATTTTGAAAAACAAATTATCAGCACTACATTATTGAAAAAACAACAAATTAATTTCTTGGGGAAAATATTATTAAAAACAAATTACAGCACTACAATACATTTTTGGGGAAAAATTACCAGCCATACATTTTTGAAAAAACAAATTATCAGCACTACATTATTACGAGCACTCTGTGGTAACTAACACTTTTGAAAAAAATATTACCAGCAACGAGCACATTTTTTGAAAAAATTATCAGCACTACATTTATTATTGAAAAAACAATATTTTGAAAACAAAATATCAGGGGAAAAATATTACACTACATTTTTGAAAAACCAATTATCGCACCACATTATTACGAACAATTGGGGAAAAATATTACCAGCCATACATTTTGAAAACAAAATATTATCAGCAATAATTTCTAAATATTAACATTTTGAAAAACAATTACGAGCCACAATATTATAATTTCTTTGGGGAAAATATTACCAGCCATACATTTTTGAAAAAACAACAAATTATTAACACCAACCATACATTTTTTATCATTACATTATTACGAGCAATAATTTCTTGGGAAAAATTACCAATATACATTTTGAAAAACAAATTATCAGCCATACATTTTCTTGAAAAAACAAATAATTTTTTTGGGAAAATATTACCAGCCATACATTTTTGAAAACAAATTATCAGCACTACAATTTATTTTTCTTGGGGAAAATATTACCAGCCATACATTTTGAAAACAAATTATCAGAAAAAAGCAAAATTTCTTGGGAAAATATTACCAGCCATACATTTTGAAAACAAATTATCAGCACTATTAATTTCTTGGGAAAAATATTACCAAAATACATTTTGAAAAAACAAATTATCACATTATTACGAGCAATAATTTCTTGGGAAAATATTACCAACCAATATTTAAAATATTACAACAATACATTTTTGAGAAAATATACAATAATATGTTTTTGAGATAAATATTACCAATAATACATTTTTAAGAAAAAATATTACCAGCAAACCATTTTAAGAAAAATATTAGCAACAAAACCATTTTGAGAAAAAATATTAACAGCAATATATTTTTTGAAAAAATATTACCAACCAATATTTTGAAAAAAATATTACCAACAAATATATTTTTAAAAAAAAATACATTTTAAAAAAATATTACCAGCAATATATTTTTTGAGAAAAATATTACCAATAATACATTTTAAGAAAAAAATATTACACCAAGATATATATTTTTGAGAAAAAAATATTACCAGCAATACATTTTTAAGAAAAATATTACCTGCAATATATTTTGAGAAAAAATATTACCAAAAATACATTTTTGAAAAAATATTACCTGCAATACATTTTTGAGAAAAATATTACCAACAATACATTTAAAGAAAAATATTACCAAAACAATACATTTTAACAAAAATATTAAAAACAATACATTTTTGAAAAAAAAAAATATTTTACCAAAAAATATATTTTTGAAAAAATATTACCAGCAATACATTTTTTGAAAAATATTACCAACAATACATTTTTTTAAAAAAATATTACCAATTTTACATTTTTTGAAAAAAAATATTACCAGCAATATATTTTGAGAAAAAAAAAACCAGTAATATATTTTAAGAAAAATATTACCAGCAATACATTTTTGAGAAAAATATTACCAGATATACATCTTTTAAAAAATATTACTAGCAATACATTTTTAAAAAAATATTACCAAGCAATATATTTTTGAGAAAAATATTACCAACAATACTGTTTTTAAGAGAAAATATTTTCCAGCAATACATTTTGAGAAAAATATTACCAACAATACATTTTTAGAAAAAAAAATATTACCAACAATACATTTTTGAGAAAAAATATTACCAACCAATACATTTTTTGAGAAAAATATTACCAGCAATACATTTTTAAGAAAAAAAATTACCAGCAATACATTTTTGAAAAATATTACCAACAATACATTTTTTTAGAAAAAAATATTACCAGCAATACATTTTTAAGAAAAATATTACCAGCAATACATTTTTAAGAAAAATATTACCAAGAATACATTTTTAAGAAAAATATTACAAAAAATATACAATACATTTTTGAGAAAAAATATTACCAGCAATACATTTTTGAGAAAAAATATTACCAATAATTTTTAAGATTTTAAGAAAAAATATTACCAACAATACATTTTTGAGAAAAAATATTACCAAAATACATTTTTGAAAAAAAATATTACCAGCAATACATTTTTGAGAAAAAATATTACCAGCAATACATTTTAAGAAAAATATTACCAACAATACATTTTTGAAAAAAATATTACCAACAATACATTTTAAGAAAAAATTACCAGCAATACATTTTTTTAAAAAATATTACCAGCAATACATTTTTTAAAAAAAAATATTACCAGCAATACATTTTTTAAAAAAATAAATTTTTGAAAAAAAATTACATTTTTTTAAGAAAAATATTACTAGCAATACATTTTTAAGAAAAATATTACCAACAATACATTTTTGAAAAAATATTACCAACAATATATTTTTGAAAAATATTACCAGCAATACATTTTTAAAATAAAAATATTTTTTTAAGAAAATATTACATTTTTTGAGAAAAAAAATTACCAGCAATACATTTTTAAGAAAAAATATTACCAGCAATACATTTTTAAGAAAAAATATTACCAGATATACATTTTTAAGAAAAATATTACCAGCAATACATTTTTGAGAAAAAATATTACCAGCAATATATTTTTGAGAAAAAATATTACCAGCAATACATTTTTAAGAAAAAATATTACCAGCAATACATTTTTAAGAAAAATATTACCAGCAATACATTTTTAAGAAAAAATATTACCAGCAATACATTTTTAAGAAAAATATTTTTTTTAAAAAAATATTACCAGCAATACATTTTTTAGAAAAAATATTACCAGCAATACATTTTTGAGAAAAATATTACCAGTAATACATCTTTTTTACCAGAAATACATTTTTAAAAAAATATTACCAGCAATACATTTTTGAGAAAAATATTACCAACAATACATTTTTTGAAAAAATATTACAAACAATACATTTTTGAGAAAAATATTACCAGCAATACAAAATAATATTATTTACAGAAAAAATATTACCAGCAATACATTTTTGAGAAAAATATTACCAGCAATACATTTTTTGAGAAAAATATTACCAGCAATACATTTTTGAGAAAAATATTACCAATACATTTTGAAAAAAATTTTGAGAAATATATTTTACCAAAAATATTACCAATAATACATTTTTAAAAAAAATTACCAGCAATACATTTTTAGAAAAAATTACATTACATTTTTGAGAAAAATATTACCAAAAAATATATTTTTGAGAAAAATATTACCAGCACAATACATTTTGAGAAAAATATTACCAGCAATATATTTTTGAGAAAAATATTACCAAGCAATACATTTTTAAGAAAAATATTACCAGCAATACATTTTTGAGAAAAATAAAATACATTTTGAGAAAAATATTACCATAATATGTTTTTGAGAAAAATATTACCAAGCAATACATTTTTTAGAAAAAATATTACCAACAATACATTTTTAAGAAAAATATTACCAGATATACATTTTAAGAAAAAAAAATATTACCAGCAATATTTTTTGAGAAAAATATTACCAACAATACATTTTTTGAGAAAAATATTACCAGCAATACATTTTTTAAGAAAAATATTACCAGCAATACATTTTTGAGAAAAAATATTACCAGCAATATATTTTTGAGAAAGAATATTACCAGCAATACATTTTTTAGAAAAAAATATTACCAGCAATACATTTTTAAAAAAAATATTACCAGCAATACATTTTTGAGAAAAAATATTACCAGCAATATAATTTTGAGAAAGAATATTACCAGCAATACATTTTTAAGAAAAAATATTACCAGCAATACATTTAAAAGAAAAAATATTACCAGATATACATTTTTAAGAAAAATATTACCAGCAATATATTTTTGAGAAAAAATATTACAAGCAATATATTTTTGAGAAAAATAACCAAAGAAAAATATTACCAATAATATTTTTAAGAAAAATATTACCAAATACATTTTTACCAGCAATACATTTTAAAAAAAATATTACCAGCAATACATTTTTGAGAAAAAATATTACCAGCAATACATTTTGAAAAAATATTAATACATTTTTTTTGAGAAAAATATTACCAACAATACATTTTTAAGAAAAATATTACCAACAATACATTTTTAGAAAAATATTACCAGCAATACATTTTTAAATAAAAAATACATTTTTGAGCAAAATACATTTTTAATTTTTAGAAAAAAATATTACCAGCAATACATTTTAAGAAAAATTTACCAGCAATATATTTTTGAAAAAATATTACCAGCAATACATTTTTAGAGAAAAAATATTACCAGCAATATGTTTTTAGATTTAAAAAAAAATATTACTATACCTTTTTTGAGAAAAATATTACCAGCAATACATTTTTGAGAAAAAATATTACCAACAATACATTTTTAAGAAAAATATTACCAGCAATACATTTTTAAGAAAAAATATTACCAGCAATATATTTTTGAGAAAAAATATTACCAGCAATACATTTTAAGAAAAAAATATTACCAACAATACATTTTTGAAAAAAATATTACCAGCAATAATACATTTTTTAAGAAAAAATATTACCAACAATACATTTTTAAAAAAAATATTACCAGCAATACATTTTTTAGAAAAAATATTACCAAAAATACATTTTTTAAGAAAAATATTACCAGCAATACATTTTAAGAAAAAATATTACCAGCAATACATTTTTAAGAAAAATATTACCATTACATTTTGAGAAAAATATTACCAGCAATACATTTTTGAGAAAAATATTACCAGCAATACATTTTGAGAAAAAATATTACCAAACATTTTTGAGAAAAATATTACCAGCAATACATTTTTGAGAAAAAATATTAACAGCAATATATTTTTGAGAAAAAATATTACCAACAATACATTTTTTAAGAAAAATATTACCAGCAATACATTTTAAAAAAATATTACAAGCAATATATTTTTGAGAAAAAATATTACCAGCAATACATTTTTTAGAAAAAATATTACCAGCAATACATTTTTAAGAAAAAATATTACCAGCAATACATTTTTAAGAAAAATATTACCAGCAATACATTTTTGAGAAAAAATATTACCAGCAATATATTTTGAGAAAAAATATTACCAGCAATACATTTTTAAGAAAAAATATTACCAGCAATATTTTTTATATTTTTTTTGAGAAAAAAATATTACCAGCAATACATTTTAAGAAAAATATTACCAACAATACATTTTTAAAAAAATATTACCAAAGAATACATTTTTTAAGAAAAATATTACCAGCAATACATTTTTGAGAAAAAATATTACCAGCAATACATTTTTGAGAAAAAATATTACCAGCAATACATTTTTGAGAAAAATATTACCAGCAATACATTTTGAGAAAAATATTACTTGAAAAATACATTTTTTGAGAAAAAATATTACCAGCAATACATTTTTGAGAAAAAATATTACCAGCAATATATTTTGTAAAAAAATATTACCAGCAATACATTTTTTTGAAAAATATTACCAGCAATACATTTTTTTAAAAAAATATTACCAGCAATACATTTTTGAGAAAAAATATTACCAAGAAAAATATTTTTTAAGAAAAATATTACCAGCAATACATTTTTAAGAAAAATATTACCAGCAATACATTTTTAAGAAAAATATTACCAGATATACATTTTTGAGAAAAATATTACCAGCAATACATTTTAAGAAAAAAATATTACCAGCAATACATTTTTGAGAAAAAACCAGTAATATTTTTAAGAAAAATATTACAATATATTTTTGAGAAAAAATATTACCAGCAATACATTTTTGAGAAAAATATTACCAGCAATACATTTTTAAAAAAAATATTACTAGCAAATACATTTTTTGAGAAAAATATTACCAGAAAATACATTTTTGAGAAAAAATTACCAGCAATACATTTTTAGAAAAAATATTACCAGCAATACATTTTTAAGAAAAAATATTACCAGCAATACATTTTTGAGAAAAAATATTACCAGCAATACATTTTTGAGAAAAAATATTACCAGCAATATATTTTTGAGAAAAAATATTACCAGCAATACATTTTTAAGAAAAAATATTACCAGCAATACATTTTTAAGAAAAAATATTACCAGCAATACATTTTTGAGAAAAAATATTACCAGCAATACATTTTTAAGAAAAATATTACCAGCAATACATTTTTGAGAAAAAATATTACCAGCAATACATTTTTGAGAAAAAATATTACCAGCAATACATTTTTAAGAAAAAATATTACCAGCAATACATTTTTAAGAAAAATATTACCAGCAATACATTTTTGAGAAAAAATATTACCAGCAATATATTTTTGAGAAAAAATATTACCAGCAATACATTTTTAGAAAAAATATTACCAGCAATACATTTTTAAGAAAAAATATTACCAGCAATACATTTTTAAAAAAAATATTACCAGATATATTTTTAAAAAAAATATTACCAGCAATACATTTTTGAGAAAAAATATTACCAGTAATACATTTTGAGAAAAAATATTACCAGCAATACATTTTAAGAAAAAATATTACCAATAATACATTTTTAAGAAAAATATTACCAACAATACATTTTTGAGAAAAATATTACAAGCAATAAAAAAAATATTACCAGCAATACATTTTTACAAGAAAAAATATTACCAATAATACATTTTAAGAAAAAATATTACCAACAATACATTTTTAAGAAAAAAATATTACCAATACATTTTTAAGAAAAATATTACCAACAATACATTTTGAGAAAAATATTACAACAATACATTTTACAAAAATTTTTTTAAAAAAATATTATTAGCAATACATTTTTAAAAAAATATTACCAACAATACATTTTTAAGAAAAAATATTACCAACAATACATTTTTGAAAAAAATATTACCAGCAATATATTTTTTGAGAAAAAATATTACCAACAATACATTTTTAAGAAAAATTTTACATTACCAACAATATATTTTTTTGAAAAAAAATATTACCAAAAATACATTTTTTAGAAAAAATATTACCAACAATATATTTTTGAAGAAAAATATTACCAACAATACATTTTTAAGAAAAAATATTACCAGCAATACATTTTTAAGAAAAAATATTACAATACATTTTAAATATTACAAGCATATTTTTTGAGAAAAATATTACCAGCAATACATTTTTGAATAAAAATACATTTTTACTAAAAATACAATTTTTTGAGAAAAAAATATTACCAGCAATACATTTTTGAGAAAAATATTACCAGCAATACATTTTTAAAAAAATATTACCAGCAATACATTTTTAAGAAAAATATTTTTATTTTTAAGAAAAATATTACCAACAATACATTTTTTGAGAAAAATATTACCAACAATATATTTTTTTGAGAAAAATATTACCAGCAATATATTTTGAGAAAAAAATATTACCAGCAATACATTTTTGAGAAAAATATTACCAACAATACATTTTAAGAAAAAATATTACCAATAATACATTTTTTGAGAAAAATATTACCAGCAATACATTTTTGAGAAAAATATTACCAACAATACATTTTTGAAAAAAATTACCAACAATATATTTTTTGAGAAAAATATTACCAATAAAACATTTTTAGAAAAATATTACCAACAATACATTTTTGAGAAAAAATTATTACCAATACATTTTAAGAAAAAAAATAAAATATTACCAACAATACATTTTTTGAGAAAAATATTACCAACAATACATTTTGAAGAAAAATATTACCAGATATACATTTTTAAGAAAAATATTACCAACAATACATTTTTTGAGAAAAATATTACCAATATACATATTTTAAATTTTGAAAAATATTACCAACAATACATTTTTGAGAAAAAAATATTACCAACAATATATTTTGAGAAAAAATATTACCAAAATACATTTTTTAAGAAAAATATTACCAACAATACATTTTGAGAAAAATATTACCAACAATACATTTTTTGAAAAAAATAATACTTGAGAAAATACATTTTTTAATAAAAAATATTAAAAATATAATACATTTTTTTGAAAAAATATTACCAACAATACATTTTTAAGAAAAAAATATTACTAGTAATACATTTTTTGAGAAAATATTACCAACAATACATTTCTTTTAGGAAAAATATTACCAACCAATACATTTTAGCGGAAAAATATTACCAACAATACATTTTGTAGGAAAAATATTTACCAGCAATATAAATTTTTGAAGGAAAAAATATTACCAGGAATGATAGATTTTTAACAGGAAAATATTACCTCTAATGCATTTGTGGGAAAATATTGCAGAGCCGTTTTTGTGGGAAAAATATTAAAACAATACATCTTTGTAATGAAAAATTTTACAACATACATTTTATGGAATAAGAAGAATTTTTTAACAACAATACATCTTGAAGGAAAAATATTACCAACAATACATTTTGTGAGTGAAAAATATTACTAATACATTTTTGTAGGAAAATATTACTAGCAATACATTTTTTAGTAAAATATTACCAACAATACATTTTAGAAAAAAGTTACTTATGGCATACATTTTTGTAGGAAAAAATTTTACAAAATGACTATACCATTTTTTAGGAAAAATATTACCAATAATACATTTTTGAGAAAAAAATTACTGCAATACATTATTAGAAAATATTACCAACAACATATACCACATTTTAAAAAACATTTTTATGGGAAAAAATTACCAACAATATATTTTTGGGGAAAATATTACCAGCCATACATTTTTGAAAAAAAATAATAACACAATAATTACATTTTTAAAGAAAAAAATATTACCAGCCATACATTTTGAAAAAAAATTACCAACAATACATTTTTAGCAGGAAAAAATATTAACAGCAATAAAACAAATTTAAAAAAAATATTACATAACAATACATTTTATTGGAAAAAATATTACCAATACATTTTTGAGACATATTTGTTACGGAAAATATTACTAGCCATACATTTTTGAAAAAAAAAATTATTAGCAGGAATGTAATAATTTTTGGGAAAATATTACCAAAATATACATTTTTGAAAAAAAAATTATTAGCACTACATTATTTATGTCAATTTCAAAATTTTTCATTGGAAAAAAATCAGCACTACATTATAACGAACAATACATTTTTGAAAAAAAAATTATATTATTTGAAATACATTTTGTGGGGAAAATATTAATAGCCATACATTTTTAAAAACAATTATCATACTACATTATTACGAGCAATTTTCTTGGGGAAAAATATTACCAATACATTTTTGAAAAAGAAAAAAACTTTTTACGACAATAATTTTGGGGAAAAAATTACCAACAATAAATTTTTGAAACAAATTATCAACACTACATTTTTAGTAAAAAAATATTAACACAATACATTTTGAAAAAAAAATTATCAGCACTTTTTGTAGAAAGTATACTTGAATACATTTTTGGGGAAAATATTACCAGCCATACATTTTGTGAAAACAAATTATCAAAAGTAATACATTTATGTTGGAAAAATATTACCAGGGGAAACTTTTGTGGGAAGAAATTTTGAAAACAAAATTTCAGCACTAAAATATTAACAGCAATAACATTTTATTGGAAAAAATATTACCAGCCATACATTTTGAAAAAAAATTATGAGCAATAATTTCTTGGGATATTATAACAAAACAATAATCAGCACTACATTATTACGAGCAAATATTAAAATTTTTTTGAAAAACAAATTATCAGCACTATAATAATTTTTGGGGAAAAATATTACTAGCCACATTTTTGAAAACAAATTATCAGCACTTTTTGAAAAATTTTAAAAAATTATCAGAAAAACAAATTATCAGCACATTTTATTACGAGTACAATTTCTAGGGAAAAAATATTACTAGCTATACATTTTGAAAAACAAATTATCAACAATACATTAATTTTTGGGAGCAATATTATTTCACAATTTCTTTGGGGAAAATATTACCAGCCATACATTTTTGAAAAAAAAATTATCAGCACTATATTTTTAATGTAGAAAAATTTTGGGGAAAATATTACCAGCCATACATTTTTTGAAAAACAAATTATCAGCAAAACATTATTACAGCAATAATTTTTGGGAAAATATTACCAGCCATACATTTTTGAAAAACAAATTACCAACTATTTATTACGAGCAATAATTTCTTGGGAAAATATTACCAGCCACACATTTTTGAAAAAAAAATTATCAGCACTACATTATTACGAGTAATAATTTCTTGGGACCATATTACTATATACATTTTGAAAACAAATTATCCAGCACTACATTACGAGCAATAATTTTGAAAAAATATTACAATACATTTTTGAAAACAAATTATCAACTACATTATTACGAAAATAATTTCTTAGGAAAATATTACAGCCATACATTTTTTATCAGAAAACAAATTATCAGCACTACATTATTACCAGACAATAATTTCTTTTGGAAAATATTACCAGCCATACATTTTGAAAAAAAATCAGCACTACATTATTACGAATAATAATTTCTTGGGAAAATATTACTGTTATACATTTTTGAAAAACAAATTATCAAAGAATACATTATTACGAGTTAATTTCTTGGGAAAATATTACCAGCCATACATTTTTGAAAAAAAAATTATCAGCACTACATTATTACGAGCAATAATTTTGGGGAAAATATTACCAGCCATACATTTTTGAAAAAACAAATTATCAGCAATACATTATAACGAAAAAAATAAACAATACATTTTTACGGAAAATATTACCATCCAATACATTTTTGAAAAAACAAAATTATCAGCACTACATTTTAACGAGCAAAATTTCTTTTGGGGATATTACCAGCCAAACATTTTGAAAAAAAATTATCAACAATACATTATTACGAGGAATAATTTCTTGGGGAAAATATTACCAGCCACATTTTGAAAAACAAATTATCAGCACTACATTATTACGAGCAATAATTTTGGGGAAAATATTATTAGCATACATTTTTGAAAACAAATTATCAGCACTACATTATTACGAGCAATAATTTCTTTTTGGGGAAAATATTACCAGCCATACATTTTTGAAAACAAATTATCAGCACTACATTATTACGAGCAATAATTTCTTGGGAAAATATTACCAGCCACATTTTTGAAAAACAAATTATCAGCACTACATTATTACGAGATAATAATTTCTTGGGAAAATATTAATAGCTATACATTTTGAAAAAACAAATATCAGCACTACATTATTACGAGCAATAATTTCTGGGGGAAAATATTACCAGCCATACATTTTTGAAAAAACAAATAATCAGCACTACATTATTACGAGCAATAATTTCTTTGGGGGAAAATATTACCAGCCATACATTTTTTGAAAACAAATTATCAGCACTACATTGAATATTGAGCAATAATTTCTTGGGGAAAATATTACCAGCCATACATTTTTGAAAAAACAAATTATCAGCACTACATTATTACGAGCAATAATTTCTTGGGGAAAATATTACCAGCCATACATTTTGAAAACAAATTATCAGCACACATTATTACGAGCAATAATTTCTTGGGAAAATATTACCAACAATACATTTTTGAAAAACAAATTATCAGCACTACATTATTACGATAACAATTTTTGGGAAAATATTAGCCATACATTTTGAAAACAAATTATCAGCAATTACATTATTACGAGCAATAATTTCTTTGGGGGAAAATATTACCAGCCATACATTTTGAAAACAAATTATCAGCACTACATTATAACGAGCACAGCCATTATATTTGAAAAACAAATTCAGCACTACATTATTACGAGCAATAATTTCTAGAAAATATTACCAAACATACATTTTGAAAAACAAATTATCAGCACTACATTATTACGAGTAATAATTTCTTGGGAAAATATTGCCAGCCATACATTTTTGAAAAACAAATTATCAGCACTATTATTTATGAGCGTAATTTCTTGGGGAAATATTACCAGCCATACATTTTTGAAAACAAATTATCAGCACTACATTATAACGAGCAAAATTTCTTGGGGAAAATATTACCAGCCATACATTTTGAAAACAAATTATCAGCACTACATTATTACGAGCAATAATTTCTTGGGGAAAAATATTACCAGCCATGCATTTTTGAAAAACAATTATCAGCACTATATTATTAATATAATAATTTCTGGGGAAAATATTACCAGCCATAAAAACAAATTTTTGAAAAACAAATTTTTGATCAGCACTACATTATAACGAGCAATAATTTCTTTGGGAAAATATTACAATACATTTTGAAAACAAATTATCAGCATTTTTGAAAACAAATTAAAAACAAATTATCAGCACTACATTATTACGAGCAATAATTTCTGGGGAAAAATATTACCAGCCATACATTTTTGAAAAAAAAATTATCACTACATTATTACGAACAATAATTTCTTGGGGGAAAATATTACCAGCCATACATTTTGAAAAACAAATTATCAGCACTACATTATTACGAGCAATAATTTCTTGGGGCAATATTAATAATATACATTTTGAAAAACAAATTATCAGCACTACATTATTACGAGCACAATTTCTTGGTAATTACCAACAATACATTTTTGAAAAACAAATTATCAGCACTACATTATAACGAGAGCATAATTTCTTGGGAAAATATTACCAGCCATACATTTTTGAAAATAATCAAATTATTACAGCAATAATTTCTTACGAGTTACCAATTTTTTGGGGAAAATATTACCGAGCCATACATTTTTGGGAAAAACAAATAATTTTGACTACATTATCAACGAGCATTATAACGAACAATAATTTCTTAAAATATTACCAGCCATACATTTTGAAAAACAAATTATCAGCACTACATTATTACGAGCAATAATTTCTTGGGGAAAATATTACCAGCCATACATTTTTGAAAACAAATTATCAGCACTACATTATTACGAGCAATAATTTCTTTAAAAATATTACCAGCCATACATTTTTGAAAACAAATTATCAGCACTACATTATAACGAGCAATAATTTCTTGGGAAAATAAATATTTTTGAAAAACAAATAATCAGCACTACATTTTGAAAAATTTTGGGAAAATATTAACACTACATTTGATTACGAGAGTAATAATTTCTTGGGGAAAATATTACCAGCCATACATTTTGAAAAACAAATTATCAGCACTACATTATTACGAGCAATAATTTCTTGGGGAAAATATTACCAACCATACATTTTGAAAAACAAATTATCAGCACTACATTATTACGAGCAAAATTTCTTGGGAAAATATTAGCAGCCATACATTTTTGAAAAACAATAATCAGCACTACATTATTACGAGCAATAATTTCTTGGGGAAAATATTACCAGCCATACATTTTTGAAAAACAAATTATCAGCACTACATTATTACGAGCAATAATTTCTTGGGAAAATATTACCAGCCATACATTTTTGAAAAACAAATTATCAGCACTACATTATTACGAGCAATAATTTCTTGGGAAAATATTACCAGCCATACATTTTTTATCAAAATTATTACAGCAATAATCAGGGAAAATATTACCATACATACATTTTTGAAAACAAATTATCAGCACTACATTATTACGAGCAATAATTTCTTGGGGAAAATATTACCAGCCATACATTTTTGAAAAACAAAAAAAACAAATTATCAGCACTACATTATTACGAGCAATAATTTCTTGGGGAAAATATTACCAACCATACATTTTTGAAAAACAAATTATCAGCACTACATTATTACGAGCAATAATTTCTTGGGAAAAGCCATATTTTGGGGAAAATATTACTAGCCAACATTTTGAAAAACAAATTATCACTTACATTATTACGAGCAATAATTTCTTAGGGAAAATATTACCAGCCATACATTTTTGAAAAAACAAATTATCAGCACTACATTATTACGAGAGCAAAATAATTTTTTGAAAAACTTGGGGAAAATTTCTTGGGAAAATATTACCAGCCATACATTTTTGAAAAACAAATTATCAGCACTACATTATTACGAGCAATAATTTCTTGGGGAAATATTACCAGCCATACATTTTTGAAAAACAAATTATCAGCACTACATTATTACGAGCAATAATTTCTTGGGAAAATATTACCAGCCATACATTTTTGAAAAACAAATTATCAGCACTACATTATTACGAGCAATAATTTCTTGGGAAAATATTACCAGCCATACATTTTTGAAAAACAAATTATCAATTTATTACGAGCAATAATTTCTTGGGGAAAATCAGCACCATACATTATTATCAGAGCAATAATTTCTTAAAAAATTACCAGCCATACATTTTTGAAAAAACAAATTATCAGCACTACATTATTACGAGCAATAATTTCTTGGGAAAAATATTACCAGCCACATTTTTGAAAAACAAATTATCAGTTTTTCATTTTTTTCTTGGAAAAAACAAATTATCAGCACTACATTATTACGAGCAATAATTTCTTGGGGAAAATATTACCAGAAAAACAATACATTTTTGAAAAACAAATTATCAGCATTTTTGAAAAACAAATTATTACGATTATTACAAATAATTTCTTGGGGAAAATATTACCAGCCATACATTTTTGAAAAACAAATTATCAGCACTACATTATTACGAGCAATAATTTCTTGGGAAAATATTACCAGCCATACATTTTTGAAAAACAAATTATCAGCACTACATTATTACGAGCAATAATTTCTTGGGGAAAATATTATTACCATACATTTTTGAAAACAAATTATCAGCACTACATTATTACGAGCAATAATTTCTTGGGAAAATATTACCAGCCATACATTTTTGAAAAACAAATTATCAGCACTACATTATTACGAGCAATAATTTCTTGGGGAAAATATTACCAGCCATACATTTTTGAAAAACAAATTATCAAACTACATTATTACGAGCAATAATTTCTTGGGGAAAATATTACCAACCATACATTTGAAAAACAAATTATCAGCACTACATTATTACGAAACAAATTAATTTGGGGAAAATATTACCAGCCATACATATTTGAAAAACAAATAATCAGCACTACATTATTACGAGCAATAATTTCTTGGGGAAAATATTACCAGCCATACATTTTTGAAAAACAAATTATCAGCACTACATTATTACGAGCAATAATTTCTTGGGGAAAATATTACCAGCCATACATTTTTGAAAAACAAATTATCAGCACTACATTATTACGAGCAATAATTTCTTTGGGGAAAATATTACCAGCCATACATTTTGAAAAACAAATTATCAGCACTACATTATTACGAGCAATAATTTCTTGGGAAAATATTACCAATATACATTTTTGAAAAACAAATTATCAGCACTACATTATTACGAGCAATAATTTCTTGGGAAAATATTACCAGCCATACATTTTTGAAAAACAAATTATCAGCACTACATTATTACGAGCAATAATTTCTTGGGGAAAATATTACCAGCCATACATTTTTGAAAACAAATTATCAGCACTACATTATTACGAGCAATAATTTCTTGGGGAAAATATTACCAGCCATACATTTTTGAAAAAACAAATTATCAGCACTACATTATTACGAGCAATAATTTTTTGGGGGACCAATACATTTTTGAAAAAAAATTATCAGCACTACATTATTACGAGCAATAATTTCTTGGGGGAAAATATTACCATTTTGAAAAACAAATTATCAGCACTACATTATTATTAATAATTTCTTGGGGAAAATATTTTACATTTTGGAAAACAAATTATCAGCACTACATTATTACGAGCAATAATTTCTTGGGAAAATATTACCAGCCATACATTTTTGAAAAACAAATTATCAGCACTACATTATTACGAGCAATAATTTCTTGGGGAAAATATTACCAGCCATACATTTTTGAAAAACAAATTATCAGCACTACATTATTACGAGCAATAATTTCTTGGGGAAAATATTACCAGCCATACATTTTTGAAAAACAAATTATCAGCACTACATTATTACGAGCAATAATTTCTTGGGGAAAATATTACCAGCCATACATATTTGAAAAACAAATAATCAGCACTACATTATTACGAGCAATAATTTCTTGGGGAAAATATTACCAGCCATACATTTTTGAAAAACAAATTATCAGCACTACATTATTACGAGCAATAATTTCTTGGGGAAAATATTACCAGCCATACATTTTTGAAAAACAAATTATCAGCACTACATTATTACGAGCAATAATTTTTGGGGAAAATATTACCAGCCATACATTTTTTGAAAACAAATTATCAGCACTACATTATTACGAGCAATAATTTCTTGGGGAAAATATTAACAGCAAATACATTTTGAAAAAACAAATTATCAGCACTACATTATTATTACGAGCAATAATTTTTGGGGAAAATATTACCAACCATACATTTTTGAAAAAAATAATTATTGGGGAAAATATTACCAGCCATACATTTTGAAAAACAAATTATCACACTACATTATTACGATTAATTTCTTGGGGAAAATATTACCAGCCATACATTTTGAAAAACAAATTATCAGCACTACATTATTACGAGCAATAATTTTTTAGGGGAAAATATTACCAGCCATACATTTTTGAAAACAAAATTATCAGCACTACATTATTACGAGCAATAATTTTTTTTGGAAAATATTACCAGCCATACATTTTTGAAAACAAATTATCAGCACTACATTATTACGAGCAATAATTTCTTGGGGAAAATATTACCAGCCATACATTTTGAAAACAAATTATCAGCACTACATTATTACGAGCAATAATTTTTTGGGGAAAATATTACCAGCCATACATTTTTGAAAAAAAATTATCAGCACTACATTATTACGAGCAATAATTTCTTGGGAAAAATATTACCAGCCATACATTTTGAAAAAAAATTATCAGCACTACATTATTACGAGCAATAATTTTTGGGGAAAATATTACCAGCCATACATTTTTGAAAACAAATTATCAGCACTACATTATTACGAGCAATAATTTTTTGGGAAAATATTACCAGCCATACATTTTTGAAAAACAAATTATCAGCACTACATTATTACGAGCAATAATTTCTTGGGGAAAATATTTTGAAAACAAATTATCATACATTTTGAAAAACAATTTTCAGCACTACATTAAAACAAATTATCAAAGCAGCAGCAATAATTTCTTGGGGAAAATATTACCAGCCATACATTTTGAAAAACAAATTATCAGCACTACATTATTACGAGCAATAATTTTTTGGGGGAAAATATTACCAGCCATACATTTTTGAAAACAAATTATCAGCACTACATTATTACGAGCAATAATTTCTTGGGGAAAATATTACCAGCCATACATTTTTTGAAAAACAAATTATCAGCACTACATTATTACGAGCAATAATTTTTTGGGAAAATATTACCAGCAAATTATCAGCACTACATTTTGAAAAATAATTTCTTGGGAAATATTACCAGCCATACATTTTTGAAAAACAAATTATCAGCACTACATTTTCTTGGGAAAGAATAATTTTCTTGGGGAAAATATTACCAGCCATACATTTTTTGAAAAACAAATTATCAGCACTACATTATTACGAGCAATAATTTCTTGGGGAAAATATTACCAGCCATACATTTTTGAAAAAAATTATCAGCACTACATTATTACGAGCAATAATTTCTTGGGGAAAATATTACCAGCCATACATTTTGAAAAAAAATTATCAGCACTACATTATTACGAGCAATAATTTTTTGGGGAAAATATTACCAGCCATACATTTTGAAAAACAAATTATCAGCACTACAATTATTACGAAAATATTAACAGCAAAAAACAATTTTTATTACGGAAAATTTTTGGAAATATTACCACCATTTTTGAAAAACAAATTATCAGCACTACATTATTACGAGCAATAATTTCTTGGGAAAATATTACCAGCCATACATTTTTTTGAAAACAAATTATCAGCACTACATTATTACGAGCAATAATTTCTTGGGGAAAATATTACCATACATTTTGAAAAACAAATTATCAGCACTACATTATTACAGCAATAATTTTTTGGGGAAAATATTACCAACCACATACATTTTTTGAAAAACAAATTATCAGCACTACATTATTACGAGCAATAATTTCTTGGGAAAATATTACCAACCATACATTTTTGAAAAAACAAATTATCAGCACTACATTATTACGAGCAATAATTTCTTGGGAAAATATTACCAGCCATACATTTTTGAAAAACAAATTATCAGCACTACATTATTACGAGCAATAATTTCTTGGGGGAAAATATAACCATACATTTTTTGAAAACAAATTATCAGCCACATTACATTTTTTTTGAAAAATAAATTATACATTTTTGAAAAACAAATTACATTATTACGAGCAATAATTTTGGGGAAAATATTACCAGCCATACATTTTTGAAAAACAAATTATCAGCACTACATTATTAATAATTTTGGGAAAATAATTTACATTTTTTGAAAATATTACCAGCACTACATACATTTTGAAAAAACAAATTATCAGCACTACATTATTACGAGCAATAATTTCTTGGGGAAAATATTACCAGCCATACATTTTGAAAAAACAAATTATCAGCACTACATTATTACGAGCAATAATTTTTTGGGGAAAATATTACCAGCCATACATTTTTGAAAAACAAATTATCAGCACTACATTATTACGAGCAATAATTTCTTGGGAAAATTTTGAAAAACAAATTACATTTTTGAAAAAACAAATTATCAGCACTACATTATTACGAGCAATAATTTCTTGGGGAAAATATTACCAGCCATACATTTTTTGAAAACAAATTATCAGCACTACATTATTACGAGCAATAATTTCTTGGGAAAATATTACCAGCCATACATTTTTGAAAAAAAATTATCAGCACTACATTATTACGAACAATAATTTTTTTTTGAAAATATTACCAGCCATACATTTTGAAAAAAAAAATTATCAGCACTACATTATTACGAGCACATAATTTCTTGGGGAAAATATTACCAGCCATACATTTTTGAAAACAAATTATCAGCACTACATTATTACGAGCAATAATTTCTTGGGAAAAATATTACCAGCCATACATTTTTGAAAAACAAATTATCAGCACTACATTATTACGAGCAATAATTTTTGGGGAAAATATTACCAGCCATACATTTTGAAAAACAAATTATCAGCACTTATTACGAAATATTATTACGAGCAATTTTGAATTTTTGGGAAAATATTACCAGCCATACATTTTTGATTATCAGCACTACATTATTACGAGCAATAATTTCTTGGGGAAAATTTACCAAACAAATTTTTGAAAACAAATTATCAGCACTACAATAGCAATAATTTTCTTGGGAAAATATTACCAGCCATACATTTTTGAAAAACAAATTATCAGCACTACATTATTACGAACAATAATTTCTTGGGAAAATATTACCAGCCATACATTTTTGAAAAACAAATTATCAGCACTACATTATTACGAGCAATAATTTTTGAAAAAACAATTATCAGGGGGAAAATATTTTTTGGGAGCCATACATTTTTGAAAAACAAATTATCAGCACTACATTATTACGAGCAATAATTTCTTGGGGAAAATATTACCAGCCATACATTTTTGAAAAACAAATTATCAGCACTACATTATTACGAGCAATAATTTCTTGGGGAAAATATTACCAGCCATACATTTTTGAAAAACAAATTATCAGCACTACAATATTACGAGCAATAATTTTTTGGGGAAAATATTACCAGCCATACATTTTTGAAAAACAAATTATCAGCACTACATTATTACGAGCAATAATTTCTTGGGGAAAATATTACCAGCCATACATTTTTGAAAAACAAATTATCAGCACTACATTATTACGAGCAATAATTTCTTGGGGAAAATATTACCAGCCATACATTTTTGAAAAACAAATTATCAGCACTACATTATTACGAAAAATAATTTTTTTGGGAAAAAATATTACCAATATACATTTTTGAAAAAATTACAAATTATCAAAAAACAATTACATTATACATATAGAGCAATAATTTCTTGAGGAAAATATTACCAGCCATACATTTTGAAAAACAAATTATCAAACATTATTACGAGCAATAATTTTTGGGAAAATTTTTTTTTGAAAAAACAAATTACCAGCCATACATTTTGAAAAAAAAAATATCAGCACTACATTTTTGAAAAAAACGAATTATCATTTTAATACGAGCTTGGGGAAAATATTACCAACCATACATTTTGAAAAACAAATTATCAGCACTACATTATTACGAGCAATAATTTCTTGGGAAAATATTACCAGCCATACATTTTTGAAAAACAAATTATCAGCACTACATTATTACGAGCAATAATTTCTTGGGAAAATATTACCAGCCATACATTTTGAAAACAAATTATCAGCACTACATTATTACGAGCAATAATTTCTTGGGGAAAATATTACCAGCCATACATTTTTGAAAAACAAATTATCAGCACTACATTATTACGAGCAATAATTTCTTGGGAAAATATTACCAGCCATACATTTTTTGAAAAACAAATTATCAGCACTACATTATTACGAACAATAATTTGAGCAATAATTTTTTGGGGAAAATATACCAGCCATACATTTTTGAAAAACAAATTATCAAAAACACTACATTATTACGAGCAATAATTTCTTGGGGAAAATATTACCAGCCATACATTTTGAAAAACAAATTATCAGCACTACATTATTACGAGCACAATTTCTTGGGAAAATATTACCAACCATACATTTTGAAAAAACAAATTATCAGCACTACATTATTATCAGCACAATAATTTTTGGGGAAAAAAAAACAAATTATTACAATATTACAGCAATACATTTTTGAAAAAAACAAATTATCAGCACTACATTATTACGAGCAATAATTTCTTGGGAAAATATTACCAGCCATACATTTTTGAAAACAAATTATCAGCACTACATTATTACGAGCAATAATTTCTTGGGGAAAATATTACCAGCCATACATTTTGAAAAACAAATTATCAGCACTACATTATTACGAGCAATAATTTCTTGGGGAAAATATTACCAGCCATACATTTTGAAAAACAAATTATCAGCACTAAATATTACGAATTTCTTGGGGAAAATATTACCAGCCATACATTTTTGAAAAACAAATTATCAGCACTACATTATTACGAGCAATAATTTCTTGGGAAAATATTACCAGCCATACATTTTTGAAAAAACAAATTATCAGCACTACATTATTACGAGCAATAATTTCTTGGGGAAAATATTACCAGCCATACATTTTTGAAAAAAACAAATTATCAGCACATTACATTATTAATTTCTTGAAAATATTACAATAATTTTTGGGGAAAATATTACCAACCATACATTTTGAAAAACAAATTATCAGCACTACATTATTACGAGCAATAATTTCTTGGGGAAAATATTACCAGCCATACATTTTTGAAAAACAAATTATCAGCACTACATTATTACGAGCAATAATTTCTTGGGAAAATATTACCAACCATACATTTTTGAAAACAAATTATCATACATTTTGAGCAATAATTTCTTGGGGAAATTATCCAGCATTTTTGAAAACAAATTATCAGCACTACAATTATTACGAGCAATAATTTTTTGGGGAAAATATTACCAACCATACATTTTTGAAAAACAAATTATCAGCACTACATTATTACGAGCAATAATTTCTTGGGGAAAATATTACCAGCCATACATTTTTGAAAAAAAAATTATCAGCACTACATTATTACGAGCAATAATTTCTTGGGGAAAATATTACCAGCCATACATTTTTGAAAAACAAATTATCAGCACTACATTATTACGAGCAATAATTTCTTGGGGAAAATATTACCAACAATACATTTTTGAAAAAAAATTATCAGCAACATTATTACGAACAATAATTTCTTGGGGAAAATATTACCAGCAATATATTTTTGAAAAAAATATTATCAGCACTACATTATTACGAGCAATAATATTACCAGCATTTTGGGGAAAATATTACCAAATTTTGAAAACTAAATTATCAGCGATTACGAGCAATAATTTCTTGGGGAAAATATTACCAGCCATACATTTTTGAAAATAAATTATCAGCACTACATTATTACGAGAAATAATTTTTGAGGGTAAAATTTTACCAGCAATACATTTAAAAAAAAAAAAAATATCAGAAATACTTTATTACGAGCAATCATTTTGAGGGTATTTTGGGGCAATACATTTCTTGGGGAAAAAAAATACATTTACTAAAAAGCAATCATTTTAAAATATTACCATCAATACATTTTAAAAAAATATTACCAGAAATACATTTTTGAAAAAAAAAAATACTTTTTTGCAAAGAAATAAAAAAATTTTTCGGCATTAAACAACCCATTGAGATTGATATACTGTAAAACAAACCAAATCAAACCAAACCTTATTTCAATACATCTCCGGATTTATACATCACGTTTTCTATTCTTACAAGATAGTTAAAGTTTTGCATTTAGTTAATTCTGATGGAACCAATTCGTTTTTTGCATCTTGGGCTGTCTCTCTTAGACTTTTATTTTCGGTTTTCTTTGCTACATTGCCTAGGATTTTCTGTAGTTTTCTTTCTGTGTCTACCTTCAAAAGTGTCATCTACGTAATATCCATGTCTAATTGATTCATTTGATTTTTATCCTATAAGGCATTAAATAACCTAACAAGGTTTGATATGTTGAATTAATCAACTAACCTATGCAATGCTTGAAAATAATTACGATTACCTTAGATAACTAAAAAAAACTCCAAGCAAGGCAATAAGTCCGCTAAGACGCAAGGTGTTAGTAAATGTGAGGTAAAAAAAGCTATCAAGGAGCAAGAAAAAAAGAAAAGAGCAAGAATTAAGGAGACAGAAGATAACGATTGGCATCGCATTTACTTTTTGAAGATCAAAGTTGAGTGGAAAGCAAGAAGCCAGTAGGGCGTTCCAAAAGCGAGAACTGTGTGATACAAGAAACTCTTAACATAGAACCTACGGTTATATGTAACCATTTCAGATGTAAAAGGATGAGACCTTACCGCCAATCTAGTACTGCGCTTAAATTAATAAAGTCTAGGTACCATAGAGAAAAATTCCTCAGAAGAATCATCATGTTATAGAAGTGGGAAAGTGACTGAAGCTGAGATGCCAGGTCAGGGCCAATAACATTGTAGATTATTCTTAGGATTTTATCACGACTTTCTAAATATATAGCAGGAGCACCATACCAGATGTGGCAGCAATATTCAAAGCAAGGACGAATGGTTTATTTATAAATATGTAAAATAAAATCTCTACAAAGAACATGTATAATCTCACCTCGCAAATAATTACGACTCTAACACATGGCAATAGTTATCTTCTGTAAGATTAGGATATTGTTGGAAAATATATTTTGGCCTTATAATGTTGAGGAAACTATACGCTTGTGTAGTGAGTTAGATCTAGATGAGGTATTCGTTTTTGATATAGATAATAGATTAAATATTAAACGGATTATACTAATATCCTACCCACATATGTCCAGGTTACCTAACAATTTCAACAGTTCATTGTGATGTACATTCTCAAACGGGAAACTGCGTTTGATCAACATCTCCAATGTTTTTGTTATTTTCGGCCTCCAGTGTCTAGTCGGTTGATCGGTTTAGCAATCCCATATATATATATATATATATATATATATATATATATATATGTGTGTATGTGTGTGTGTGTGTGTGGATAGTTTGAGAGATACAGAGAGAGATATTTTATTAATTATTATGTCTACACTATATCTATAAACGATCTATTACCGATAGTTGCCCCATAAATATAAATTTACACAAACGGGTGTACACATACACGCACACACACATAAACACACACACATACACACTCATATATATATATATATATATATATATATATATATATATATATATATATATATATATTAGAAACATTGTCTTTCGGAAAAAAAGAAAAACTCTCGACCATTGTACTGTTGCGCGAATTTCAGAATATGTACAGATAATGGAACATAGAATTTTATTTGTTACTGTATATATATATATATATATATATATATATATATATATATATATATATATATATATATATATATATATATATATATATATATATAATTATAAAAAGAACGTAGAAGTCAACACTGTGTCGACTTCTATGTTCATTTTTTTATATTTACACACGTTCTATCTCTGATATTGAGCACTTCAACCCATAAATATGGCATGCCTTAAAACTATATCTCTCCATATATATATATATATATATATATATATATATATATATATATATATATATATATATCAGTGGGGAGTTGGCGCATATATTTATAATCTTTGTCAATAAAATATATAAGTATTTAAATATATTTGTTTCTCTCTCTCCTTCTCTCTCTCTCTCTCTCTCTCTCTCTATATATATATATATATATATATATATATATATATATATATATATACATGCATCATTAATATGTTATATTTATATATATATAAAAATCATATTAATATTTAGACCTTATGAATTTACACAAACAAGAAAAAAAAAGATATGATTTTTTTTGCTGTTAACGAAGAAAAATATTTCTAATTTCAATCTTTGAAAGATGAAAAAAAGACAGAGTATCTTTTCATTTCCTCTCACTTCCTTCTGTCTGCATATATTATTTTTTCCATTCACCTGGTTTTCTTTTCGTATCTCGTTAGTTTTGTGTACGTTCTTGTTTCATTCTTCGTTTTTCCCATACATTTTTCATATTAATTCCCGCTTGCTATAATATAGGTTTATCGGTTAGAAAGTGTAACTGCTTCCAGCTCAGATGGACCTCACATTGAGCAGATACTGTACTCTAATCCTTGATAGAAAGTGTAAGTGAAAAGTTTTCAGCTTGTGTGGACGATGAAAAAAGAGCTACTAAGAGCTACATTATATAGGAAGTCGTGGAGACCCATGATCACTCACGTCTTGAAGAATCATGGCATTGAGAAGAGGAAGGGTAGCAATTAATTAGTCCTTGTGCTTTTATATTGGTGCTATAGCTAAAAGAAAGTATTTTATGTGCATATGGCCAGTATTCAATCCCAAGTAAAGGATAGAATTTGCATGTTGAGTTTCAAAGCAGAGAGTAAGGCTCTTTCATCTTGACAGATTGGCACAGTTTTCAAATATTGACCATAGCGCTCTATATCGTACTAAGCTAAGCCTACAATCATAAGTCTTTACCCTCCCTCCAAAATATATAATTTAAATTCGCGTCTTCCAGAACAGGTGAAGACTGAAGTTGGCACCCACAGCTGCTGATGCGCATGTCCGTACGCTTTGTTGATGCATTGAAGAAAAAGATTAATGAACGAGTCAGCGAGAAACCGCCATTGTTAAAAAAATGATCCTGAATGTAGCAAAAAATCTGTTTAAATAGCGGGCGTACTATGTGGCCGCTATCGTTCTGATCGAGTGAACGGGTTGAGACGAAAACTGGCAGCCACAAAGCCGATGAAACTTGACACATGAGCGCTAACTTTTCACAGGTAGGCGCAAAAAGAACCGTCTCCCTAGCTTAATTCAAAATAACTGGACAGCCATTTTGTTTATTCGAATGACCTTACGGCAATGTGTAAGGGAGGATTAAAAAGTTTATGGCACCAGTAACCGATCGGCGACCTCGAGAAGGCTTAAAATGAATATATATATATATATATATATATATATATATATATATATATAGGAGTTATATGAAATATTTTAGACTTGAGCAACTTCCCAAAATCTGTATTTCAATGACCAAAATATCAGAATACTGATTTTTTCACCACTGCCTTTACAAACAGACAAAAACAGAGGCGCGTGCACACACACACACACACACACACACACACACACACACACACAGAGAGAGTCGCGCGCACATACACACACAGACACAGAGGTACGCACACAGAAGCAGAGGCACGCACCAACACATAAACAGAAGCACACACACAAACAGACGCACAGACACACACACACGCACACGCGCAGAGGCACACAAACATAATAAGAGGCGCACGCACAGAGGCATACACACACACAAAGGCACACACACAGTGGCGCACGAGCACGCACGCGCGCATACATATATGTGTACATATATGCATGCATTTATAAAGAAATATATAGTTCTATATTTAGGCTGCAATCATTCATTTATGCATGTTTCATTAAAAACGACAGACAAGGTACTACTTTTTATTTAATCTTTCTTGTGTTCTAACAAGAGATTTCTTTTTCTGGACAAAGAATGTATAAAAACTGTTCAAATATTTTACATTTCTGAGCGCTTTCGGCTATACCTTTAGCCATTATCAAGGATGATTTGATTTATCAGCTTAATTGAGTGTGTACATTATGTGTATGTTTTAGTGTGTGGTAGGGATGTTTTTAATTTGTGGCTTTGTTCGTAGTTAATGTTGTTAAGAGTTGTCCTTTTCTTTTTTTATTATTAAACCTTGCATTATTTTTAGTCTTTTTTTTACAGGTTGATGCAGTTAATATATTTGTGTTTTCTACTAGTATGTTTCTAATGGAGTCTGGTAAATGTGTGTGCGTGTTTAAATGGGTTCTAAAGGAGATTTGATCTTACATTGCACCTGATCACAGCTTCATCAGAACCCATTAGAACCACATAATCACAGATATCTACCACAAACCTATAGTCACTCAACAATATCTCCATTTCCATCACACAAAAAGCTGTCTAAAATCCACCCCCCTATTCTCTAGCATGTAGGGTTTGTACTATAGTAACTAACAAACACCTTCAAAAAACCCACTGAAAAGAGCTACATTAAACTCTAAAAGAAAGCGGCTACCCCACAACACTAATAAACAAAGGTTTTGAACACACAAAAAAATTCTTTTAGACGAAATACGAAATCCAAAGAATCGTAACGTCGAACAAACTATAGCATATGTTTCAACATACAAGAACAATCCAGAACTATTTACAAAAATTACAAAAAATCTAGACCTACTTAGCAAGAATGACAAACTAAAAAATATACTAAAAACAACCAAAATAATTAAAAGCAACGCCGATCTAAAAACCTAAAACCCATATTAACCTCATCCAAATTTAATGAACACATAATACAGGGTGTCACAAAATGCAAAAAAAAAAAAAAAATGTGGGGGTTTGTGACATCATTATAGAAGAAAACTCCAATACTTTTGAAAACCCCAAAACGACATTCATAATAAATAAAAAATTAAACTGCAACTCCAAAAAATGTGATTTATGTACTCAAATGCACAAAATGCAAGAAATTATATATAGGTATCAGCCAAAAACTAAACAACACTGTCTCCCTACACGTACACAAAAAAAAACCAAACAAACAAAAAAACAAAAAACATAAAATTACCAGACAACAGAAAACTCTTTGTATCACAACACATCTATAAATGTAACCAGGGTGAATTTCAAATTATGCCAATATACCAAACAGACAATTAATAATAACAAAGAGAAAAGTTGTAAAATATTAAGAACAAGGATTAAAATCATAACTTTCTTCTTTAAGTAAACTTCACAAAAAGAAACTTGTAAGTTTAGTAAAGAAGTAAATTAAAAAAGATTTTCCAGCATAATTTTAAATTATGAATGTAGAAATTTATTGGATTGACCTAATGACTATGCTAGACGTATAGCTTTTCACAATTCCACATCCTTCACAATTTCATATCCTTTGTAGCTTTTAGTAAGGTTTAACTTTTCATTATCCATTCTTCCTGTTATGCCATCTATTTGGACAAGCTAGTTAAGTAGGTTACTCGCTATTTCCCTCTGTCCCCACTGGCCTTCAATACGTCTTTCAGATTTTCCAAGCCTTCAGTTTTCATTATATGTCCGAGAAATTTCTCTCTTTTGAAATAGGTTGAGTAGGGTTTTCTATTAGAATTGTAAGTAGTAATATCATAGTCAAGATAAATGCAGAAAAAATATTCTAATTTCTTTGGTGAGAAATTTTTGAGTAGAAAATTTCATCACAAAAATTTTAGGTAACGTGTATATTCATGCAAAGCACTTCCATCTCATATTCTGCAAAGATTCCTACTACACAATTTACACCACCACCAAAAAAGCAAAAATATAATATTATATATATATATATATATATATATATATATATATATATATATATATATATGTATGTATGTATGTATTCAAAATCACCAAATTACTAGATTGATCCAGTTTCTTCAGATATTAATCTAATAGTAAATGTTCATTATAAAAAAAGTTATTTATATCAATGGAAACAATATTAAATTGCAAGTAATATTAAAGTTGAAACAATCGCCAAATTGACAAAATTAATGGACAAAAGATTGATGAGTATTATAGAATACTAGAATTTATTTGCAACACAACACGTGTTGAAATTCTCATCGTATTCGGTATTTTATTAACATTATTCAAGGACACATGGCACAGTGGATAAAAGAGTTAGTTAGATCCAGTGTCAGGACCCAAAGAGTGGTGTGAGTTCAATACCCGCTTAAGGCAGTGGAGAACTTTCAGAGGGAAATTAACAGGAGATTACTAACATCCATTAAACATGTCACGTGGAACTAGAACAGTCTACCCCAGTGAGCGAAATAAAGGGTTCAGTTCAACATTCCAACCACCTGAAGAATGCCGGAGCGTACAACGGCTGAAACGTTGTAATAAATATGGCGACAAAGATGAGGAAAATAGTCCGAATATTGTAAATAATGTACATAATACCTCATCTCAGAAATATAGACAGGTATTCAGTATTGTTGAAGTTATCATTAACATCTTTTGTCGAGATTTACAAATTCTACATTTCGTTCAATTTTACAAACCAATCTATAAAATTTGAATAAACGAATTTATTTGGAAAAATACTTTGACAAAATCCCTACTACAGTGTAACCCGGATATAAGAGAAACCCGGATATAAGAGAGATTTTCTCTGGTCACAAATTAGAGCCTGTGTTAATGTATATATAATAGACCAAACCCGGATATAAGAGAAACCCGGATATAAGAGACTTCTTCTCCGGTCTCGACAACTCTCTTATACCCGGGTTACACTGTACTTGGTTTAATATTTTATTTTATTTAATTTGATAGGACTTCATAGAAAACAATTTTTTTCTTTTTAACAGCAAAGAATAAATTCCTATGATTTCTTACTCTTGAACATCCAACATACAACTGGACATTTCTTTCTGGGGCCAAATTTCAACTTTATGAGCGTTTGGCCTTGTGATTTGTTTATAGTTCTCGTAAACGCAGGGTGAACTGGAAACTGGATTCTTGTATATAAAAATCTTAAAGAAAAGATATGACCCCCAAAAAAAAAAAAAAAAAAAACAAAAACAAAACAAGAGTGCACGTTTATTAAATAAGTATTTTTTATTTTAATCATTAAATTGTTTTTCAAATAGTGAGAGTGTTTTGTATGTTAAATAATAAAAGTTTTAATTTTTTCTAAAATATTAATATAAATTTATTGTACTAAACCACGAACCCTAGTAAAACCAATTGTACTTTGTACCCCCTTACCTGTTTGCTCTTCTCCCCCAAATTTTGTTTCGATCAGTCAATGTATGGCTATTTTAGAGGCTATGACGGACGGACAGACTAAGAAGTCATAGAATTTTAGATATAGATTAAGGATATAAATATGTAAGATAATAATTTGTTTAGCAAATTTGATAAAATGAGCAAAATTAATGAAAAAATATAATTTGTTCAGTTTTAACTTTACTTCGACTATTACGATAAGATTCTTTTACAAGCATATTCACAAAATAAAGTCGAATAAAACTAAAATATACGTGTATATATTTACTCAAAATGAAATCCCGGTTTCCACCGCAAATACGTTTCATATGAAAAAAGAATGAAAATAATTACTATCAAAACGAAAGTCTAATTCTCGTCCTCTTTAGAAACAACGAAGCAAATATTCTGGGGAAAATTATTTTTCCTGAAATCTTAAAATGCAGAGACCAGATGAAGATGTAAAAATGGCGAAACAAATCATCATTAAAACAATAGTGTCTTTCTGCACATGTTCCCACTTTTTTTTTATTCCTTTTATGGTCGACAACAGGCGTCAATGATTTTCTGATTAAATTTGTCACCTGAAACACGAAGTTATGAATAATAAATCATCAGACATCTTTTGAGCGCTGGGATCTGATTACTTATTTGTCGCTGGTAATTTGTTTTGTTTCTTTGTTGGTGAACTGGGAAGGTGAAGAAAACCATACAAGCATACAAATTCATGAATATATTTACAATGCCATATAGAAAAAAAGGGGTTTTCTTTTGTACAATGGTTTGGAAGAGAAAGCTCTTATTTTACAGAAATACTTATTTTTCAATACCATCTCCGTCCATGTCAATGCACTTAATTCGGTGGAGAAAAACTATCATATAGATCAAATATCACACAGTCAACATTTCAGGTCAAAATGTAGTTAACTAATATATAATATACTACTGACTTATTTTCCTACAAGATTTATTGAATATTCTGGCCAGTAGAAGAAAATAAATAAATATACTATTTAATAAATAAACGAGGCGTCTACTCAAATACGAGTATCTACTAAACATAACGTTTAAGTGAGATAAATCTGTCGGGTTGTTAAATAAAAAATCTATTTCCTTTCATATATATATATATATATATATATATATATATATATATATATATATATATATATATATATATATATATATATATATATATATATATATATATATATATGTAAATTATTCGAAATTTATAACATAAACATGTTATAAAATCATTACAAAAATAGCCATTTTGTTTTAACACTTCTGGTGTCTTATCAAGTGATGGAAATTATTAAAAGAACTAGAGATTGTAGGCCATTAAATGATCCATGTCCTTTGTGCATACATGAAAATTTATACATTATTCATTTTCTGACAAATAAAAATTTACGTAATCGAAGAAATGAAATACCTATTTTTTGGCAGACACTGTCAAATATTTTCTTTAAATAATGATTAATTTTGAAAAACAGATGAAAGATGAGTCATACATATTTATACTTTATCTTTGAGTAATAATTTTTGAAATACGAATGTATTTCTAATATATCTATTTGTAAAAAAAATAAGATCTTGTCTATTAGTTATTACAACTAGAAAGATTATTTTAAATTTGTAGGAATAGTTTTTAAATATTAAAAATATGACTTACTCATATTCCGACGATCCTTTTAAGAAATCTTTGTGTATAAAATTATAAATTAAGCGGCCAAAATAAAAATAACAAAAAAAATTTTACCATTGAAAAACACAGACGACACGCGAAAAACGGATGTAATTGTTTGTGAGCAGGCACGACTACGGAATTATTGATTATTGGAATTCATTCCAATAATCAACAATTACTATTCTTAAAAGAGTGCTCAATACAAAGTAGAGCAGATATAATTATTATTTATAAAAAAAAGACGCTACAATATCCGGTCATTTGACAATACATGTATATATATATATATTATTCTAAAGTGTGTGAATGTGAGTGTATATATATCTAAATATGTCTGGATGCTTATGTATTATAATCTGATTGTGTTTTTGTTGTTTTGCGCGTGAGTTTAAGACCACATTCACACACTTTAGAATAAAATATATATATATACATGTATTGTCAAATGACCGGATATTGTAGCGTCTTGTCGAACGTAATTTCAACGAAGAAATAAATTGAATAACATATGTATTTTTTCTTTTCTCAATAATTTTATAGTTTTTAAACTTAATAGTGATTAAATTTGGATTTTAAAATTGGCAGTTTTTAATTTTAATATTAAATTTTATCATATAATTTTATAATTATTGGTTAGTATAAATTCTTTTTAATATTACCCGTATTTTAAAGATCTGAATAGCTATTATAACATGATTTCGTTGTCAAGCTTTTGAATCTTTCTATACTTGGTTTTTGATTGGTTATTCTAGCTTTTGTAACAATGTTTCCCCCCCTGAAGGATCGTTAATTAATTTGAAACTTTTAAAAGCATTTATTTTATCTTCAACATCATCATTTGATAAGACACTGAGGGTGTTGAAACAAAATGGCTATTTTGTAGTGATTTTATAACATGTTTTATGTTATAATTTTTTTATAAATAATAATTATATCTGCTCTACTTTGTATTGAGCACTCTTTAAGAATAGTAATTGTTGGTTATTGGAATTCATTCCGTATATACCAATTATATACTTGGATATTAGCTCCTATTACTGTCGAGCCCTGTCTATTCTATTCTTATACTATGGATAGAATCAATTTCGGAGTATCACTCCCACTACAAACAAAAGGGATTATTTCGTTCATTTAACTCTGCAAACGGAAAATCTTATCAGAAGAATGAGATGGAAAGTTTACTTCTTTCTTTAAGACAAGGAACCAGTGTGTGAACGCGAAAATTATGGTTTTAAAAGCCTCAAAATTGCATGAATTATTAAGGAATTATCTGCTTTTGAAAATGAACTAATGGATGCCCGTCAAGGGATTAACCTTCTATAAGTATAAAAATGCTTTCCAAAAACATCTCGAAAGTATTGTCAGTGATATTAATAAATCTGGTGATATGTATGTTAAATCCGACAAAACGGCTAACTTTTATAAGTTATCGCCTAAAGATTATGATACTTTAGTTAAAGATAGTCTAACCAGAAGCTACAAAAAAATTGATACAAGTAACTTCAACCAAGTAAATAAGATTAACAGTATCAGTAAATCAATTACTGATAAATTACAGATTAGTGATCGGGTCAGTAAACTACAAACTAAGGAAGCCTATGTCTTGTTAAAAGACCATAAACCCGAATTCAAAACTAAGCCATCCACTAGACTTATAAACCCTACTAGACCAGAAATCGGTAGAATTAGTAAGACTATCTTAGAAAGAATCAACCACTCCATAAAAACACCCTTAGACTGTTACAGTGGATCAACACAGCTGATGTTATCAACTGGTTTAACAACATCCGATATATGGGAAAATGTACTTTCATACAGTTCGATATTATCGATTATTATCCCTTCTATATCGAAGAATCTTTTAACTTTGGCCTTGGACTTCGCCCGGGAATACTCTACTATTTCTGAGAGTGAAGTTGACATTATCATGAAATGCCGAAATTCTGTTCTGATTTACAAGGATGAACAGTGGACCAAAAAGTCTTGCAACAACAATTTTGACATTTCAATGGGTTCTTTAGATTCTGCTGAAGCTTCTGGCCTGGTTGGATTATTTCTTTTGTATAAATTAAGTGCCTTCGATTGTCTAGATTCAGATAGTGTAGGATTGTATAGAGATGATGGATTATTAGTTGTTAAAAACTCCACTAAAATTAAGTTAGACCGTATTAGGAAAATGATCCATAAGGTATTTAAGGATTTAGGTCTTAGGACAATAGTCACAACTAATGTTAGACAAGTGGATTTTCTAGACGTCACCCTAGACCTTGCTAACAACATTTTCCAATCATATGTGAAGGTTAATTCCAACCCAATATACGTGCATGTATGGCTATTTTAGTAGTGATTTTATAACATATTTATGTTATAATATTTTTTTATAAATAATAATTATATATATATATATATATATATATATATATATATATATATATGCGGCGTGTGAACTGTTTTCAGTATATAATCTAGTCAATTCCGTTTAAATTATTTTTGGGTTTTGGTTCCATCATCACTGCTATTATATATCCCACATTGTTACAACAGATCTGCGAAGAATGGTGAGACGCTGTAAAAACTTGTAGGCAAATTTACTGTGGAAGAACTAGCGAATAAAGCACTTTCTAGACATGTTCGTCGTAGTGAATATGAATGCGAAAATAGAAAACGTGTTTGGCCCTTTAAATGTAATAGAATGTTCTGATGGAATCATACAGATGTGAGATGGATAAATTGTCGTCTAAATTACGCAAAAAGGAAAATAACATTGACATCTCATTTTAATAGAATACACAGGGTGTGATGGATAAATTGTCGTCTAGATTATGTGAAAATGAAAATAACATCTCATTTTAACAGAATATACAAGGTGTGATGGATAAATTGTCGTCTAAATTGCGTAAAAATGAAAATAACAATGACATCTAATTTTGACAGATATATTTAACAAAATTACGCAAATATCGCAAAAATATTCAATAAAATCGCCATTCTCTTCAACCGCGGAATCCAGACGACTTCGGAATCTCCTGCAACTCTTCTAGACAGTCTCCTTGTTTAAGTTAATGAATGCTGCATAATCCTTGCCTTCAATTATTCTTTGCTATTACAAGGAGATTTGTTGGTTTCTTGCTCAACTGTTCCCTACACATAATAATTAAGAAGGTTGCAGTGTGGGGAGTTAGGTGGTTAGATGTGAATGGCGATGTGATCGCAGAAATTGTCAGATAGCTATGACTGGGTTCTCCTGCTTGTGTGGCATGGTGCAGAGTACTGTTTCAAGACATAGAGTCTTCTAGCAGCCATGCTGGGAAGCACTAACTCCTCAGGGCCCTTGATGTATGCCTCCGTGTTGAGCCCAAGGCGCTCACTAACAAATTCGGGACTTCTTATCAGAACGATCAGAGTGAGTTTTTCCGAGCTGCCGTACCTTCGTAATCACCATTAGACTCATCCAACTCTTTCCGAATCCTCTGCACTCTCCTCAGATTCACAAACAACACTCTGAAATGTTCGTATTGGAGCTTCCGTCGCGAATGCCAAGTAGTACAGTATGCCGTTTCCAAATTTCTGGCGGAGTGAATTGTGTCACGGTGTTATTTTGCTCACAGACGGTGGCCCAACTGACCCTACTATACTGTGCAGTCGACAAAATCAATGACAAACAACGCGAAATTAAAAATATAAAATGGCGACAATTTACTTTTCAACACTACTTGGTCATCGACGTACTCTGTAGTCGAGATATAATGACGGTTCACCTAGAAAAAAGCAGGTTCGAATCCTGCTGGGGAGTGTATATTTTTCTCTAATAATATTACTCGAATACTCAGGCCGATAGAGCAAAATAAATAAATATATTATTTAATAAATAAATGGAGTGTCTACTCACATACGAGTATCCACTAAAAATAACGTTTAAGTCGTAAAAAATCTGTCGGATTAATACAGCCTGTAACAAATATATGAGAATATTAAATACCTGAGGCACCACATAGCCACTAAAACTTTGGCTCTTCTGATTACTGGCGGCCCTGAAATAGGGTACTAAATAAGTGCAAGGTCTCTATCCCCACATTCTTTAATCGATTTGAGGTGTTATCATCCTCAGCTGAAAAAGCTGAATTCTTTACTCGTAAATTCTCCTCAAACTCTCGACTCAAATGGAATATCCTTGTCAAAATTCACACTTAGAACTGAATCTCTGTTGAATGATATGCATAGAACCCCATGCGGACCCGATGGTACCCCTCTAATAGCCTTTAAGAAGTGTGCTGCCGAACTAACTACTGTTCTCTTTAAACTGTATAATAAATACCTCGCTGCCTCCTGTTTTTTTCTGCTTGCTGAAACTCATCGTTTGTTGTTGCAGTTTTTAAGAATTCTGGTGAACCAACTACCGGCCTATTAGTCTATTTCCTCTTCTTGGAAAACTTCTAGAGGCCCTAATCAATGCTGAAAATTTACGGTATCTCCGGGCACATTTTTGAGCTGATCCAGTCGTTCCTATCAAATCGTCAAATGAAAGTTATTCTGAACGGCCACTCATCAATATCCTTGGCCTTACTCTGTTTTTAATCTTCATTAACGAACTTCCCGATAACATCAGCTCTCAATTTGGCACCTACGCTGACGACACTACTACTTACTCCTGCCTCGGTAGTAAGGCTGGTCAGTCTGACAAGGTCAAAATGGCAGCTGGTTTCCAAAACAACCTCGTCTGTCGTTAACTGGAACAATAGATGATTTGTCAATTTTAACGGCTCCAAAACTAAACTTCTCTCCAGAGAATCATCTAATCCTCTCTGCCTTCCATCACTGTAGATGAAACTATCCTCCAGGTAAGTGATTCGTTGCGCCTCCTAGGGCTAATGTTCTCAGCTGACATGATGTGGAAAGACTATATTGAATCTATTGCGAGGTCAACTACGAAGAAGGTCGGTTCACTGCTGAGCACGACAATTTTTCTCCCCAGAATCTATCTTACATATCTATACGTCTACCATTCGCACATACATAAACTATTGCGGTCAAATATGGTTTGGTGCCCCTGCTGTTTACCTGAAGCTCCTGTATAAGATCCAAAGAAGAATCAGCAATATTATTGGTCCTGGCCTAGCAGCACGGCTGCAGTCACTTACTCACCGCCGTAAAGCTGACTCTCTGAGCCGTTTTTTTTAAAGAAATATTTTTATAGTAATTGTTCAGATGAGCTCTTCACTATGGTATCTAGACTTTTTGAATTTAAACACAACACTAGATTGGCGTCGAGATCTCACCAATTTACAGTTGAGCTGGCTAGATGTAGCCATAATTTTTATGCTGACGGTTGCTATTCCCGTACCTCTTGTCTGTGGAACACCCTTTCGGCTCCATGCTTTCCAGCTAACTTTAATCTGCAAAAGTTTAAGTGCAATGTTAAACGTTATCTCCTGATTGCTCTTTTCTCTTTCTACACATTATTAAATGTTTCTTTTCCTAATTCCTCCATACCTTGTAAAATCCCCTTTGCTTGTTAGTAGCTATACTGCCTTTGCTAGGGATGGTTAAAAAGTCGTCCCTTTGATTATATATATATATACACACACACACACACACACACATATATATATATATATATATATATATATATATATATATATATATATATATAAGAATGAAGAAATATAGTCTTAAGATGTGCTATATTTATGGGATAAAGTGCTCAATATCAGAGATAGAGTGTGTAAATATATATATATATATATATATATATATATATTTAAATATATATATATATATATATATATATATATATATATATATATATATATATATATATATATATATATATACAGTTCTGTGCGTGTACATTTGGACATTTTCTTTAACAATATTTTCTATGTCTAGGCCGGTGGACATTAATTCACCTATTTTGAAAAAGTGGCATGTTTACTCATTGGAGTAGAAGTGTTTTGTGGCTTTTCAGCCGAGTAGAAGGATCGACTGTATCTAATTCATCCTTTTCCCTCTTAGACGAATATGCAGCCCGTCATATGAATAGATGTATTGTTAGAAGTTTAGTTTAGAGGTTCGGAGTAGATGTACCGTCTTCTGAGTTGTCATCTGTTCAAGATGGGGGTAGAAAAAGAAAAGGAAATAACTGGGCGGGGAGTTGACAAGTATTTACAAAGAATCACATAACAAAAAATGGAGGTAGGTTAGCCACGTAATAGGATGACAGCAAGTAAGGGTGGAGTCAGGTTGTGCGAAAGAGATAACATGCAAGGAGGGAGATTGTTAAGAGACGTAAAAATGTTGCTTATGTGTATGTTCGTGTGTATGGCTTTGGTCAATTCACAAAATCTTATAGTTGGAGATACAGTGGCCTGACTGTAGAAGAGTCTGTTAGTTGACCGTATTCGAGTGAGCAAGTCACAACGCAGAAAAAAAGGACATTTACCAGATAATGAAAACACTGTATTTATTAAACAATATATTGGATTTACTTTCGCCTACCAGTCTGAGTATTCATCGGTGGCACAAGAATATATATATATATATATATATATATATATATATATATATATATATGCATGTTTCATTAAAAACGACAGACAAGGTACTACGGTTGAGCTTTTATTTAATTTTTCTTGTGTTCTGACAAGAGCTTTCTTTTCTGGACCAAGGGTGTGTAAGAACTGTCCGAATGTTTTGTATTCTACTAAGCTGATAATTGAATCATCCTTGATAATGACTAAAGGTATAGCCGAAAGCGCTCGGAAATATAAATTCACCACGATTTGAACCTGCGTCCCCAGAGTACTGAACTATTACGTGATATCCATCCTTCGCTATGGTAGTTAATACTGGACAGTCTCCTCACAGATGAAGATACTTGGTGCAACAGAAATGTGGTTCTACAGAATGATGCTGAGGATATCATGGACCGAACATATTTAGTCTGAAACTAAATAAAATCTCGATGAACATTGGAAGTGCGGTGTTAAATTTATTAAAAAAATGAAGACACATTTAGCCAAAAAAAGAATCTCGCTTGCCGGAACATGGACATAATATCACAATAAAGTATCATCACTACGTTGAGCTTTTAAAAAGTATTGGAATATAGGAAAATTGACACATCTATATTCCCCAAGAATCTTGGGAATGACTAGAAGCATGATTGAATGACGTCTGTCCCTAACATATCTTTATTCACTGGAATCAAATATCCGTTCGGTGTGTAAACTAGAAAGAAATATTAAACGAACAATAATTATCTATTTTTAAAGTGGCAGGTATTAATGACGAATTACTCTCGAAATAGACATTAGACACACACACACATATATATTTAAACACAAATATATACATACATACATACATATATATATATATATATATATATATATATATTTAAACATACATATAAACACACACACACACACATATATATATATATATTAAACACACACACATATATATATATTTAAACACCAATGTATACATATACATATATATATATATATATTTAAACATACATATAAACACACACACACACACACATATATATATATATATATATGAAACACACACACATATTTATTTATTGAAACCAGAAATAATCTTCTTCTTCTTCTCCTTTTATTCTTCTTCCATATCCTCCTCCTGTCTTTCCATTATACCCAACATCGTGATTTTATTTATTTTTGAAAATAATAATGTAGCGTTTTTTAGTTTAAAAAATCATAATAAAGCGTCAAGAGGTCATTTGCTAATATATATATATATATATATATATATATATATATATATATATGATGTCTACTTAAAAAATATCAGGATTATTGCTATGGTAACGGAGCTAAGGTTTTGTAGAGTTTCGCACACATTCATTTCAAACTCAAACAATTTCGCGCATACACACTAAGTTATAACCTTCACGCTTTCATTCGTTGTTTATAGCAGTGCTTGGAAGGAAAGTGTGTAGTGCGTGTTCGGCTCACCACGGCATAGAGATTCCATCAGTGACCATGGCTTTTGCAGCAGTTTTTGACTAAGCACAGCATTCCTCGGGACCAACAACGACCATATATTCCCTAGATTTCGCTCCTTGTGACTTTTTCCTCTTCCAAAATCAAATTACGCGTGATAGGGAGAAGATTTCAAAACGTCGAGGAAAATCAGGAGAATGTGACGAGGCAGCTGTTCGCTATCCTCAAAAAAGGAGTTCCAGGAATACTTCCATCAATGGAAATAACACTTGATAAAAATGTGTGGATTCAGAAGGGGACTACCCCGAAGGAGATTAAATGTCGAATTGATATGTGTTTTATTATTTCTATACCACCAGTCCCGACACTTTTTGATCAGAACACACACACACACACACACACACACACACACATATATATATATATATATATATATATATATATATGAAGAAATATAGTTTCAAGGTGTGCTATATTTATGGGATAAAGTCCTCAATATCAGAGATAGAGCGTATTTGAATATATATGTATATACCTGGTGTAATAGGAAAATTGCCCAAATCATGTAACAGCATGGGATAATTGTCTAGACTACAAAGTCTCTAATATCTAAAAAAACACTAAACTAACTGAGTTTCTTTTTTTCATGTTTTAAGATAAGATGTTTAGCCATCTTGACTCCATTTGTCATAAGAATCACAGAAAAAAAAACCCTTTGAGTTATTCAGCTAAAAAGAGAAATGGTTAAAATCATGTTGTGTCAGCCCAACTATGTCTTCCCAACTGAGCAATAGTGAGACGAAAAAGATCATTCAGGCCTTCACTACTCGTACCAATATTCATACACTGGCTTCCATCTTCAAAGTCCTTTCAAGAACCATCAAGTGAACGGTGAATAAGTTTAAAAAAGAGTGAACAGTAGAGAGAAAAACTGGATCAGGAGGTCACAACAGGAAGGGGGATCACCATTTCAACATAGAGCCAAATACATTCTTTTTATTCAAAGTAGAGTCTAATTGTGTTTTAAAAACCCCGTAGAATTCCAGTAAGATATCTTTAATCATTTCTAAGACACACCGGCTCTAACAATTGGAAAATTTTTGGACAATTTTGCTGTTACACGATTTGGACAATTTTGCTGTTACATGCGGTATATACAATGTCTGTTAGTGAAGAAATTAAAATTAATTGACCCAGTCAGCAAGGAAAACTATAAACGTATTATGAATCAATAAGGAAAACTGAAACCTGTCCTCTTAACAGTGTTGCCAGTAGAATGAGCAGAAGCATAAAAAGAGATAAGACTTTTTTTCATTTAAAATAATCTAAATGATTCCTATCGCACTGAAAAGTAAAGAAACAAAAAAACCTGGGCGCAAAATGTTGCTCCGAATATTTATTTATCTTTATATATGCATTCCTTATGGAAAAATGTCCATCAGTAGATATTATGTCTTCTTAGTCTTGTGATTTCGTGACGTGTACTTCATCACGTGACTCCCTAACCTGTTCTTTGATCATATCCGTCAAAAGTCTACTTGGCGAAATCACACGAAATACAATATGGAAAAATAAGCTTTTACTTCAGCTATCTGCTAATTTAAGACAAGACCAATATTGTAGTAGTGTCAGCATTCAGCTAGTTTGTCATAAGGCCAAACACAGAAATGATTAAATAAGAAGAAATTATTATTACAATCGGAATGAGCCGCAGTAACTTTAAAGTCAGTCACCAAAAACGTTGCTTTTATTTGAGATTTGAACCCTCATCACTGGTCCCGTTTTGAAAAGGATCAGACTATTTGCAGTACCAGTCTTTATTAATTTGGAAGGATTCTATGTTTAAGCTGTAAAATGAGATTTAATCAAAGAATAGATTTAATTTCTTTGCCTTAGGAAGGGTATGTTTGATTTCCTTAAAAGTTAAAAGGTTAGAAAGACGCCAACATTTTTATAGAAGTGATTGTGAGCAGAGCTCTTGTGCTAATGCCGGTATCTACGAAGGCTCTATCATTGGAGGCTAGTTTGATCTTAATTATCATCAATGACCTTCCTAATGACATGAATTCTCAACTTGGTATCTATACTGTTGACACAAACAGTAACTCCTCTCTCGATAGTAAGTCCGATTATTTCGATAAAAGCCAATCGGTAGCTGATCTAACAAATAATGTAGTCTGTTGTAAACTGGGATGAGGTATGGCATGTTAAATTTAACGTCTTCAAAACGAAATTTCTTTCTATTAATCACCTGCCTTCCATCAGCAGGATTGAAGCTAACAGCCAGAAGAATGAGTAATTGCGCCTTTTCGGCTGACATGAAGTAAAAAGTTTATATTGAATCTATTACTAAGTCTATTGCTAAGAAAGTGGGTCCACTATGACTTTCTAGATAATTTTTGTTTCCACAATCGATCTTACATATTTTTATAAGTCTTGAGTGTCTAAATCGCTCTCTCGACTAGTACTGACCAGCTCTGACCTGCTAGGACAAGCTATGACCAGCTAAGACAAGCTTGGACGAGCGGCCTGAGTGAAAACACTCGGGTTCCTGCGTTAAAAAATGTACTTGTGTCACAACCTGACTCAGTCGGAGGTTAAGTAAATCTACATATTTATAAGTTTATCATTCGTCCATGCTTTGAATATTGCCGCCACATATGGCCATGTGCTTCTGCTGTATATTTAGAGATTCTGGATAAAATCCAAAGACGAATCAGCAATATTAATTGGCATCTCGGATTCAGGCACGCCGTAATGCAGCTTCCCTATGGTTTTTCTATAAATACTTTCATGATAATTGCTCGGATGAACCTTTCGCTATGGTACCTAGACTTTATAAATTTAAGTACAGTACTAGATTGGCGGCTAGGTCTCAATTTAAGCGCAGTACTGAATTAATAGTAGAATTGGCTAGATATAATCGTAAGGTCTATGCTAACAGTTTATTTTCTCACACTTCTCACTTGTGGGACTCTTTTTCGGCTCAGTATTTTCCAGCAAAATTTGATTTTCAAAAATTTAAATGCAATATCAGTCATTATCTACAGTTTTTTTATCACTCTCCTATTGTTCTCGCTCCTTAATAATGCTTCTTATTTTCCTTATTCTTTCACACTAACTAACCCTTTATGTCTTAGTGGCTTTATTACCTTGCTTGGGTTGGAATCGATTAAAAAAAAAACGACGATGGTGTTACCGGCAAAAGTGAGGCGGGTTAAAATAAAATTGATCAAATAGAGACAGCAACTAACAGTCAGTAAGCGAAGCCAAGTAAATCCCCTTTCTCTTGCTACATTACACTGACACGTCCACAGAAATTTATTACAGAGAAAATAATAAAAGAGAGAAAAAACAACTGCCAAAAGGAAAATGTAAACACTGGAATGTTTGTAAAATTAATAAGAACTTCAATAATTAATAGGTTCACATATCCATGCAGACCCAATGTCAGGAGTAGGTTTGGTCTTATGAATGACGTCGATACAAAGGTTTCGATCCTAGCGTTGATATTTAAATAAAAGCTAGGATTTAGCTTGTAACTCACAATTCACGCTTTCATATATCAAACGCCTCGACCACAAAACGAAATTCTTGGTAGATCTTTTGAAGGCTTGTAAAATCTTCGAAATTCTCATAGCATCAATATAGCCAACAATATAACGAAAAATTCTTATCAACTTGGATTCAATCTCAAACCATGCAGCTTTCATTCTAAGACTTTGAAATTAAACCAAGCAGTACTAATAAACGTTTGGGCATATGAATATACACTACTTCATTATGGCCGGTGTCTCATCAACTACTGTCCCGATCCAAATAATATTCCGTCGTCTGTGGGTGCCCAAGCCGGTCATTAGTGAAGCCTCCGTGGAATATGATCGCATTTAATCCCTCAATTGAAATGATTTGCTTCCTTCCAATTTAGTTCGAGACGAGAATAATGACAGTCTGGCCTTTGGGGACTATAAATCAATCATGATTTGGCAGTGATACGATAATCTGGGTAAGAGAATGCACACGGGTGACCAGGGGCTAATATGCGCGACACAAGACATTCAATCACCATGCTGTATATATATGTGTGCGGCTGTTTTAGTAAATACATATAAGAAACTTCCTATATTCATGTAACACACACACACACACACACATATATATTGTGGTAGGTATACATGCATATACACATATGCACAAAACTACATGTACGCGTATTAGATATTTACGTATAAATATATAATTACGTGTGTAACAAAATAAGCACAATAGACACACACACACACACACACACACACACACACACACACACATATATATATATATATATATATATATAAAAGTGAACATTGAAGTCAATACTTAGAGGTGGCCCGACGATTGCATCTAGCATGAAACAGCCTGTCGTCTCTAACTGTTGACTTCAATGTTCACTTTTATATTTACACACGGCTCTATTTGTGGTATTGAGCACTTTATCCCATAAATATAGCACACCTTAAGAGTATATTTCTTCATATATATATATATATATATATATATATATATATATATATATATATATATATATTTACAGTGCTTTTCAGCCTGTACAAGGCCCGAGGGACACTTTAGGTAGAGGGTTACAGAGTAAGAAGCACAGCTTGAAGATAACGGCTATTGGAAGACATGTGAAGGTTAAGATTGTAATGATCTGGGAAGCGACCACTTGGGATTTGGTTCCAGAAGTCAAAGAAGCTGCTTAAGCGGAACTTACATCTCACCAACGGAATACGAAAGGAATGAGGATGGTTCACTAAGATGGGCGTGGCCTGGTAAATTTTAATGCATATTCACGAAGTCAAATGGAAAAGAGAAAAATTGTTTTAATTTTTGCTATAAGTTTACAACAAATAAAAAATGTACATGAATAAATTTTTCAGTAGTAGACACTTTTAACTATATATATATATATATATATATATAAGAAAGTGCATGTGTGTGTGTGTGGAGTGAGAGAGAGAGATAGTGAGTGTGTGTTTGTATGTGTGTAAATAAGTGAGCTTGTGTGCGTAAAACGTTAAAGAGGAACAAGCACTATATTTTCGTCCTCGTTCTGATCCTAAGAAGAAATATTTATCGATGTTCAAATACGCAGATTTTTGACGGGTACTGTGCTGTTATTGATATTAAATCGATTAGAATCATTGTTTATTTTAATCAATATTAAGTAATCATCAATCCAAAGTAGAAGCATCATAAATCGATAACGAAATCGTTGTTGTTTATTCATGTCAAGGAATATCCTTGGTTGAATTTTCCTTTTAGGGAAACAATTATAATACGAGGTAATTAAACAAAAGTATAAAAAAAGGTGTATGGTAATATACCTTATGGTTTGTATGGCAATGACTGCGTACATAGTGGATTAAAGAAAAATATTGTTCTCGCCCAAGACAATTCAAGTTCACATGCAGCAAGAATAGCAGGGAAAATCTTCGCATTAATTGAGAAAACATTCTCTAAATTCTGTAATAAAAGCCAGATTCAATAGTTCGTTCAAAGCTTTTTGAAAAAAATAAACTCAATATTGAAGATCTTTCTGATACATGGTAACAAGTCAGTACAAATAATTGTAATGTTAATGGTAATATTAGCTACACTATTTACATTATTCGGACAATTGTCCTCATTTTTGTCGCCATATTTATTACAACGTTTCCGCCGTTGTACGCTCCGGCCTTCTTCAGGTGGTTGAAATGTCGAACTGAACACTTTATTTCGACTGTTCTAGTTCCAGTTATCTCCTATTAATTCCCCATTCCACTTGAAGAAGGCCGGAGCGTACAACGGCCGCCGAAACGTTGTAATAAATATGGCGACAAAAATGAGGACAATAGTCCGAATAATATAAATAGTGTACATAATACCACATCTCAGAAATATAGACAGATACTGAAGGGCCGAAACGTTGTAATAAATATGGCGACAAAAATGAGGACAATAGTCCGAATAATGTAAATAGTTATTTTTATAATACCATTCTCAGAAATATAGACAGATACTGAAGGGCCGAAACGTTGTAATAAATATGGCGACAAAAATGAGGACAATAGTCCGAATAATGTAAATAATGTACATAATACCTCCTCTCAGAAATATAGATAGATACTGTAATATTAGCTGTTACCTTATAAGGAAATATTCGGCATTCATTAACTGAGCAGTTAGTGTTGCTGTCGGTTGACATTTATAAAATCTTCCTCTTAAAACAATGTTTCAGGAAAATCGATTTCTCAAGTTCATTAAATATTGTCGTTCTTTCCAGTATTGATGGGGGTTTCTTTCCTAACTTTTTGTTTGAAGTAGTGCGGAACATCAACATCTTGATCCTGTCATTATTTTCTCTCATCGTTACATGTGATATCCTTTTTTGTTATTGTTGTTGTTGAAAGTACTGAAGTGATGTGGTTTCTGTTATTTGGTACAGATCATTGTTTGTGATTCTACACCCTTGTGAAAATTAATTGAAACAACCATTTTAGTTTCCTTTCTTTTACCATAGGGTCAGTTTCAGACCCACTGGAGTGACAGGCTGTAATAGATTTCTATTTTTTCCTCAGATTAGGTCATTTGCAGTTGTGTACAGTAATATGAATCTATTTTCAGGGTGTATGAAAAATATTGCGTCATCAGTGATTGCGTCATGTTTTCATCACGCCCAGACACTATTGTCTCGGCTGTCGATTAGTTGTCCTACAGCCATTGTCTGCGATGAGCGTTACTCCAAGGAAGCGTACGAAAATTCGTAACGCTGCACGAACACAATGGCAAGCCTTATCAGTGAGCAAATCAAAGTACTATCGACTAACTCGGAAACTCCTCTGATTTAAATCCAGTTGAGAATCTGTGGTCAATCTGCAAGGAAGGAATTCGTGGAATGGACATACATTTGCACTGGGTCATGTTTTTTTTTGAGAAATACGAAAAAAGAAGTAAATAATAACGGAATTATTCGTTTTGTTTCAATTAGCTTGCACAAGGGTGTATAACGTTTCCAGTATGGTCATGGCTCAGAGCTAAGGACTTTATTCACTCGAAGCCATTTTTAACCATTGATTTGAGAAAGTGGTTACATGCATCTGACAGGTTAGATATTTCTGAACAGGTTTGGCTCCATACATGAAATCCATATGAAAGCGTCGAATTTAAAACCGCGATTTAAAAACATGACTGGCGTTTTTAGATTTAGGTTTTTGATGTAGTAATTTGTTGAGCGAAACTATCCCAAGCAGAACCTATTTTGTATTTAATTTCCTTATCTCCCATAATAAATTACGTTATAACTGATCCAGTCACTGAGGTATTTCAAAACTGAATAATATGTAATAGTACATTATTGTTTGAAGAGTAATGAAGACAAACAAAAACGGAATTTATTTATGACTCAACCTAATATTATGTGGTCTTACTGATGTGGATATTTCTAATATCTATTACATATTCTGTTTTATTTTATCTTTTTGTTTCATAAAGCTGTCACTGCTATAGACAGATTCCGTTGTCAGTTCCTTGGCAAAATCAAATCCAAGGTCTGGTGTTTGTTTGTCTGGTCAACACACAATATATTTTATTTTTAGATGAGTAGCTGACACTAAAAAAAAAAAGACAAACATCAACATCAAGCAGGCAAAAAGAAGAATCAATTGCTGGAAGCAATTTTAGCCGTAGTTGTTAGCAAAAGAAAAGAGGGGAGAAGAAACTGTTTTCAGATTGCTGCTCAATTCAAGACGACGGTTTTGGAAGGCAGAGATTGACGAACTGGATTTTGTTTGACTGATATGATTCAGAATGCCGTCTCCTCCGGAGTATGTCACCCGATAGTATCCATATGTATGAACACAAATATTTAGACGGGTTTTTGTCCCATCAGTGTGGGGTCTGTGTTGCGTGTACGTGTCGGTTAGAAAATTGAGGTCATGTAAGATGTACAGTTACGATTCACAATTGTAGGCTCCTGTCCATTTGAATTATTCATTGGCTCGCTTGATTTTGAAATTGAATATATCCATAAATATATACATAGTTACACACACATATATATATATATATATATATATATATATATACATTATCAGGTCAACCATGAATTCATACGCATATGAGTATTCATAAAAGGTCCTATATGGACATATATGGACAAATACACGCTAATTCACACACTTTCTCTCTCTAGCATTCTTCTTTCTTTCTTTCTTTCTTTCTTTCTTTCTTTCCCTTACCCATCTATCGTTCCTCTCTCACTCACTCTCTCTCTCTCTCGATATATATATATATATATATATATATATATATATATATTGACGGACTCAATGAAAGTTCAAATGACTTATCTTAATTGATTGACTCAAGAGTCTCTGGATTTATTGTTTGTTTTCGTTTCTTTTTTTTTCTTATTTTCTTTGGTCGCTTCCCAGGTTTTGCGTTAGTTTTATTAATACTTTGGTTTGTTATATATATATATATATATATATATATATATAAATATATATAATAGAAGATGTCTGTGTGTCTGTTTCTCTCTGTATGTTTGTGTGTGTCTGTCTGTCTATGCGTGCATGCTATTTACGCACATCCACATGCTTCGACCGATTTCAATGAAATTATATACACGTGTTGCAAATTTATTAAATTAGGTCAAAACCAACTTTTCAATCACCAAACCCACCCGGGTTTGGCAGAAAAATCGATAAAACTGAAAGTGAGTACAACTTTTTGCAAAAATTAAGGCAAAGTTACACGCGAACAAAATTTTAACTGGATGATCTGATGTTCGTTATACTGAATTTAAAAATATAATTCATGTTACGTGTTTTATGTAGTGTGCTTAATATTTTTCCTTCGATATTTGAAAAAACTGAAAAAATCGGGCTTTTAAAATAAAAATAAAAAAAACTTGTGTAACTTCCTCATTTTTTATCCGATTTTCTTCAGACATGTCGCAGAAAATTTGACATCATTCAAGAAGCTTTTAATCCTGCTCGATTCCCGCCGTATAACGAAAAACTGCTAAAAAGCAGGTTTTTCGGCCATAACTCCCTGGTTTTTCATCTGATGCTTTTCAAATTTCTTATGTAAATTACATATGACACACAAATTGTCTTATATGAATGTTTCGTTTAGATTATTTCAGTTAAGTAGACGAAATCTATGACAAACTAGGTCCAAAATCCCAATAGTTTCTTCATATGATTCCATCCTAAATTGGCATTCGAACAACTTTTGTTGCAACGAATGGTTGAGAAAGATAATTGAAGCGTTAAAAAGAAAAATTCCCGAAGAACATCTTATTGACCCCAGCTTAACAGTAAACGTGTGAAGAAAGAAGATGGTGTTCATGCGTTTGCATTTGCATTTGAATCATGCTCTGTTGCTTCATCCCTGTTTTGTTTGATTATTAGATTTGTGAACAATGCCATACTATTTGAAAGTTATTACAGCCATAGGAAATTTACTGAATATTTAAAACATTGAAACAATTAAACCCCTGCAACAACCACACAAGAAGTTTTTATCGATGGAATTCCTTTATTAAGAACAATCAAAGACTTGCGAAGGACATAGCGTAAAAAAAGATGACGGGAGAGTAGTTTAGTATACCAACGGATGTTGCATGCAAGCGGGGACGCAGGCAGACATTTCTAGACAAGAGGTGCGGAATAACAAGAGAGTGCGGTTATACAATTACAGTTATGTACCCCCGGTCACGTGGAAAGAAAAAGAGCGTGAGCGTTTTCGAGAGTGAGAGAGGGAAAGCCATGTGACTTTAAATATTTTTGTTTCTATTTATGAGTCTACGTATTGTGACGATGGATATAGGTTCGGTTTGAGAAATCTGAGAGACGAGTTCGAATTCCAGTCGGGTTCGTTAAATTCACTAATGCGAAAATATCCTTGAGAAAAGTATAAATCCATCTCTTCTCCCCCCAGCTATGGGTTAAATAGTTGGTTTACAGGGTCATATCGGCAACCAGTTTACCGCAGAAAGAAACGGCATCCTGTTGCGGGAAAATCTGCCTAGTCAGTCATGAATCGAAAGAAACATGATCGGCCAAGCGTGTATCACGTATGGCACTTTAAAGGCTTTATCCCTTCTTCACTCGGCTTTGAATTGAATATCTGAACAGAATGGGTCTTATAGCCTTGGTCGTAAACCAGACTTCCACTTAAAGAAACGGTAACCTATTGTGAGAGAATTTTCTGCCTAGTCAGTCATGTATCAAAAGAGACATGATCGGCCAATCGTGTATCACGTATGGTACTTAACAGACTTAGTGTCCTAACATAGAATTTTTAATTACATAATTTGCAGTAATTTGCATATATATTTTCTCCACCATAATCAATACAGCAACACTATACGGTAGAGTAATGGATAGTGGCTCGGATTGAGGAATCGGAGAAACGCGTTCGAATTCAAGTTGAATTCATTACATTCACTTACATGCTAATACACTTGGGAAAGGTATGAATCTCCTTCTTCTCCTCTCAGCTATGTGTAAAATAGCAGGACAGACCGGGTTTTATAGCCTTGAATGGCAACTGGTCTACCACAGAAAGAAATGGCAACCAACCGCGGGAAAAAAATTTGCCTCGTCAGTCATGTATAGAAAGATACATGATTGCCTACTCGTGTATCACACATGACACATAACTGATTGATATTCCTGTGCATAGTATTCACATCCTTGTAAAATCAGTTGATTCAGGTACAGTGCACAAATCTAACTTTATTTACAGTCTGATACATACAAAGTATATGGACCAGAATTAATCTATACAGATAATTTATCCAGAGCTAAGATGTTTATCGTAATAGGTATTGGGGAAGAAAATTGACAGAAAAAGAAAAGGATATAGAAATAAAAACTGAGAGGAAAGGAGAGCGTGTGCCTATGGTTGTGTAAATGCAAGAGAATATGTATGTGTAAGAGCGAGAAAACAGTTTAGATGTTCTGATAAAAACCGAGGATGTCCGTTGATATCTGACCTTCTGACCTTCTCATTTCCTTTTTGTCTACCAATTGCGATTATACTTCTAACGGAGATTTAACAGACATAATCTTCTGACAATCATTGGCCACTAAGCCCAGTCTAGCATCAACGAAGGGCCAGTCAAATGAAACAGAGGCGAGTTCAATAGGAGAAGAAATTGCCAGTCGGGTTCATGGTTAGAAGAAAAGTGTAAAGGAAACGTCAAGCAAGTAACAAAAGCAGAAAAGGCGTCGAATGTCTGAAGTTGATCATGTTCGTGTCACGACTTCGAAAACTCTCGAAATGTTTTCTTCGTCTGCTTTTTGTTATAGTTTTCCCAGATGGACAAACTGCTTTCTCTAATAAAGGGCATTTTGCTTGGGGAGTGCTGAAAAGACCAAAAAAAATCAGAGTTACAAAAAGATGCTAAAAATTCTTGGCACGACCAAGAAACCCTTCAAGAACACTAAAAAAAATAAGCAAATCAGGTCATAGGTCATTTGGTCATATTTTTGGAAAGGGGCACGAGAAAAAATTTATTGTTTTTTTTTTTTGGTGTCTGTCTATATTTCTGAGATGAGGTACTCTATTTACATTATTCTGATTATTGTCCTCATCTTTGTTGCCATATTTATTACAACATTTCGGCCGTTGTACATTCCGGCCTTCTTCAGTATATGTCTATATTTCTGAGGTGAGCTATTATTTCACTATTTACATTATTCGGACTATTGTCCTCTTCTTTGTCGTATTTATTACAACGTTTAGGCCGTTGTACGCTCCGGCCTTCTTCAGGTGGTTGGAATATCGAATTGAACCCTTTATTTCGCTCACTGGGGTAAACTATTTTAGTTCCACGTGCCATGTTTAATGGATGTCAGTTATCAGTTATCTCCCCTCTTCAAGTTCTCCACCGCCTTAACCAGGTATTGAACTCACACTCTTTTTGGATCATGTCACTGGATCTAACTAACGCCTTTATCCACTGTGCCATGTGTCCTCGAGGACACATGGCACAGTGGTTGAGAAGAGCGGAGCGTACAACGGCCGAAACGTTGTAATAAATATGGCAACAAAGATGAGGACAATAGTCCGAATAATGTAAATGTTGTTGTTTTTTTTATTTATGTCTTTCTAGTGTTTTTTCAATTTTGCTTTTATGGGGAGTAGGATTTCATATATACGCTTAAATTCACCTTCACCCATGCCGTACGCCAACGGCTTAGGGGTGGATTCTCCGACTGGCGCCAATTCAGCCGGGTTTCGATCCTAGCTAGAGGCAACCATCTAGCCACACTGATGAGCTGTGATACATCAAAGCAATCTCTCTGTGGATGAATATATATATATATATATATATATATATATATATATATATATATATATATATATATATATGGTGCGATGGATAACTTGTCGTGTAAATTACACAAAAATGAAAATAACACTAACATCTCATTTTAACAGATAAATTTACCAAAGTTAAACAAAATATCTTGATATATTAAATATTAAATTTATTTAATTAAATCGCAATTGGCATCGAGCAGACGACTTCGAAATCTCCTGCAACTCTTCTGGACGGTGTCTTTGTTTAATTTGGTGAATGCTGCTATAATCCTTGTCTTCAGATAATCTTTGGTGTTACAAAGAGTTTTGTTGATCTCTCGCTCAACTGCAACCCGCACATAATAATCAAGGGGTTGCAGTGTGGGGAGTAACGTGGCCACATGTAAGGAGTGATACGGTCGCAAACATTGTCTGACAGCCATTCCTGGATTCTCCTGCTTATGTGGCATGGTGGAGAGTTCGGTTGCCAGACTTTCAGCAGCCACTTTTTTGACCGCGACCAAAGCTACCTCCTCAAGACCCTTAATGTATGCCTCCGTGTTGTTATTTTCACAATAGTAATCCAGTTACAAATTATAGTTTTAATTTGTCTCTAATTAGAAAGACAGAGAAAAAAAAGACAAATTTTGCTTTTGTCCGTATCATAAACAATTAATAAGAGAAACAACTTGTAACTGGAACTTAATTTTATTAAAATTGCTTTTGAAATGAAACAATGATTGCTTATCACTTTTGCATACTTTGAACCTTGAATGCTTTTTAAATTTTGTGGAATATTTTATGAATTTCTGAATGAAAAAGAAATGCAAACTAAAAGTGGTTAGATTAGATTGGTAAATTCAATGACATATCAACTCTTGTTGAATTATTTCATGTCAAAACATTAAATAACTCAACAACGGTGGAAAGATGAATTGAGGTATAACGTCGCCATCACTCCAAACACATTCGTAATAACACTGACGATTGTATCTAGCATGAAACAGGCTGTCGCCTCTATGTCCACTTATATATATATATATATATATATATATATATATATATATATATATAGAGAGAGAGAGAGAGAGAGAGAGAGATTATGAGAGAGAGCGAGAGAGGAGTCTGTAAATATTGTAGTTATTTTCATAATCCGTGATTATGTAGAAATCTCGTTTTCTCCATGTTTAAATACATTTTAAATTCGTCGTCAGTGTATACCAAGACACTTCTATCTCATTATATAAACTTTTTTTTACTGAGTAAGTAAAGTATTTGTGTCCAGTGACATTGCTCAGTACCTGGACCAAAAGTCAAAACAATTCTCGCGTTGTAGGTTTTTAAGGAAAGAAATCGACGTCTTATTATTTTATAATGTCAACACAGGTCCTCATGTTGCAAATGCGACGTATCAAGCGAGCAGAGGCCTAGGATGGGAAGTATTTCTAAACCTGTCTTGTATGGTTAACGGTTTGAACATTTTCAAGTTATGAATAATTTCATGTACAAACCGGAACCATTCTTTTAAGATAGAACGCACAATTTACTTGAAACATTAACATCATTAAAAAGGAAACAAAATAAACGATTGATTAGTGATGGTAGAAATTTATATGAAAGATTTCTTTAAAAAATGCTGGATTTTTTTGCATTTTACCAACAGATTTTCACACTTTGAATGGAAAAATAAAATAAAAATTAAAATAATAAAATACTAAATTACAATACGATATTTCCCCAGTTACACATTTAGCATTTAGTGAAGAAAGGAAAACATTAAAAAAGATAGCAGTCTTTAGCTTGATAAAGATGGTGGTATCGAGTTAGGTGTACGAAGAAAACGGTATGAATGTTCATCTCTGTTTCAGTCCGTGCACGTCTGCTTGAAGCGTGTGTATGTGTGTGCATGTGTATTAATTGGAAATTCACGTCTGCCCCGGACCGAATTAAGAGCAACTAGATACTTAGAGCGCTAGAGAAAGCCAAGCCCAGATCGAATATAAATGCATTTAAAAGAGACTTTAACGACATTCATATGGCAACAACAGCATTTTAAGGGAATAAGCAACTCATAGGTACTTACCAAACTTCATAATACTGTAACGTCTTCTTTGTTTATTTCGCTTAAAACAAAGATGTCACCTCTTTCTTTCTTATATATATATATATATATATATATATATATATATATATATATAACAAAAATGCATTTTGCCTAATAAATTACTAAATAAAAATAGTCAACTATGGGAATTCTGATAGATACCATTTTTATAGCAACTCGTCTTTGTGATGCAATGGATAACTAGTTGTAATGGTATAATGGCTAACGACTCTAAATGAGAAATTAGTAGAACCGTGTTCGAATTCAAGTCGGATTTGTTACACTCTCAAACGCGCAAATACCCTTTGGGTTGAATAGCAGGACAGACTGGGTCCTATAGCCTTGGTTGGTAACCAGTCTACAACAGAAAGTAACGGCAGCCTACTGCGCGAAAATCTTCTGCCTGGTCAGTCATGAATCGAAAGAGACATAATCATCCAAGTATGTATCGCGTATGACACTTAACTGACTGAGTGTTTGTAATTCTATATAACGAGGTAGACCATAAATAATAATAAATAAAATGAATAAGGTAACATCGTATCTCAACTCTGCGTTTCGTAGAATTACATCCATTCCTCAGGAGACTTGACTGTAAAATTGGATTAAATCCATTTTTTTTCGCTGAGCGGTCTAAAACACACCTAACTTGAAGGTAAATTCCCCAATATAAAGTCACATTTAATATATTAAAACTTTTGATTGCATGGTCAGGTAGATGTTAGTTACACTCTTTAAGAATTAGAAACCTCTACTAAATTTAATAAAAATATAGTCGTCTACTAAAATATAAAGTTTATACTAATAAGAAATATCTATATACACATATGTGATGACTGTGACCGAGTATGTCTCTAATGTAGGTCTCTTTAGTCTTAAGAAGAGACATATTGGTAGACTAATACTAGAAATTACGACGCGGGGATTAGCTTAGTATGCGGGATGTGTTAAAAAACCTGTTGATACCGCTACGATGCAACTGTCACATGAAAAGACACGAGCAACCTGAACAAAACAGATCAGGCCATATACAAGATTTCATAGTTTGCCTTGTGTGCAAGAACCATTGCAAGTCATTTGCTGGTTTCCAGAGTCACTATCCTTCGTATATGAACTAACACCATGAATCAGTGCAGTATGGAACAACATTACCGCGTCCTTTGATGTTGGTGATCATGGTTCTCTCCAATTTTCTTTCCTTTGTAACTATTGATAAATGTGTTTGTGTTATCTTCCCCATAACCTGTTCTGCCATATATTTACACAAGCTCGTTAGGTAGTTTGTGCAGGGTTTTCTTCTGTCTCTCTTGCCTTCAATATGTCTTTTGAGTGTCAAATCTTCCAAGCCACCTTTCCTCATTATGTGCCCTCGGACAGGGAATATTCTGCACAATGAACTTCGTATGACGAAGGTTTCTGCCCCGTCAACTGACACCTGATTAAAAGCACACCAGATTGATCACATATAGTCAAACATTGTTTGAGGTAGATCCAGTTTGTTTCCTTGAACGTTTCCTAACTCAAGATGAGTGTGGTGTTCATTACTTTCAACCAGAGACAAAGAGATAACCCATATAGTGGATTGTCTATTCGTCAGCAGCTCCAAAGAAAGCTAAGGTTATTTCATCTGCAGGGAAGGTGATGGCCGCAGTTTTTTGGGGCGAAAAAGTTATTGTGTTTATTTATCTATCTTCAAAGGAGCTACACCATCAATAGAGAATATTATACCAACTTTCTAACGCAGTTACGATAGGCTATCAAGACCAAACGTCCAGGAAAACTGATGAAAAGTGTCTTGTTTCATCAGGACAATATTCCAGTATACAAGTCCTTGTTTTCAATGGTGTCTATGCGGGACTGTGATTTTGGATTAATTGATCACCCTCCCTATTCTCCTAATTTGACCTCATCTGACTATCATCTGTTCCCCAACAGGAATAATACTTGACTGAGAATCATTATCGCAGTGTTGATGACGTCATATTTGCTGTTGATAACTGTTTTAATCAACAGGATGAAATCTTCTTCATCAGTGGGATACAAGCTCTGCAACACTGATAGAAGAAGTGTGTGGACAGCAAGGGGGACTATGTTGAAAACTCAACCTTATTTGATCACATACCACGAGAGTATCTTGGTCAGCCTAAGATCTTTTCATAGGCTGACCAAGATATTCGCAGACTGAACAAAGGGTGCAGTTAGATATTTCTTGAGGGTTACCCACATCGATAGACATTTGAGGAAGGCCTGATCGCAAAACGACCAAAATGTAATAGTAACAACAAAACTGAATACAGCAATCCGACTGTAAATAATAGCAATCATTTTAATTACTTTGTTATTTGTATGTATTTAGACTGGTTATCATCGAGAAAAAATATTAAATAATTTAAAGTCAATTTTATTAGTTATATATACTATAATACTAATAATTTAACACAAAGGTACTATGGGAAATTTGATTCATAATTTCTGAAATAACATTGATTAAAATATGACGCCTCTTATACAGGGTAGAAAATATAAGTTTTCTAACGGGTGATCGAAGGGCAAGTAACTCGGCATTGAAATTGCTGTGTAAAATGTTAGTCATCAAGCCCAAAACGAAATAATATTCTTTCTTTTCATTAATAATTTATCGCAATTACAATATGTCTGTCTTACTCCTGGGATTAAAAAACGAAACAAGAAAAAACACCATGTGTTCTCCAAGTTATAGTTCAATCGATCTCGTTTATTCTTTTTATCTATGCCATCTGGACACACGCGTGTGCACATACAAAAAACTTTCCGATGAAATCACTCCGCAAAACACATATCCACCCTACACACACAATCACAACCTTTTTTTATTTCAATAAATGTTAATGATAAATTAATAAACATCAAGGCAAAATGCTTACATTTTGAGAAAATTATATTCTAACAAATTACACTGCTTATTAAAGGTTTAATTCAGTAAATTGTGTTATATATATATATATATATATATATATATATATATATATATATATATATATATGTGTGTGTGTGTGTGTGTGTGTGTGTGTGTGTACTGGGGTTCATAAGACAGACGAATTATATTTTCGTCTGTCGAAATAAGCATATTCTCCATATGAGGTGATTTAGGATTTTATTGTGTATTAATTTTTTACACTGTAACAATAAATATATTGAGATCTTTTTTGTGTCACTTTTAATGTTATATTTCTAGGATCTATTTGTATTGGATTTATTACCTTATATATATATATATATATATATATATATATATATATATATATATATATATATATATATATATGTGTGTGTGTGTGTGTGTGTGTGTGTGTGTGTGTGTGTGTGTGTGTGTGTGTGTGTGCATATTAATATAATGGAAACATATTGAGCTATTCGTAAAGTTTCAAAGAACAGCACTACCAACAATAAGCGTGTCAAAGTAAAAATCATGAAAATGGAAATGAAATGAAAATGAAACCAAGAAAAAAAAATAACCAAATCAGACAAAGAATGAAAGAAAACACGAAGAGAAATACAAAAAAGACAATCACCTAACTATGCAAAAACCTAAAGATCTCAATGTTTCTAGAAATTAAAGACAGAGTAGTAACTCTAGCAAATCCAACAGCACTCAAAAATTCTTCGTTATTCTGCTAAGCGATCAGCAGACAAGAACAAATACATTATTATATCACTTGAATTGCTTATAAATAAACAAAATTTGAAAAAATAGTAGATAGAGGTTCAATTATTGGTGTTGCTGATATGCAGATCTAAAATTTATTTTTCACCGAAACAGAAAAAATGATTTTTTGCTTTTTTAGAGGGAATAACTACCTTCTCGGAGTAGCTTAGGATAGTGGAGAATATTAAGACCACATCAACCTAAATGAGTCCATTTTAAGCGCGCAGATTCGGATATAAAACTAATCTATATCTATCTTTTTGGGTTCAAGTGTAACTAGACCTATGACTGACATTTTAGACTCTAGTCTACTAATTTCAACCTATATTTCTAGTTCACCTATATTTCAGTTCTATATGATTCATATTTGAAATTAAATAATACAACATAAGATGTCATTAAATTAAGGAAATTAAAAAAAAAATAGGATTGCAAGTCCTTTTTATTCTTTAGATCTATATCTACGTTAAATTGTACCTAAAAAAAATCAAAGTATGACAAAAAAATAAATAAATAAAATTTATCTCTCTGGTCTTTCGCAAACTGTTATTAATACTCTCGGTAATTATAAGGATGTTCGGGTAGCGTAACGGTTATCGGTACGAAAAATGAAATCGACGAGACGAGTAAAAATTCCTCCTTCGTTCACGCGAATGCCTTTGGAAAAGGCATGAATCCATCTTCCCCTAACTATGGGTTAAATAGCAAAGCTGACTCGGGTCTTATTTGGGTAACAAACAGTTTAAGAAGTAGCACATTCTGAATTAAAACAAGTCGAAAGAGGGGGTGGTCCCCTCAAGCTATCATTATACTCTAGACACACTATATATATATATATATATATATATATATATATATATATATATATATATATATATATATATATATATATATATATATATATATATCTAAAATGTAAAAGTTTTTTTCTACAGATTAACTCTGAGAAATTTTATATATATATATATATATATATTCATACATGTTTCATTAAATGATATAGACAAGTGTTGTCTATTTATTTTATGTAAATTCTTTTCATAACGCCTGATAAGCTTAATAACATTATCATTAAACGAAGAAAGAAAATCACAATATTGATCCATATTTTTTTATCCAATCTAAGCTTTCGGCTTACATAAGCCACTATGAAAGATGTCAATTACTGTACAATATATTAAGCAATATACGGACAAGACAGTGCAGATAGTCTGTTATTGTTTACATGGATGATTTCCTAGCAACGATAACCACTTTCTTTCTTCGTTTAAAAGTAAACACTTGTCTATATTATTTAATGAAACATGTATGAATGAAAAAATGCTGCCTAAATACACACAATACACACACACACACACACACACACACACATATATATATATATATATATATATATATATATATATTGCTTCATATCATCTTCCTTGCTATGGATCGGGTATCATGGACCATTGTTACGCTTTTGAATTCAGTATTGTTCTTCTCCTAGACGAGTTGTTAAATTACGGCTTGAGAGCCCAGTCTTCCCTGCGATTTAATCGATAGCTGTTGGAGAGTGAGATCGATTCAAACTTATCCCAAGGCTATTTATATTCTTCTCAGTCAGAGGGATAGCTCTAGATGTAAGCTACAAATCATAAATGTCAAAAGCAAATTTTACTATCTGTGTTAACACAGAAGTTCGAAATTGCATTGGAAAAGAGAAAGATGTCTTTCTGAAATAAATGAAAGTATTAACATATGAAAATAAAATGTAATTAGAAAGAAAGAAAAGAATGCTGGACTGCTATGTAATGTCAGTTCTCTTTAATGGTAGTAAATGCTGTAATTTTCCTGGTAGATGAAGAGGAGATGAAGTGCAAGAGAGTTATGGCTCTACAGAAGGATGCTGAGAATAGTATGGACAAAATATATGCAACGTAACATTTTTAAGGAAAGTGAGAAAATGAAAAAAAAATGTGAGAATTAGATAGAGACAATTAGAATTTCTTGGATACATAATGAATTACGAGGTTTTGAAGAATTTATCACTTACAGAGCATTTTGAATGCAAGAGAGAAAAAAGGAAAAAGTGAGACACCTATTTAACTAGCTTGTGTATTAGCAAAATAAGAGAGATAGTAATGAAGCAAATATTGCCTAAAATTTAAAAGAATTTGTAAAGAGCTGTAATCTCCCACGTCCTGAAGAAACGCATCACAGAAAAAGGATTTCTCAACTGACCAGTTAGAATTCTCAAATCAGTGACAAAACTTGTTATAAAATAATCAAATACTGTTATTAGCTTTATTCAGTTTAGACTGAAACAAAGCTTAGATGTGAGCTATGTTTTCATATATAGACTTATCCTGTGTTACCTGGTGGTTGAGATAGTTTCAAGTTTCACAATAATTTACATTTGGGCCAAAGCAACATGGAAGAGATTTAAATTTGTTGATTTTTGAGGTAGTCACCGTCGTAGCAATTTAATTTACTTCTACTCGCTTTGATGTCATGTACCAGACTAGACAAATCTCGTATTTGGATAGGCCTAACATTAATAAATACACACAAACTATTCGAATACGCATTTATCTCTCATGAAGCGCAAACAAATATCCAAATGCTCTGTTCGAGCGCTGTGCATATTCAAGAAATGTAGGAAAAAAAGTAATTATTTGTGCTTCAGCCATAAACATGTCGAGTAGATTGGAATTGGTGATCGCTTCGTTGTTTGTTTTATTCATTCGCGCTTCATTTCTCTATTTTTAATCTTTTAATTGCTTCCTTTTTTAATTTTCTTTCTACCATTTTATCAGTTTTCACAAGTTTTTCATCTTCATTCTTAGTTTTCTTCCTTTCTTTTCGATATTATAAACATCTTTTTTATCATTTCTTTTTCCAATTTATTTATATTTAAGGTAACATTTTTTACATTACAAACATCTTTTTGTCTTTCCTTTTCCAAAATTAGTTCTCTTTATGATGGCATATACCTTTCTTTCTTTCTTTCTTTTTCTTTCTTTCTTTCTTTTTTTTTCATTCTTTCTTTCTTTTACTTTTTACTTCTTTCTTTTTATTAGTTTTTACATTACAAACATCATGTTGGCTTTCCTTTTCTAAACTTACTTATCTTTTCAGCAGCATAAAATTACTTTCTTTCTTTCTTTCTTTCTTTCTTTCTTTCTTTCTTTCTTTCTTTCTTTCTTTCTTTCTTATTGCATGTCATCTTTTTTAAGCTCCTCCTACTCTTCTAAATCTTATGAATTATTCAAGAGGCCATGAAGTCAGTCAAAAGTCGTGATAGGGGATCACCAGAGAGCCCTAAAGATTCATTCATCTCTCTTCCAATCAAGCTTATCTCGAACAAATACGCAAAAAATAAATAAATAAAAAAGAAAAAAAAAAAAAAAAAAAAGAAGAAAAACAAACAAAAAAACAAACAAACAAAAAAAACCCAAAAAACACTCGACCAGGACACGACAATGGTAATGGCATCGTTTCCGAGCGGGATGGACATTGGTTGTGGCGTGTGAGATTATGATATGTTTCCACCATTTAATTAAAACCATTCAACTGAATGAAATTTTTTCCGACCCTCTTAATTTTTTCTCCATACAAATAAATAAATGAATAATCGCACAACGAATGAAAATAAACCCAAAATTAACCAATCAAAAACAAATAGAAAAAGAAAACACATATGCACATACTCACACACGGATATTTACCTGAATATATGTGCAAACAACGTATATATACATTTACTTATATGCGATTTAAAATATGTATGTATGTGATTGCACTTTTCAGCAAACATGAATGTATTATAAACACACACTTAAAGAAACATATTTAAATTTATATTAACGTTTTCTTTTTTCTATCACACAGTACCTTACAGAATTAATAGTAAACTTATTACATTAATTATACGAAATAATATTGCGTTAAAATAGTTATATTACTTGTTATTATATTGTTTTATTCATATATTGTGATATTCTTATGATAGGGCGTTTATTTAGACACATGCTTATGTGTTCCTGTATGTGAGTGCATAGAAACGGTGCAAGAGTCTTGTCTCTACCTCCAAATCAATGATACAGCCCTACACACTAATACATCTCAAGTTTCATAAGTTAGCATTCATATAAAATACACTTTTCTTTTATTGTAACTTAATAATGGATCATATGAAATATAGGCGAACAATTCAACCGGAAAAATTGAAACTAAATACAATGTATCTAAATACAAATTAGAGACATGTCATAACATCATTCTATTTTAGATAAATCAACAATGTTTTGCATTAATTTTAAACATCAACTTGAGATATTCTTCTTAAAAAGTTGAATAATTTTAACACATTATGCATAAAAAAATAGTGAATTTTATAAAGTGCTTTTTCCAGACTTAGCATAAACAAAATAAATTCACAGATTTGAACGAAAGAAAAGACTCAAGAATAACATTTGTCAACTTTTAACAGCTGCACTTAATTCAATTTGTAACGTATATAGATGTTGGAATAAAAAAACAGATTATAGTGAGCATCATAAAGCATTGTTCAGGGCCACAATCAGGCTTGACATCCACCACCCCCGCACATCAGGGTATTCGCGGGTACTAGTCGCCAGCCCTGTTGATGTGTGTGTATATATATATATATATATATATATATATATATATATATATATATATATATATATATATATATATATATATATATTATGTTATATATGTGTATACACACACACATATATATATATAATTATTTATTCGAAAATTATAACATAAAAACGTTATAAAATCACTACAAAATAAACATTTTGTTTCAACATTTCTGATGTCTTAACAAATGATGGTGTTGAATGTAGAATAAAGGTTTTTAAAAGGTTCAAATCACTCAAACATCCCTCGCAAGAGGAAACGGTGTTGCATAAGCTGGAATGAACAATCAAAATACAAGTATATGAGAATTCAAAAAACCTGACAACGGACCTTTAGGTTATAATAATTATTTAATGCTTTAATGCTGGGGTTGGCTAAAGTAGTCATTCTAACTAATAAAAATTAAATTATACTACAAAATTAAAAATTAAAAATTAAAAATTACCAATTTCAAATTTAATCTATATTAAGTTTAAAATTATAAAATTATTTAATGAAGAAACTGAGGAAAAAATACATATGTTTTTCTATTTATTTTCTTTTTATTGAAATTAAATTTGAATAAACGTTAAGATCAAATGCTGCTCTGAACTTCATGACAATGTAGATACATATGAAGCAAAAACATGTAGTGATTTTATAACATATTCATGTTATAATTTTCGAATAAATAATTATATTTGCTCTGATC
>CAHIKZ030000162.1:517500-535000 GCA_903632075.3 Acanthosepion pharaonis | reverse complement strand
TTTTGAATCGTGATCTGTAAATATGATATTAAACTTTCTCTTTTGTAAAAAAAAAGATTAAACGTAATGATTCAAACATTCAGATCTGTCTATCTGTCTATCTGTCTATCTATCTATCTATGTGTAAAATTTTCAGATAGAGTATATCTGTAAAAGGTCAATATGAAAAAAGACAAAAGATTATCTTAGCCGACAGTTTTCATCGTGTGAGGGGACATTATCAAGGTAAATGTGACATTTGCCTTGATAAAGTTCCTCAGAGGACGAAAAGCGACGACTAAGAAATTTTATTTTTATCTATCTATCTATCTATCTATCTATCTATCTATCTATCTATCTATCTATCTTAATCTTCTCGTATCTCCCTCTTTCCCTCTTTCTCTTCGTATATCTCTCTATATATCTCAGTCTATTCATATCTATCTATCTATCTATCTATCTATCTATCTATCTATCTATCTATCTATCTATCTATCCACTGCGACACAGTGGGATGCATACGAGAAAATTAGAATTAAATAGGTAGATATGAATATTTACCAAGACTCTGGTGCAAGTTACAAGAATGTTTCGTTTATCTCAGCAAAGCACATATTTTCACGTGAGTCTGTCAATGCACAACACACTAATCTGAATACATTTCTCACAGAATCTACGAAACGTCTATAATAAGCAGACAAACCCACCATTGTAGATGTTAGAAAAAAAGAGAGAAAAGAAACGAAAAGCGAATTATATCATAAAAGTGTATTTTATTGTAAAAAGTAAGTGATATTTGTTGGATGAAGTTGCGATCATTCGTGGAGTGACTCGTAAGAAGCGATAATAGCATTTTCTTTCTTCTTGCTCGCTCGACGGCAAGCAGGTTATTTCTGTCGAGCATATAAATACAGATGTTTCTCATGTCATATCCATCTCTCTCCCTTTCTCATTATCTCATTATATATATATATATATATATATATATATATATATATATATATATATATATATATATATATATATATATTATGCAATTGGGCAGCAATCCCTATTTTATATAGGTTTCGTTGAAGATGACTGTCAAGGCAGCTGCGGATAAGATGTTTATTATATTTTTCTTGCATTCGTACAAGGGATTTCTTTTTTTGGACATATAGTTTCTTACTCTATATACAAAAAAGAATCCCTTGTACGAATTGTTTATCTGTAACCAATATTTATTCGACTATGTTTAAATGGGATTGATCTTGTAAATATTTCGATCTTTATTTATAATATCTTTAGAACATTAAAATCAAATATTGCATTGTATATATAGTTATTGGACGATTTCTGTTTACCTTCTTCTTTGATGTATTCTCTAAACATGTAAGATTTTTTTTCTGGAATCAATCCACCAGTACAGTGGGCTCTCCGTCTAATTTGTTACTCTTTTTTTAAAAAGTTTAACTTATAAAGATAGATTACTTATAGACAATTTTTCCTCTGCACACACACACACACATGTGTCAAAAAGGAGACCGATTTTTATAAAAAAAAAATCATCTAGACTATAATCAGTCTTGTCTTGAAGGATAATGCAAGAGATTTGTTATACAATTTTTATTTCTTCCATCATCTGAATTGATGATTTTCTATGCTTGATTTCATATTTGGAAACAAAAAATAAATGAAAAGGTTGTAGGAGCCCTGTTCATTCCAATAATAATAATAATAATAATAATAATAATAATAATAATAATAATAATAATAATAATAATAATAATAATAATAATAATCGGTTACGGAGATAGGACCTGTTACAATTCTATGGGATTACACAATACACACTGACAGAACAATCAAGGCCAACCGGCCAGATATTGTTATTAAAGACCACAAACAAAAACGGTGCCTCCTTATTGATATGGCAGTCCCTGCTGACTGCAATGTATCTTTGAAGATATTCAAAAAGTTGTCAAAGTACAAGGACCTTGAAATAGAAATCTCGAAAATGTGGCATATGGGAACATCAACAATCCCTGTTATAGTTGGAGCCCTAGGACTGGTTGGAAAAGATTGCAGTAGACTAATTGAAGGGATTCCTGGAAGTCCATGCCTCAAGGAGATACAAAAATTGTTCTGACAAGTACAGCCCACACCTTACGAAGGGCTTTATCTATGAATTTTTTTTTTTTTTTTTGTCAGTGGAAAGTGTCATGACGCCATTTCTAACCTTAGGTCCCTGGGCGGGACCCGGAAAGAAATGTAAACGCCAGAAATCAAAGAAAATAATAATAATAATAATAATAATAATAATAAATAATAATAAAAATTTGCAATAAATTCAATAAATAAAATAATAATAATAATGATAATAATAATAATAATAACAATAATAATAATAATAATAATAATAATAATAATAATAACAAATGAAAATGTTGCAGGTGTCATGTTCATTCCAATAATAATAATAATAATAATAAAGCTATCAAAATGCAAGGACTTTGAAATCGAAATCTCAAAAATGTGGCACATGGGAACATCAACAATCCTTGTTGTAGTTGGAGCCCTCGCATTGGTTGGAAAAGTTTCCAGTAGACTCATTGAAGAGATTCCTGGAAGTCCGTGTCTTAAAGAAATACAAAAGATTCTTCTCACGAGTACAGCCCACACCTTACAAAGGGATTTGTCGATGTAATTTTTTTCTTTTTTTTCCAGTAGAAATGTCATGATGCCATTTCTAACCTTTGGTCCCTGGGCGGGACCCGGAAAGAAATAAGTACACATCAGAAATCAAAGAAAATAAAATAAAAAAAGATAATAATAATATAACTGCCGTTAACGCTTGAGTTGTATCTGTGGTAAGTTACTGTCGAGAACGGAATTACAAATTCTGGACAGAAAGACTCAAAAACCTCTTTTTGAGAATAGCGCTCTTTACCAGAAGTCAATTATATCCGGAAGCAAAAAGGAATACAAGAAGATGACAGAGAAAGACACGCTACATGCAAGGGAGAAAGTGGCGTTTCAGGGACAGTCTGAGATGGACACCAAGGCTATTACGACAAAAAGATTTGTAGACTTGGTTGACGCAAGTAAAATTGAAACGCGAGTCAGAAAGCTTACTGGGAGCCGTCCCATGCCAAGCCCTGAATAATAATTCTGTCCGGAAGAATATCTACACCATATATATATATATATATATATATATATATATATATATATATATATATATGTGTGTGTGTGTGTGTGTGTGTGTGTGTGTCTGTCTGTGTGTGTAAGAAATATATGGCCAAATAAGTAAATATAAGGATCTTGAAATTGAAACTGGCAAAATTTAAAAAAATAAAACAAAAAACGTGGCGCCTTAAAACTATTTTTAGACCTATAGTAATTGGTGCCCTGGTTACAAGAAAATAGTTACAGACAAGAACATTAATAAAATCACTAGTCCTGGGTATGAGGATAAACTACATCGACTAGCAAGGCCTCTCATCAGGAGATTGGAAGTTTTGAGAAGCCTGGAACCATCTCTGCATTACTGTAGTTCCCAGGCCTACCCGTAACCAGGATGGTATCACCTGATAGCTGACCAGCTATGGGCAAATAGTGAATTCGTAAAAAGAAAAAAAAAACTATGAAAGTATAAAAATACATTTTTTTATAGTAAAAATAGCAGCAATACATTTTTATATAAAAAATGACTAATACATATTTATACTAAAATGACCAACGATATATTTTATCTGTAGTTGAAGCCATAAAATTGCGTTCAAATTATTTTAGATTTAGGCATTAAATAATCAATAGAGGTGTTGATATGTTGCTAAACAAATTCAACCAACAACAAGAGACTGCGCTGTGTGGAACTGTTCATCTACTTCGTAGAAAATATACACAATATATGTGTTAAGTATTACTTAACATCAGAATTTGTAAACACATAATGCATATATTTATTATCTACCCTTATCATAGTTCTCGGAAAAGAACTTGATAGATTCGATTTTTATGGCTTCTCAACACTTCATAAGCCATAAAAACATCCTTGAAGGTGATTTCAAGCCAGAAAATATTTTTGAGATAATAATTTAGTGATATAAGTCTTACTAATTAACCTATAGATTTGGGGAGAATAAGTAGATTCATACCTTTCCCAAGAACATTTGCGCGAAAGTGAATATAAACGAACACAACGGGAATTGAAACTCGGCTCTGCGATTAACAATTCCGAAATATTATCCATTAGACCACCTTCACATCCAAGCTTAGAGTAATTGGTATCACCAAACGGTCACCCATCTAGATACTGACCAGACTAGACGTTGTTTAACTTCGGTGAGTTTAACGTGATGTGACCGTAAACCGGAAATGAACTCTCTTATACAGCTTCCCTGATAACAATCATATATTTACTGTGGAAATACAAATGCATGAAATATTTTTTGAAAAAATTAGTGAAATAAAATAATGTTTCGGAGTTGAGTCCTGCTATAGTTTGTGTAGATAGGAGCGTTATATGAAATAGTTTTAATAAGAATGGAATAATATATCCCATAATTAAATGTGTATCCCATAATTATATCCCAATATAATGAAACAGTTTTAATAAGAACAAAATAATATATTCCATAATTAAATATATATCCCATAATTATATCCCAATATAATGAAATAGTTTTAATAAGAGTGTATTCAGATCAACGTTTGTCACGCCAGGTATATTTGAATCTTGATAATGACTAAGAAAGAAGAGAAACAAAGAAGTTTACCTGTACATGATTACCATCACTATCTTTTTGCCACTACGTTCAGTTGTATTAGAAAAAAAAGACCGGTTTAAGATGGCTGGCAGTTAAAACAGTTATTTAACAGATTTTCTAATGGACTATTTATTTTTATTTTATTTAAATAATGCTGAAATCTACTTATATCTGTTATTACCAGCAACGGATACAACAACCTTCGACAATCACATAGCTGATTAATAATTAAAGATAATTAACTAACAATTAATTAATCACATAACTAATTATAAAAAGAAGTTAATGGCTTGGATTTCTTTAATTATGTCTTTAATTTCCATACCTCAAAATAGTATGCCAGAGAATACAAGAGTAAGAAAACTATCGTTGGAACAGGGTCGCATTTACACTTCATATCTACTGACGTCATTAGTTGTCTTATATCATTATTTTGTATCTATGCCACCTGCGCAGGTGAACAGACAATTGGTTTCTTTGACTGCGTTCTTGCGTAAAGGTGCGCATACTTTATCAAACTTTGTCTGCACGACATACAGGTTGCTTCTGGCATACATATAAATAAAAATACGCTCGTTTTACATGTCATACCGATCGATATCTTACTATATATATATATATATATATATATATATATATATATATATATATATATATATTCAAAAAATATAATTCAAAATATTAATATTAGTGGTAAATTTTTTTTAGATATATGATTGCATATGTATGTGTATATTTACCCCTAATATCATCTATCTATCTATCTATCTATCTATCTATCTATCTATCTATATATATATATATAATACATAAAAGGTTAATGATTAGTGTTGAATCAGACCAGGAAACAGTAGTATTAAATTGTGCTAAATACATGTGTGTAAAAATAAAATAAAAGTAAAAATAACATGTAGAGTCGTCTTTAACTTTAAAAATCAGGAAGTCAGTTGAATCCGTTACCTTGGTTTCAACCTTACGGTATCGTCAGGCGATTTTTATCAAATGACCACCGAACGCCTTTTTATTTATTTATTTTTTTTTTTTTTAAAGAAACTAATGAACGCTATTTTTTTTTTTAAATAAACAAACACACGACGTTGGGTGTAATATAAAGGGAGGAGGAGGATGTGAAGAAGAAGAAGAAGAAGAAGAAGAAGAAGAAGAAGAAGAAGAAGAAGAAGAAGAAAGAAAGAAAGAAAGAAAGAAAGAAAGAAAGAAAGAAAAGCAAGAGTATTATAAATATTTAAAAAAAATAAAGCGTTAAGAGGTCATTTGATAAAAATCACCTGAGGATGCCGTAAGGTTGAAACCAAGGTAGCGAATCCAACTGACCTCCTGATATTTAAAGTATATGTATATATATAAACCACTGCTGTAACAAAAAAAAAAGAAATCTTTCACCGTAGATTATTTCAAACTTTCAAATTTCCAAAGAATATCATGATATAGTCAAAGAAAACTTTCCATTCGCACAGGTACCACATGCTCCTTGAAAATGACTGAATATACGTGAACAAAACAACATTACAACATGAACTTCAGACATTTTATCCTTAACTTCGATCACAATAAACAACAACTTATTCGAAAATTGAAGAAATACAATAAAATATTAAACAGATGTTTTTAGTTCTTTTATTCAAACTTATGTACATATATAGATATAATGGCCTGCTACTCATTTGCCGAGTACATCCTTCTGTTATGGCGGCTTTCAAATCCATGCAGAAAGCGCCTATTCAACACCCAAAGAGCTAACCTACCTGTGTTTCATACTAAAACTATGGTGTACGGGCTTACAGTTTATGAGACAGAGCCTATATCAGGAGGACTTGTGACATACACCACACACACACACACACATACATACATACATACATACACACACGCACACATATGTATATCTATGTATGTATATATATATGTGTGTGTGTCGGTGTGTGGTGTGTGGGTGTGTGTGTAAAAGTGGGTACTGAGGTAAAAACCAAGCGGCCACAGTCTGATTCATGCTTCAGCGCAATCCTCAAGTCATGTGTCACTGCTTGGTGTTGATTTTTGTGTCAACTTTTACATTTACATACACTCTATCTCTGATGTTGAGCACTTTTACTCATAAATAGTCCTGAGTATGACGATAAACTACATCTGGCATCAAGACTTCTGATCAGGAGGATTTGAGGAGTGTGGAACAACCTCTTAACTGTTGTTGTTCCCAGGATCCCACTGCTCGGAGGGGCTAGCATCTGTTAGGGTCCCAGCTAACCATCAAAGAGAAATCAAAACACAAGGGAAGTATAAAAATACATTTTTATAGTAAAATTACAGCAATACATTTTTATATAAAAAATTACCAAGAATACAGTTTTATAACAAAATGACCAACAATACATGTTATAGCAAAGTGACCAAAAGTATATAATAAAATTACAAGTATACATTTCTATAGCAAAATAACAATAAATTGAAGACATGGCATATATTATCAAAAAAAGAAATTAAATTAAAAATAACAATTTTTCTATGAATAAACTTATTTTTTGTAAGGAGAAACAAGATTTCAGACCACGTTTGATTTTGTAAGGTTATTTGTTAAAAAACTGATGCAGCTCAGTATTTATAATTTAATCATGAAATAATGTCATTCTCTTGAAGTAATTATAAAGTTTGCATTTTGCATTTTAGATTTCAGCATTAAAAAACCCATAAAGATGTTGATATGCCTCTAGACCAAAGACAAAAAGAATATTTTAACTATAAATATAGCACACACAAAGCTCAAACACACACACACACACACACACACACACACACACACATATATATATATATATATATATATATATATATGTATAATGGTTATTCTTTGTAAAATAGTTGATTTCTTATATCATAACCTAATGAACTTTAGTTAAAAAATAATGAAAATGTGTTTACTTCAGTTTATTTAAAACATTTCTAAAATTGTATATAAGTATAATTGTACTATGGCTTTTTGAGCCTTCTAGAACTTTATGGAACCTTCTAGAAATTGTTTATTTGCAGGTTTGGATGTTACGCTATAGGACCAAACTGTCCAATGTGTTAAAACTATATACTATCCAATTACCACACTAGAAATTGAAAAATAAATCTTCTGGAAGTTTACAATTTTCGTTTATTTGTAAAGTTGTATATTATGCGATAACTATTAAATGCGTTAAAAAAACGTAAGTACTATTTAATTAGATCATTATAAAATTGAAAAAAAAAAGCTTCGAAAATATTTTGATTTTTACCCTTATTGCGTATATGGCATTACATTTTGAACAAAGGTTCATCGATTCATGATAAAGGAACATAGGTTTACAAAAAAATTAATAACCCTATAAATATATATATATATATATATATATATATATATATATATATATATATATATATAGTGTGTATTAACCAGCAGATCATTATTTAAACATATATTGTTAAATATAACAAAAGATGAATATTTATTATGTTTGATCATCAGCCGTTCTAAACTCCGTATATTTGCTTTAACTTGCAACATTTAGATATATTTTTATAGACTTGGTCCTTGATCTAAGATTTCGGCTCACATGAGTCATCTTCAGGGTGGTTATATGGACATTGTCGATATCGCTGCATAGCAATCTTATATATATATATATATATATATATATATATATATATATATATATATATATATATATATATATATATATATATATATATATATATATATATATATATATATATATATATATATGTATATATATATATATAAACATATTAAATATAACTAACAGACAATGAAGGGACATTTTAACAGATATATAAATATATATATATATATATATATATATATATATATATATATATATATATATATATGTGTGTGTGTTTGTATGTATGTATGTATGTATATATATATAAAAATATACATATATATATTTATATATATATATGTGTGTATTTATATATATAAATATATATATATATAATTATTTATATATATGTAATTATTTATGTATATATATATTATTTATATATATTTATATATAATTATTTATATAATTATATATATAAATATATATATTTATATATATATATATATATATATATATGTGTATATATACACACACAGAACAACAACACAGAACGACAGTTAGTGTCAATGTGTTACATATATTCAGAGAAATAAATGTGTACACGTGTAGGTTGTGCACGTTTGTATTTATGTAGGTTCATAATAAGCATATAGAAAATTTGGATGCTTTCCGTAAAAGGTTAAAATATTTACACTTAAATAATTAAGATTAAATATCGCATAAAAAGTTATTTATGTAATGTTAAATCATGAATTTTCTATGGCAAACATAAGCTTTGATAAAATGTCCGTATGTGAAGACATTCTCTGTATCGATCATTTGTTTCTATTCTTCTGCTAATGTCCAACAAACGCGTACGACTGTTGTCTGCGCTTATTACAGACACAGCTTTTTTAGCAAATATACTCGTAAGACGAAAATAAGATCGGCCGCATAAGGGATTACTTTCGACTTATAATTTCAAGAAATCAAAATTCGACTGTAATTCATGTAATTATGCTCAGTTTGAATTTATTATGTGAATACTTAAATTAATCAATATATTTTACTAAACAGGGTCCACATTTTTTCAAACCAATTTTTTTTTTAAATTATGGATAATAAAAGAATATTTGCTAAGTTGTTTTATTGATTCTTGTATATATCTAAATTTTAATTTTGTTTTATTTTTTCCAATATTTATCTATCTATCTATCTATCTATCTATCTATCTATCTATCTATCTATCTATCTGTATATATGTATATAAATGTATGCTTTTATGTGTGTTTTGAATGTTTATCTGTCTATCTATCTGCGTGTGAATGATTTTTATCTATCTATCAATATATATATATATATATATATATATATATATATATATATATATATATATAGAGAGAGAGAGAGAGAGGAGAGAGAGAAGGATTATTTATTTATTTATTAATTCGACATTTTTATTACTTAAACGTTATTTTTAGTGCATAAAATAACGTTCAAGCAATGAAAGTATCGGATTAATTTAATAAAATGATCCATCCCTTTCTTTAGAAATTGCTTTGTTTACGATAGGATACGAAACCGAGCAAATATGTCGATTGCTTGATTCAGAGAAAAACATGTGTTTAAAGGTACTATTCAACTTTGCTTGGTCATCGACGAACTTCGTGAGGCCCTAAGCACGTCATATCTAATGACGGTTTCTATTAAGAGAACTCACGTTCGAATCCGACGGGAGAGCGCATATATTTCTCTAATAAGATTTATCGAATATTCGGACGACAATAAATAAATATCCTGGTTAAGAAATAGACGGAGCGTCTACTCAGATACGATTTTCCATTAAAAATAGCCTTTAAGTAAATGCACACATACACACAAATGCATTTAAAAAATGAAACATGTTTCTTGAAGCTTTTATTTTAATGTTAATTTCAATAATAATATTTACAATCAGCAGAGTATTTATGCTTTTTGCAAATTGAATTTACATTGACTGGATTAATTGTTTTTCGGATAATCAGTAAAATCCATAAAACTGTCCATAGTGACAAATCTGTCAACACAGCACAATTCTTTTTATTAAAAACTCAATATTATTTTCTGAAACTTTTCTAAAATTACATGGCGAATACAATGTAAATGCCTGCATACATACATACATACATACAAACACACATACACATATATATTTGCAGTATTTAGGGAGAATCCTTCATTTATGCATGTTTCATTAAAAACGACAGACAAGTTACTTTGATTAATCATTATATTCAATTTTTCTTGTGTTCGAACATTTTTGGTCACAGAGTGTGTAGAAATTGTCCAAATGTTCTATAATTCCAAGCGCTTTCGGCTATACTTTTAACCATTATCAAAGATGATTTTATTTTTTTACTTTAATTGAGTATGTGCGTTGTGTGTATGTTTTTACTGTTATAGAAATGTTTTATTTTCCGAACACAGTTAGCACATTGTGGCCTTGTTCGTAGTTAATATTATTAAGTATTGCATTTTTCTCTTTTATCTGATGATCGCAAAAGCGTGAAACCCAGGGTCACAAATTCATATCCATACAACTGAATATATATATATATATATATATATATATATATATTTAACAGTCCTGTATTTTAAAAAATTGAAAATATTTGAAACATTCTAACATTTTATTAAATTTTAAGTACAATTTTTATTCTTACAAAGACGCTTGATGAAGAAATGTTAGAAAATTTACCAATAAATTTTATATTTATTGTAGTTTTCTGCTCATACTTTGTCATAATGTCGTGTTTTGGCCAAATGACCAGGTTTAAACACACACATACGAAAAATTCTGAACTATTTTAAAAAAAACTGTGGGTAAGCTGTTTCATTTATGATTAATAAATAAGGTTTTTGTTTAATAACAATATTACTTGGCCGATACAAATTAATATGGAATGTAAAAGATTAAAAAGTTTATAAATTATTCTAATTAAAAAAAAAATGAAAACAATTCTGTTAAAAATTCATTATTCATCGAAATTTTTTTCGTAAGACAATAATGTCCATAATATATTTTATTCATAAAAGCAATTGAAACTTGTTTTTTTTTCTTATTAAATAATGTCTTATTTTTATTGCATTTTTTATTTTACGATTCAGAGCAGATTTTCTATAAATTGGGGGTGGACGCTGTTTGGTCAAAAATTTGATGATTTAAATTCTCCTAGGACTTTTTTACATTAAAACATATAACATTACATTTTTACATTAAAACATATAACATATAAACATTAAGCGCTACAAAAAGAATGTGCCTTAATTTCATAAAATTAAATAAGTGGTGGATAACCGAAATAAAACTGTATTTTTGCCAAGATTTTAAAAAAAATAAACATTTCAAAATTAATTTAATTAATTTCTGAAGAAGTCCTCAATGTGTCAAGAAGTTCCAAATCAATGTGCTTTCCATCACAAAAAGAAACTCAAATTTCAAATACTAAGCTATGGTCCCCCTTTCATGACAGAAAAACATGATTTCAACCAAAATTTCAAAGATTCAAAAACGATTAAAAACATTAATGCCTATATAAGAAATTATTTTTCTTTCCCCTTAATAATAGCACAAATGTTTTTGACGATAAAATTTCATTTTTATAAAGTTTTAGGCATCTTTTCATCATTTATTCTCAGTTTTTACCGAATTTTTGGAGGTTTTTGGTTTATTGAGAGATAAGTGAACACTTAATTTTATTTGTTGTTTTGTATATATATATATATATATATATATATATATATATATATATATATATATATATATATATATATATATATATATATATATATATATGCATGCGTGTGTGTATGTATGTATATATATATATATATATATATATATAATATATATATATATATATATATATATATATATATATATATATATATATATTTTAATTGATCTGTAATCTTAAAAATTTTAAATATTTTAACATTCTAATATTTTTGATTTTTTAAACGTAATATTTAATCAGTGATTTAAACTGGAATGACATTTTCTCTTATATTCATAATTTAAAGTAAGCAATACAACTTAATTAAGTTTATAATTATAATAATTTGACTTAATTAAAATCATATATATATATATATATATATATATATATATATATATATATATATATATATATATATATATACATATATATATATATATATATATATGAAATTTTGATTACGGAGTCACGTAAGGATTGAAATAAATTGAATATATATTATTCTATTAGAAATATGAGCATCTATTTTTAACTCTGTATGCATGCATGTATGCGGTAGTTCTATGTATTTGAGGCGAAATATAAATTAATTTAGTATTTATAATTTATATCACAGTATGCTTATCTGGTGGTCATCTCTGGTGATCAATAACTAAATTGCTACTACTACAACAGCTACTACTACTACTCATAATCATTACGATTAAATCAAATTAAAATATGATATAAATAAATAATATAGAATTAAATATAATAATAGCAATAATAATTATCAATGTATAAATTGTATCGATTTGATGGTTATTCTTAAGGTTTTGCGAATCAAACATTTAATCAATCATTTAAATTGGGAATTATATTCTATTTGGATACAAACGTTAATTAATAATTAAATAAACAACAAATAGTAAAAATGAATTTTTTTTTCATTGGAAATTTACTTAAGGAAAAAAGAATGGAATTTTGTTCATATCAACTTTTATATTCATAATTTAAAGTAAACAATACAACTTAATTGATTAAATTTATAATTATAAAAATTTGACTTAATTATAATAATTTAATTAACTTATAATTATAACAATTTATAAAACTTAATATTTTAATCAAATCGAATAATTGGCAATTAAAATTAATGATGCTTATATGAAAGTTCCTTAGTATTATCATATATGTGTGTGTGTGAGAGTGTGTGCGCAAGCGCGTGTGTATAGTACAAAATAAAAATTAATGTTCACTTATTTGTCCCTACTCTAAGTTTCTGGATATGTGTGTGTGTGTGTTTGCCTCTGTGTGTGTGTGTGTGTGTGTTTGCCTCTGTGTGTGTGTGTGTGTGTTTGCCGCTGTGTGTGTGTGTGTGTGTTTGCGTGTGCGTGCGCGTGCGGGGTGTGTGCGTATGCGTGAATTCGTGTGTGTGTGCGGGTCTGTGTGTATGCGTGTGTGTAATTTTGCGCATAATTTTATACTGTTACAAGATATTTAGTAAAATGAAATAATTGTCTCCATTTCTGATTTAATTCACTTACTCGTACGCGGCCAATTTTTTTTAAAAGCAATCCAATTGTTTTAGCATTCGACTAGGATTCGTCATCACTGTGATACTCTTAAATATTTTAACAACTTATTTAAAACAAATAAAATCGTTTTTGTGAAACATTTAATTCAAAATCTGTAAATTTGTTTAAACAGAGCCACTAATAATATCAAGACAATAATAATGCAAATTTCACCGGAAATATTGTTGTTCTTATCCAATTACAGGCTAAAGATATTGGGAGACAGAAATCGGTCTCTAGTATGTTTATTTTTCTTTAACTTAGATGGATAACTTAGATTAAAGTGTTGTGCTAATTGCCTGTATGAACAAAATATTTTTTGATGAATAATGAATTTTTACATGAACTGTTTTCATTTTAAAACAAAAGTTCAATTAGAAAAAATATAATCTTTTAAAATTTCGTATGGATTTGTAACCGTCAAGTGATATTGTTTATGAAAATTCCATTTACTAAGCATAAATGTAACTGCTAACAACAAAATAACGACACTTAATATTGGGAGACAGAATTCGGCCTAGTTCTGGTATATTCATCTTTCTTTAACTTAGATCACCCGTTAACTTACGTAATGGAAAATCGTAAGATAATTTGGTTCAAAGTGTGCTAAAAAGCATTAAAATCATAGATACGATTCGGAGTAATGTATTAAATAATAAATATATTTGATCTCAGAGATTCTTCAATCAACTCTGTTCAAAACAAGCGGATAAGTTTAGAAAATAATTACATTATGATATAAAATGACCATGTTCAAAAGCTTGCTTTCGTCATTGATAGGTTGTAAGACTCCCACCTCCAAATTAAGTTATTTGCATATTATGGTAATTAGAAGTTCGGTAAAATCTGATATAAATATTATCTCAATTTCTTATGTAAGACGCAGGAAATATTTCTGAGACATTTTTTTTAGGAAAAAAAAATACTATCATACTGGTAAACATCAACGCGGTAAGATCAATTTAAGAGGTTCCTAAATTTCGCTAAAAAAGAAGGAAAAATGATGAAAAAATACACAAAATATAATAAAAATAAACGTTTATCGTCAAAATGTTTGTCATTATTAACAAGAAAATTTAAAAGAATTTTCTCATGCAAATATTGTTTTTTTTTTTCTTTATAGAACGCTTGAAATTTTATCAAACATTCTTGTTTTATTTTTCTATCCCAGCGGGACCTTAAATTTGTACGGGAAATGTGATTGTTTTTGTTTTGTTTTGTTTTTTTTTTTTGCGATGAAAAATACATTGATTTGGAAATTCATATAAACTTTAGATAATTGTCAGTTGTTAATGAAATTTTCAGAACTTATTCGGAAACAAATGAAATAGATTTTGAAAATTTTATTTTTAGAAAATCTTTTTTAAAATTCACTTTTTTAATTTGCTACTCCAACTCATTAACCTTTATGAAACTTGGAGCAAGTCTTTGTCTATTGCAAAATATTTATATTTGTTAGAAGGACAAATCCTCGAAAAATTTAAATAATCTAAACTTTTAGTCAAACTTGACGCCCGGTTATAGAAAATCTGCCCGAAATCGTAAAATAAAAACATACAATAAAGCTATGACATCTTTTAAATTAGAAAAAAAGCCGCTAATTGCTTGTATGAACAAAATACTGCTGTGTTAAGAATTTTTTTTATTTTGATGAATAATGATTTTTTACAACATTTGTTTTCATCTAAAAAATGTAATTAGAATAATTTATAAACTTTAAAAATTCCGTATTAATTCGTAACGGTCAAGTTATATTGTTATCAAGTTAACACTGCATTTACTAACCTTAAATGCAACTGCTAATAAAATTATGACCCTACTATTTTAAAAATAATTGAATTTTTTTTGTATGTGTATAAATATGTCGGTTTGTGTAAATACTGACGTTTTTGCATGACATTACCTAGAATATAAGAGAGGTTCTTATATAAGATTTAAAATTTATTAGTAATTTTTAAGATTTTCTCAAGAAGCGTTTTCGTAAGAATTATTATAAATTTAAAGTACCTAAAATTCAATAAATTATTAGGTAGCTTCAACATTTTCTTAAACTAAGATTACTGGTTAGTTAAAAATAAACTATATATATATATATATATATATATATATATATATATATATATATATATTTTGTTTGAATAAAAGACAGACCACGTTATGATTCCATATAATAAGCTATTTCACCATAACCCTTTAACAGGGTTCTGGATCATCAACTTTTACTTCAAAAGCTGAAATGAAAAAATGAAGTAAAGTCTGATGATCCAGAACCCTGTTAAAAGGGTTATGGTGGAAATAGCTTATTACATGGAATCTTAACGTGGTCTGTCTTTATTCAAACATATCTGCTCTTAATTTTACATTGAGCTCTCTGGATATCATCCTCCTCAGGTCTACCCATACGGATTACCTAAATTTGCATAAACATATATATATATATATATATATATATATATATATATATATATATATATATATATATATATATATATATATATATATATAAAGTTTATGTTGTATCTGTCAAATAATTTATCTGTCTCTCTTATTTCAATTTACTAAACATCAGGCTCTCATTAAATCACTCAACACGTCAAGAAAACAACACCTACGCGTGATAAAAAAATGATTTTTTGCGATATTTTGAACAAAAGAAAAGTAATATTTGTTTCTATTCAGATTAATTAAAATTAAAAGCAGCTAATTTTCTTTAAATAACGTTTTAAGTATAATTTATTTTTTAAAGATTAAAAAAAAGAAATAGTTTGTGCCGAGAAATCTATCAATATAGACGAATTTATAGCTTTTATTTATTAGACGAAAAACAAAAAAAAGATTCCAATTACTTTAAATTCAGATTGAAAGCTATTATGACTACTAAATTTAATCTTTTAACTTGGAATTAAAACTAACATTAAAGCTTCCAGAAAAATTATTCGCTTTTTTAAAATATTTATGTATCATTCATTTGGAGGTACGTACATAAATTTGTGGCTTCAGTGGGAAATATAGACACGGAATTTAAATATAATAGTCTGCAAGAGAAATCATAAAAATTATTCTAATATTCTGAGGCGAAAAATGTTCGGTAAATATTTTATATTGAGAGTAAAATATTTTCTTGGCGTTAATTCAATAATGAACACATCTTCATGCATATGATATTACCGACTAGCTATTTCAGCTTGAGTTAAAATGTTAGCATATGTAATGATTTTTATATTATTTTATCATTTCCAGCAGGATGAATTCTATTTTTGGCAGGTTGAAATATGTATTAAATATAAAAAAAAAAAAAACTATTTCTCTTACAAAAAAGAATGGAAATAAAAAAAAAATTTCCAAGAAATTTTACTTGTAAGTTGTAAAAAACTTGACTTGTAAAATAATCGCTGCGACGAGAAATCATTTTTTTCAATTTTCCTTTATATTATAATCTCCAGAACACGAATATCATAAAACTATTATTATTATTAGTAGTAGTCTAATATGTAAATTAATTGTGTTTTGATCCCCTTACGGAAGCACAAACAAAATATGTTCATATCATGGAATATTTTAAAGTGTAAAAAAAAAAAATACTTTGTAATTTAAAATCTGGAGTTTTATTTTCATATATAACTATTAAGTAAGCACTGGAGATTAAAATATTAAAACAAATAGCATCTTTTTTTTCAATCAATTCACCCCAAGCAAGGCGATAACACCACTAAGACGCAGGGTCTACTTTGAGTGAAAGAGAATGAAAAGACTTTAGAAAGAACTAGAAACACAATCCTAAACAAAAAGAACAATGGATAAACCTCTACTCCTGTTCCGAAACCGGGTAAGAATGTGATCTGGACGAAAGGCGAACCTATCTACATTTATTG
>CAHIKZ030000162.1:510000-512500 GCA_903632075.3 Acanthosepion pharaonis | reverse complement strand
GGTTCATGACATCTGATCATTTTGTACTCCACCCACAAAAAACAAAAAAAAAAAAAACAAAAAAACCAAAAACCAAAAGAAATTAAGATCACACACATTTTACATAGATTGTGAGTACAATTTTTTAAGGCATGGGCTACCAGGTATTCATTATTCTTTTGCATTATGTGCAGTACAATCTCTTACCGGATAACGCAATGTAATACCCTTGGGAAAGGTATGAATCCTCTTCTTCTCCCCTCCCCTCCCCCCAGCTATGGATAAATAGTAGGACAGAGCGGGTTTGCTATCCTTGGATGGCAACTGGTCTACCGCGGAAAGAAATGCCAACCTACAGCGGGAAAAAATTTACCTCGTCTGTTATGTATCGAAAGATACATGATGCCTAAGCGTTTATCACGCATGGCACATAACTGACTGAATAAATATATGCATTTTCTTTTGAACAAGTTCTAATATTATGTGTTGCTTAACATATACAGCGTTTATTTATTCGTTACATAAAAATATCCTGAGTAGATAATCTGGTCTGTGCAATCTTTTCAATATCTTATAAACAGGGTCTAGTCGGAATTTTGTAAATGTTCTTTTTAATACCATTTTCTATCAGGACTCGAAATGCCATTTTTCAATCTCTATTTCTTTAATTTTATTTTTCTCACTTTTTAACAAAATATATTTTTATCTGATAATTTATACTGGTGTTGCTCTTTGACGTCGTCAGTGGAAATTTCATTCTTGGGACAGATGTCTATAAAACACCATGCAACATAAGAACTTTGAATCTTTACCGAATAAATAATGACAGTTATTATTATTATTATTATTATTATTTAATAATTTTAGGCAGCTTTCTTTGGAGATAAAACAACAGCAAGTTACCTCGATATACCAGACTGATTTCGGAAATCTTGTTGATTTTATTCATGCTGTCGTCGAGATGGTTTCAATTCTACTTCGGATTTCTTCTTCTTCTAATCACTTTTTTTGCAAGGCTCTACGGGATGCTTCCAAGTGCGACAATGACTACAACTAGCACATTCAACTTAAATCCTCCTACAACTGGTAACTAATGTATTTCACTAGAGATTAAGACACAAACACCCTCAATACTTTTTGCATTTTCCTCGGTATTCGAGCCGTTGTGTCTTAGTCTGAATGATCACAGTTCTTGCTCGGGCGTCATGTTCTTACAATTGTTATACTGAGTGGAGATTGAAGTAAAAACTCAGAGGCAATAAACTTTCATGCTAAACGCAATCATCCGTCATGATAATTGCATTTAGCATGAAACAGACTGTCGCCTCTGTGTGTTGACTTCAATGTACACTTTTATAATTACATTAGCTCTATCTCTGATAGTGAGCACTTTAACACATAAATATAGCACACCTTAAAACTACATTTCTCCATATATATATATATATGTATGTATGTGTGTGTGTATATATATATATATATATATATATGTCTGTATATGTATGTATGTATATGTATGTATGTGTGCGTATGAGTGTGTGCGTATGAGTGTGTATGTGAGAGAGAGTGAGAGAGAGAGTATTCTGAACGATTGGTACTATGGATACTGTCTCGGAATGAAAATCAGAGAGCTGAGTTCAAATTCAAGTTAAGTGCGTTGCATTCATTTAGGCGATCCCCTGGGGAAAGTTACAAATCCAATTATTCTCTCACTCTCTATGAATAAGAGGGGAGACTGGGCTCTATAGCCTTGCTTGGCAACCTGTCTAATAGAAGTAAATCTCTGAATCCAAAGAAGCTTGGAGATTGTTGGCAAAGTGTGGATGAGCTTCGTATAGAAGCCACTGGCCAGTATACACCACGGAGATGGACATTTTTTTTACCAAAAAGACTTGCGATTATAACATCCTCAGACGTGTAGGCACACAGTGCACTAGTGCGGGAGATAGTTTGCGATTGTGGAAAGATATATATATATATATATATATATATATATATATATATATATATATATATATATATATAAAGAAATATAGTTTTAAGATGTGTTATATTTATGGGATAAAATACACAATATCGAGATAGAATGTATGTAAATATAAATGTGAACATTGAAGTCAACACTCAGAGGCGACAGGCAGTTTCATGTTAAACGGAATCATCAGGCCGCGTGCGCTGGGTTTTTTTTCTCGACTATTTATATATATGACTCAGTGGTGCACTGCCTCTTCGGTTTTCGATTTTTAATTAACGTAGTAATTTTTTATTTTTATTTTTATTTTATTTTCTTCTTTTTCTTTTTTTATCATTATATAGCAGTTATAGCTATTTTTCGTCCAATTTTTTGGATTGATTTCTATAGACTATTCTAACGGTTTTTTTGGCGGGATTGGTTCTGTTAATTTGTTTATTATTTATTTTGTTTATTAATAGGATTGATTATTTTTACTTGTTTTTTGTGTATTTATTTTTCATTTTCATTTATTCTATTTCATATATTCTAACGGGAGTGGTTTGTTAA
>CAHIKZ030000162.1:472500-505000 GCA_903632075.3 Acanthosepion pharaonis | reverse complement strand
ACTTTCTTTCTCCATTTAAATTTTTTGCATTTTTCTATCTTTCTAACAATATGTATGTCAGTGACTTGCTCAGGAACTTTGTGGACATCGATCGTTAGAATTGTTCTGGTCTATCTATCTATCTATCTCTTCTATCTATCTCATCTATCTATCTATCTATCTATCTATCTATCTGTGTATGTGCTAATAATCCAAAATCATAAATATATCTATATATAATAAATGCTACCTCCTATTTGCAGGTGTAAGTAGTAGGGATATCATTTCACACTATTCATATCTATCTATCTATCTATCTATCTATCTATCTATCTATCTATCTATCAGGTCGGATTCTGAATGCTGATCTTTAAAGATGTTACTACCCAAAAGTTATGCAGTCTTCTATACCAACAGATATCTATCTATCTATCTATCTATCTATCTATCTATCTATCTATTTCTATGTCATCTATCTATTTCTATGTGTGTTGTCTGTGTCTGTATCTATTTCTATATCAACATTGTCTGTATCTAAAACATTGGATCTATTTCTATAAACATTATCTTTCTATTTCACACACACACACACACACACATTGTCTGTATCTATTTCTCTCACAACATTGCCTGTATCTATTTCTATGTCATTTCTATGTCACATTGTCTGTACATTTCATACACACTATTTCATACATCCTATTTCTATATATATATATATATATATATATATATATATATATATATATTTCTATGTTTGCAAAGGTCTGATCTATTTCTATGTCAACATTGTCTGTATCTATTTCTATGTCATCAGAAATATATCATTGTCTGTATCTATTTCTATGTCAACATTTTGTATCTGTCAACATTGTCTGTATCTATTTCTATATCAGAATCAATCTATTTCATTGAATAGTGACTGTCTGTTTCTATGTCAACATTGCCTCAATGTTGTTTTGAGTATCTATTTCTATGTCAACATTGTGCTATTTCACAACATAGTCTTTTTCTATGCAGGCCTATCTCTTTCTATATATTGCCTGTATCTATTTCTATACAACCCTACTGAAGGTATCTATTTCTATGTCATTGATCTATTTCTTGATCTGAAGATCAACATTGATCTATTTCTATGAAATTGGTAGTCACCATTGTCTGTATCTATTTCTATGTCAACATTGTGATTTCTATGTCAACATTGTCTATGTATCTATTTCTATGTCAACATTGTCTGTATCTATTTCTATTCAACATTGTCATCTATTTCTATGTCAACATTGTCTGTATCTATTTCTATGTCAACATTGTCTGTATCTATTTCTATGTCAACATTGTCTGTATCTATTTCTATGTCATTGTCTGTATCTATTTCTATGTCAACATTGTCTATCTATTTCATGTCACATTGTCTGTATCTATTTCTATGTCAACATTGTCTGTATCTATTTCTATGTCAACATTGTCTGTATCTATTTCTATGTCAACATTGTTTCTGTATTTTTATTTCTATGTCAACATTGTTCTATTTCTATGTCAACATTGTGTATCTATTTCTATTTGTCTGTATCTATTTCTATGTCAACATTGTCTGTATCTATTTCTATGTCTTGTCTGTATTTTTCTATGTCAACATTGTCTGTATCTATTTCTATGTCAACATTGTCTGTATCTATTTCTATGTCAACATTGTCTGTATCTATTTCTATATCTATGTCAACATTGTCTGTATCTATTTCTATGTCAACATTGTCTGTATCTATTTCTGTATCTATTTCTATGTCAACATTGTCTGTATCTATTTCTATGTCAACATTGTTGTCTGTATCTATTTCTATGTCAACATTTCTATGTCAACATTGTCTGTATCTATTTCTATGTCAACATTGTCTGTATCTATTTCTATGTCAACATTGTCTGTATCTATTTCTATGTCAACATTGTCTGTATCTGTATCTGTATTTTTCTATGTCAACATTGTCTGTATCTATTTCTATGTCAACATTGTCTGTATCTATTTCTATATCTGTATCTATTTCTATGTCAACATTGTCTGTATCTATTTCTATGTCAACATTGTCTGTATCTATTTCTATGTCAACATTGTCTGTATCTATTTCTATGTCAACATTGTCTGTATCTATTTCTATGTCAACATTGTCTGTATCTATTTCTATGTCAACATTGTCTGTATCTATTTCTATGTCAACATTGTCTGTATCTATTTCTATGTCAACATTGTCTGTATCTATTTCTATGTCAACATTGTCTGTATCTATTTCTATGTCAACATTGTCTGTATCTATTTCTATTTCTATGTCAACATTGTCTGTATCTATTTCTATGTCAACATTGTCTGTATCTATTTCTATGTCAACATTGTCTGTATCTATTTCTATGTCAACATTGTCTGTATCTATTTCCTCAGTGAGGAAATCAATATTAACATGTGTTATCCAAAGTTATGTTTTGATTTTTGCATAGAGGAAAATACAATGAAGAAATATTCGATTTGGGTTAATGGATTTTAAGACTTATAGAATTAATATCGATTTCACTTTTGTTTTAAATATTATTAGTTAGTCTACAGGTAAATAGTTTCACTTCGACTTAGTAAATATAGATTGTTTATACTTGAGTCTATAGGTATATATGGTTATTTTACAAGAATGAACAGATTTCATTACGCAATATTTTAATAAGGAAAAGCAGAAGAAAACTCCAGTCAAGTCAAAAGTATCCAACTCACAATCAACTTTTATTTTCGTTCTTACAAGAGTTCAATGTGGCCACCACCTGCAGTACAGGCAACATCAATGAGATAAGAGAATTCCTCAAGACGCGTATCAGCAGATCACGATCCACTGAGTTGATCGCTGTAGTTATTCGATATTTAAGGTCATCGAGGTTAGTGGGCAGTGGTTAAACTTGAAAGTGATCTTTTCCGAATACCCACAAGAAAAAATCACACACTGACATCTGGGGATCTCGCAGGCAAAGCACAAAGAGCAAGGTCTTGGTAAGTACCTGAACGAGGCGTAGTCTGTAAGGTCTCAAATGTAGACGTTTTCTTAGCACGCAACAAATAGTAGATTGATGGATTGCAAGCTCACGGCTAGCTCGATTTGTGGACTTCAGTAGACGCCCTTCAAGCGCAGCACGGATTATCGCCATATATATGGATCTTTCTCTCTCTTTCTATATATATATGAATCTTTATATATATATATATATATATATATATATATATATGAATCTTTATATATATATATATATATATATATATATATATATATGAATCTATGTACATATATATGACTATATATATATATATATATTTATATTTGAATCTCTCTATATATATATATGAATCTACTGTTAAATATGATTATATATATATATATATATATATATATATATATATATGTAAATATAAATATATATATATGTGAAAAGTGTATATAAATATAAATAAATATATATATGTATAATTATTTATATATTATATGCGGGTACTTATTAGAAAGCGCACAATATCAGAGATAGAGCTAACATACTCACATCTATCCAACCAAATATTTATATGTATATATATATATATATATATATATATATATATATATATTTTTGAATCTATCAACCAAATATATATATACTTGAATTTATATATATATATATATATATATATATATATATATATATATATATATATATATATATATATATATATATATATATATGAATCTACTGTTAAATATTTGTCGTTTATATTTGAATTTATTTAAAAATATTTAAATCTTGAATCTATAGGTAAATGTATGTGGTATATAATTGTGTATGTAATCATATACAAAAATAGGCGGGCTGTCATATTTGAAATTGCAGATCAGAACAGAAAAAAGTCACTTTTTATTATCTTTTCAAAGGCTGAATAATACATGGGGAAACAGCAGATTCTAATACTGTGTTTTTCAGCCTTTTTTTTTTTTTTTTTTTTACTTCAGGGCGTAATTGTAGAATAACTAAAATTCTGTGGGTACACCTTAAATTTTATTAAGAAAAAATGAAATATGAAAATAGGAAACTAATAAATAGCAATAATAATTATCCAATGATAATTATTCAATAATAATTATCCAGTTCTTTAACAAGATTAAGGAATTTAGCATCCGGTTTAAAATATTAAATTACAAAGACTAGAACGAGACATGGAAGCTATATGCTTTGTGTCTCTGGCTTTTTAAAAATAAATGATTTTTTAAAATAATAAAAAAAAATTAATTAATTACTCTTCTGTTAACTTGGGTCACACCTGTTTACATTTCTGGGTGCATTAATACCCCCGTGTTAACCGGTCGAGGAATACTGGACTCTCCCTCTCTCTCTCTTTCCCTCTCTCTCTCTCACACACACACACACACACACACACACACACACACACACACACACACACACACACACACACACACACATAAAAACGCAAACACACACAGAGAATACACCCCCTTATATATATATATATATAAAATATATGTATATATATATATATATATATATATGTATTTGAGCAGCAATCCCTCTTTTATTCAAGCTTCATTGTCAGTCATCTTCAATGAAACCTGTATATATAGAGAATGAGCGAGAGTGTAAGATAGAGAGTACGTGTGTGTGTTTGTGTGTGTGTGAGAGAGAGAGAGAGAGAGAGAGTGCGATAGAGAGTGAGTGAGTGTTATAGAGACAGAGAGAGACTGAGTAGTGGATATCATTTCACTATTCAATTTTTGTCATGTCTAATTTTAATCAGCATTCTACCGTTTTTTTTTTCTTCACTTGCCCAGAGTAGAAAAAGTGAAAAAGAAAAAAAAAAAAAATATGTCGTCACTTTCCTCCACGTCAATTGCCAGAATTCAGAACAGCTTCTCTCATCGTCATCTTCGTGTTGCCTTTCGGACAGACAACTTAACGGACAGACGAATCAGAAGGTAGTCGGATTATCTTAAGCGAAGCTAACGCAACGTACAATCTGTCCAACCAGGCAACCAGTACCGCCAGCCCCACCTCTGAGACATCGTCTCATTAACTCACTCCACGTGAGTCAGCTCCTGTATCGTCTAATTCCAAGCAGCTCAGGGTAATATACACACCGGGACAGTAAATGTCACCTCCTATCGAACGTTTCATCCGAGACACTGAATGTAATTATACATTTTAATATATGGTTTTCTCCTCCTCTTCTTTCGCCTTTTTAACCCAACCCATGCACGACATACTCCCATCTTTCTCTGTTTCACAAGGCCTTAACCTCCCCCCACTCTATCGGCCCCTCACTAATTGCAATCCAAACCCCAGCTATCTGTTTCCCTACCTGCGACCCCGGCAGATATATCCATTCCATCTTTACACAATTTTTCACCATGTTTTCGTCTTCGTTCTTGGTTTCTTTCGACCTTCTTATGATTTTTCTTTTTCTTTCTGTTTCTATAATTTTTTTTTTGCTAGCTCTTCATACGAATGAATGCATCTTATTTTTTGTCAGAGGGAATAAAGGAAAATGTCTGGATATCTTCATTACTATGAATATTTATTTGATTGATAACAGTGAATTGTGTACCTTTCTTTCTTTACGATTATCATTCAATCTTTCTTTCTTTACGATTATCATTCAGTCTTTCTTTGTCATTTCATTCGTCTCCATTCTCATTGACCCGAATTCCTCCTTGACCAAAATAAATAGCAAAAGCAGCCACTTTCATTTTGGTGCATATTTCTTGTGTACTGGTCACCGTGAAGGTTTGCCAGTACTACTCAAATAAAACTTCAACTCGTAAGAAATACGGAACATGTTTTTGGAAAATAAATTTCATTCAGTTTTCATTAGATTTTCTCAGTTGGAGTAGATAGTATCTGTCTATATTTCTGAGATGAGGTATTATGTACACTATTTACATTATTCGGACTATTGTCTTCATCTTTGTCGACATATTTAATACAACGTTTCGGCCGTTGTACGCTCCGGCCTTCTTCAGGTGGTTGGAATGTCCAAATGAACCCTTTATTTCGCTCACTGAGGTAGACTGTTCTAGTTCCACGTGCCATGTTTAATGGATGTCAGGTATCAGATATCTCCTGTTAAATTTCCTCTGAAAGTTCTCCACTGCCTTAACCGGGAATTGAACTCACACTCCTTGGATTCTGTTACTGGATCTAACTTACGCCTTTATCCACTGTGCTATTTGTCCTTGAGGAAGAAGGACGGGGCGTACAACGGGCGAAACGTTGTAATAAATATGACGTCAAAGATGAGGACAATAGTCCGAATAATGTAAATAGGAGTAGATAGGTTCGTCAATATCCCGGTTCGCACTCTTTCGCTGTTTTTTTTAACAGAAGTAACACCATGGCCGCATTACGTTGAAAAAACCGTTTCCCGTACGATTACCGAACTAAGATCAAGCTAGGCCAGTACCAAGATGGGTAACTGCTTGGGAATACCAGATGCTGTAAACTTGGATGTGCGGGTGGTGTAATGCATAATAATGGTTTGGAATTTTTAATCGGAGAGTCGAGTTTCCGATTCCAATTGGTCTCTTGATATTCACTCATGTGCAAAAAACCATTGGGAAAGGTAAGAATCCACGCCGTCTCCCTCAGCTATGAGTTAATTAGTGAGACTTGTATCACTAAATCATTATTATCTCCTAAAAATATTTACAATCTAAAAAATATTTTCTGGCTTTGAATAACCTGAAAAGGGTTGATAAGCCGTAGAAAACGAAGCAATCAATCAATGATGAACAGGAGTAGAAGTTTGTCGCTTGTTTCCTGTTTAGGATTGGGTTTCTGGTTCCTTTTCCTAATGTCTTCTCATTCTGTTCCACTCTCACAAACCCCCTTGCGTCTTAGAGGCATTATCGCCTTATTTGGGATAAAATGATTAAAAAGGTGATGACATTTGTTTGAACCGAAAAATATTGATTTTATCATTTTAGAAGCAGTGGCGATGTTTATAATATCGATATAGCGTAAAATCAATTCCTGATTTTTAAAGAGTTATCTTGACTTTTTTATTTACAAATGTCAAATTTGAAACTGTCATTACGTCATTGAATATATCTTTTATTTAATCATTTAAATATAATAACTGTATTGTTTTAATATGCAATCATTTACAGAATTTATAATAACAGTATAAATTTTAATAAAATTTCTATGATAATTATGACCAGTCCAAATTTTATTTGTATAGAAAGCAGCTTTTTCGAAAATTGTACAAACAGAATTTTAAAATCAAATAGAAAGAGAAAGAAATTAATTCTTTTTGGCAATATATATATATATATATATATAATTTCTCTTCCTATTAAATTTTTCATATATATATGTATGTATATATATATATCTATATATATTTACATAACATATATATATATATATATATATATATATATATATATATATATATATATATATGTGTGTGTGTGTTTAGAAACAAGAATTGATTTCTCTTCCTATTTAATATATATTTGTCCAGACGTGATAGGGAGTTGAAAAAAATTAAATAAAAATAATGAAAAAGCAAACAAAAACATAACACGATAAATCATAAAATTAAGTGAAATAAAAATTTAAATTTCAGCTTGTTGGATAGTTTCATAACTTATTTCAGGGGAAAACTACGGTGATTTTTCAATGTTCAAATTCTTTTAACATTACTAACGTCCGTCTGACGGATATGTCTTCCTTTATGTCTGTCTGTCTGTCTGTCTGTCTCTCTCTCTGTCTGTATGTCTGTCTGTCTGTCTCTCTCTCTCTATATATATATGTGTGTGTGTGTGTCTGTGTGTCTGTGTAGAATATTTCCTTTTCTATATTAAACGTGCCTTATACTGCATTTCATATGCATTTCATTTTTCCCTCTTAACAGTGTCGAGAAAAACTCAAAACACATCACCAATTGATTATGCAATAAAATATATTAATCAGTGCAAATGAAAATCGTTTAAACGAAATTGAAATTAAAAATTCTCTTTTTCAAATTTTCGAAATCTTGTAAAGTTTACTACTTCAGACTCAATCGCCTTTCTTACTTCTCTTATTCCGACCGTGACTTTATTATTCTTTACCAGGTTTGATCAGAATATACCTTTATCTTATCGCTTCATGTTCTGCCTGCTTTTTTCCCGCTGTCCTTGCTATCGATTAAAAACAAACTAATCAAACTTTTGCTCCTTGCTTATCATTTCTTATTGATATTTGTCCACCTTAACTTCAATTTGTCGTTTTGTCATGTTTAGAAAATCACTCTTTTGGTTTGCTTTCGATCCACATATATACCGTTCTATATTGTTCGTTATCGCTAAATTTTACATCTTCTTCGATCTTCAAGTGTTTCATTTTTTTTACACCTTCTTAAAATAAAAAATGTTGGCTATCTCTCTTTCTATCTCTCACACACATATACACACACACATATATGACAGAGAGGTACGCTCCGAATGTAATGCGTTCTATTCATTTTCAGGGAAAATAAGACAGGTACAAGATAGAGTAAGTTTTTCAGTAACAATATACTATTTTCCTCATAGACGCCACCATTGGCTAAGAATTTTGCCAGGGATAAACAAGAACTATTTTGTGCGTTGGCTAACATCTGTGCAGATCTACACAGAACGAGTGTTATTACACATATCGCTTTCGTCACTCATCAAAAGCATTCCCAAAACAACTGTGCTCAAATCCACTGTCTGGTTTCCTTAAATATTAGACAAATGTCGGGACTTACCAGTGCATGTAATTATTTTCCTTATGGAGGAATTAAATGAACCTGCATTGCATGGGTACACACTTTCAAGATAGACGTAAATTTGTCAGTCCATACATTAGTTGGTAACTTCAAGAAAACAAACAAAATAATAATGCTTTCCGTCACATGGCTGAGTATAAGAAAATAAAAAGCATTGCTTTCAGACCTAACCTCGTGTATATATATATATATATATATATATATATATATATATATATATATATATTTATTCGAAAATTATAACATAAATATGTTATAAAATTACTACAAAATAGCCATTTTGTTTCAACACTTCTGGTGTCTTATCAAGTGATGGTGTCCAACACCATCACCTGATAAGATACCAGAATATATATACCTACGTTTGAACCATATAACCTTTAAGCATGCATCATTCTTTTTTTTATTTTCCCATTATCTCCCTCCCTACATTCTAAATTGTATTTACACCCCAAAAATATAATTAAGTTTATATTAACTTTGAGCATTGAATCTGTGTAAATTTAGTGTTCCTCTCATGAGACTCAGTCAAAGAAAAAAAATCAACTGGATTAATTGGTTCATTTACTATTTGTGCTTGACGACTTGGGAAACCATGAAACTTTAAGTTACACTACAAACGTAGGTATATGTGTATTTATTAGTATATACTTCATAGCTCTGTTTAACTAGATTGAGCACTGATTTGTTTGCACCGTAAATTAAATAAATAAAAAATTATTTGCTTATCTATGTATGCCCGTTACGCTAATATCTCGTTAAAAGGTTTATATTCATCTTATTTATTTCACGCATCTATGCATTCTTCTTGTACTGAAATATATATATATATATATATATATATATATATATATATATATATATATATATATATATATATATATATATATATATATATATATCGTTATTTAGTTTATATCCACCTATTTATTTCCCGCATCTATGCAATCTTCTTGTACTGAAATATATATATATATATGTGTGTGTGTGTCTTAATCATGGAATAACCCGAATTTTCAAATATGACGTCCATATTTTCTCCTTGTAGAACATGATTTCAAGTTCATTAGAAACTACGAAAGTATTTGAATATAGCTCTGTTTTATTTTGTGCGCATGTGCGTATACGCATGTCTGTAAAAAATGTGTTCTTTTTTTCCATCGGGCGTACGTTTATATGCACAGAATATAAATTTATCCATCAGATTGTATTTATCCCATTTCTTTCCTCTTCTTTCTCAATATATAAATTAAGTTGAAAGTTTATTTATATTGCAAACAGTCTCTGGTGATTATATTTATGAGTGGCTTGCTCGCTTCATACAGTCTCTGAAGCCATTAACAATGGCGCTTATCTCCTTTCCATTGCATTAAACCGACAAGACAGTCGAGCAAAGAGATAGTGCTACTTCTGCTATTAGAATGTCTTCTTTTATTTTCCTCAAATTCTTTAACGTTTACCTATCTTGTTTTCGCATTTTAAAAGTAGAACAGTATTCATCATTGGTATTTTTTATTACACGCTTTTTTTCAATCTTATTGTTGCCTTTATCACAACTTTTGGTGTTGGTATTGGTTTGGATTGATAAACTCCTCGATCGCTTTGGGTTGATAAACTCCTCGATCGCTTTGGGTTGATAAATTATTCGAAATCCAAAGGAGCATTGGAATAAAATTGGAATAACAAATTATGCCTTCCAAAAGCTAAATAAAATATTAAGAAATTGGAAAATTTCGTTAGAAGAAAAGGAAAAAATACTGAACCGCTATGTAATATCAATTCTCCAATATGGCAGTGAATACTGGACAATCTCCTCTCAGATGAAAATAAGACTTGCGGCAACATAAATGTAATTTTACTGAAAGATGCTGAGAATACTTTGGACTGAATATATGAGTAAAGATGATTTTTTAAGGAAAATGCAAACAAAAGCGACGCTTAAAATCAAAGTCAGAAAGAAACAGAATTTTTAGGAGATAATGGGAGAGAGGTGGCTTAGAGAATTGGACACTTACAGGAGATATTGAAGTCAAGAAGTACAGAGGAAAACAGTGAGTAACCTATTTAACAAGCTTGTGTAAATGGCTGACAGAAGAGGGAATGATCGTCCACATCCTGAGAAGGAGGAGGAGGAAGAAGAAGAAGAAGAGGAAGAAGAAGAAGAAGAAGAAAAAGAAAAAGAAGAATAAGTGATTAAGAAGGGTTTTCTGTGCCATTTTTGTTTTACTACAGTAGTAGTAAAAAATTTAAAAAAATAATTCAAATGAAGCATTTTCGTCATAATTGCTATTATGTTATTATTAGTTTTCCTACTTATCTCTTTCTCTTCAACTAGTTGCCAATCAAGGCGAGAGACCACAGTTTACTTTATTATTTAATTGATTGCTGGGAAAGTAGAAACAGCTTGTTGCATTTCTCAAGGGCTTCAGGGCAAAAGTGAATACCACTTTCGTGTCGTTATCCATACAACACTTGCATCCACATTTTTAAATACAACAGCCTAGTGATACGAATGGCAGAAAAAATAGAGGAGAATCGAGAATTCCATTGTTGAGAACAACCGGAAAATTGGAAAGAATGCTGAGGCGTTGTGAAGAGTTAATCTCCTTCAATTCCCAATGATAAGCACTGTACTTCAAGAGTAAATATTCAAAGATGTGAATTATAATAAGATTGAAAATATTTCAGAGGAAAAATTTTGAAGAATAGAAGTATGAGTGGTCTATAGAGACCAAATGTCGAAGAATAGAATTGTTCAAAAATTTCGAAGAATAGAAATAGGAGTGGTCTATAGAGATCAAATTTTCAAAGAAAAAAAAACAAAAAACTGGGGAAATGATTTATTCCACTCATTTGTGTCTCAATAGAATGAAATGGGTCCTTTTTGAAAATTGGGATGGAGCCGGACAGAAACGTGCCTATTTGAATCAATATCAGCAATGTTTGTGGCTTATTTTAAAAAATTTGTGGTATACGTTGTTTTTTTTATTTTTTATTTTTTATTTTTTATTTTATTTTGGCCACGGGCAAGTCTGGGCATTAGATTTGATTACGCGTTTCGCCTTTCTAGGCTTCATCCAAAAATGAAGGAATTGTGCATTATTTATTATTAATCGTGTATTTGTGTGTATTATTTAAGTATACACACAAATACACACAAACTTCTTTCTTTCGTTTTGGGATCTGATGAAGCCTAGAAAGGTGAAACGCGTAAGCAAATCTAGTTCCAATGAAACGCATTCCATTTGACAAATTTCTTAATATATACGTACTTTATATATATATATAAATATATTTGAAGAAATATAGTTTTAAGGGCTGCTATATTTATGGGATAAAGTGCTCAATATCAGTGATAGAGCGTGTGTAAATCGAAAACCGAAAAGAGTAAATAAAAATATACAGTATAATACAGAAATAATAAAAACAATTAAAATAAATTAATCTAAATTAATCCAAATAAATAACAAACTAACTAACGGATATCGGTAAACTAAGCGTTAGGAAAACAAGTAAAGGTAACCAATCCAAATAAATAAATGAAGTAATAAACAAATTAAAAACTGCTCCCGCCAAAATAATAATTAGAATAAACTACAGTAATCAACCCCAAAATTGAATAAATAGCTTTAATTATCTTCCCAAATCAATACAAAACTATTAAATAAGAGATACAAACAAATTTTTACTACGTTAATAAAACACCGATTAAAATAAAAATAAATATATAAGATAAGAAATAAAAATAAGAACTAAAAATAAAAAATAAATAAAATAGAAGCAAAATAATCTAACCCAAATAAATAAATAAACACATAAACGACTTCCGGTAAAATAACCGCCAAAATAGACTACTTACAATGCACCACTGACCGGTATATATAAATAGCCGAGAAAACAAAAACAACAAAACACGTGGCCTGACGATTGCGTCTAGCATGAAACAAACTGTCGCCTCTAAGTGTTGACTTCTATCTTCACTTTTGTATATATATATATATATATATATATATATATATATATATATATATATATATATATATATATATTCACTTTTATATATATATATATATATATATATATATATATATATTTTTGGTCTCTATAGAGTACTCCTATTTATATTCTTCGAAATTTTTGAACAATATTTACTCTAGAAGTACAGTGGTTATCATTGGGAATTGATTGCGTCTAGCATGAAACAGACTGTCGCCTCTAAGTGTTTACTTCTATGTTCACTTTTGTATAAATATGTATGTTCACTTTTGTATATATATATATATATATATATATATATATATTTATTCTCTATAGAGAACCCCATATTTCTATTCTTCGAAATTTTTTAACAATATTTACTCTAGAAGTACAGTGGTTATCATTGAGAATTGAAGATTAAGTGAATATTGAAGTCAACACTTAGAGGCGACAGTCTGTTTCATGCTAGACGCAATCGTCTGGTGGCCTGACTAAACGTTCTGTTTAATTCAATTAAAAAAAAGACTGAAAAGGAAAGTACAATGTAAAAGAAAATACTGGATAAAGAGGGAAGGGAAGGAAAAAGAAATAAAAAAAAAGAGAGAGAAGAGATCAAAGGGGTAGAAAAATAGACTGAAAAAATGAATAAAGCGGATAACAGAATGAGAAATTGGAATCAAAGAAATGAAAATTGTGAAAAGGAAAACAGTTTTACCAAAAAAGAAAGAAGAACACCATACAAAGAAAGAAAAGGAAGCATGAGAAAAAGACGAGAGAAGAAATGAAACGAAAAACAAATGGAAGACATAACGAACCAAAAAAAAAAAAGAAAGAATAATTGAAAAACAGGAAACAAGGAAATGAAAAATAGAAGAAAACGAAAAAATAAAAGGAAAGAAATCAAAATGAATGAACGATTGCCTGAAGTAATGACTGAATAATGAATGAATGAATGAAGGTCGGTAGGAAGGAAGGAATCAAGAAAGGAAGGGAAGACTGCAGGATAACCCAGTTAAATATAAAATACATCTAACTTGTATTTTGTCTTTATCGACAATGAAGCTCTGATATGTCGCAACAGAACCATGAAAATGTTATTATGTATGTTATGTAAATTCTTTAAGTACAACTTGTTATTGTCAAGTAATGTTAGGCTTATGTTGTCTTACACTTTCTCAACTTTCCATCCACAGGCAGAGTCATCTGCCATTAAAACACATACACACTCAAACTGAGCACTCTCTTTCTCTCACATACACATGCACACAGGTATACACGCTTTCAGACTGACATAAATCCATGAACGTACGTGTACAGTCATAAAGATGCAATCGTATACATTACGCCACGTTAAAGGTAGAAATGTATGTCGCTCTTTAATAGTGAAAACATAAAAAAGTATCACATTTTCAGTTTTATCTTCTGTAGAGCAAAACTTATGGAGTAACCAAAGAACTTTTCGCGAATCAATGTGGGTAACATTTGAGGAACACATGCAAATGATAGAATGTTGTTGGTCTCTGTTGATTTAATCTGTTAGCTTGATTAAGTGAAGAATGAACGTGAAAATAATCTTTGAAAGGATTTCCTAAGTTTAGCCAGAATATATAGTTGCTACGAGTTTTAATAAATACCTATAAACTTGTGCAAATTAATTGAAACAAAACGCATAATTCCGTTATTATTTACTTTTTTCCGTATTTTTTCAGTGAAACTTGATCCAGTGCACATGTCAGTAATTCGTATGTCCATTCAACTAAATCGAAGATTGGTCAGAGATTCTCGACTGGATTTTCCGGCTCGTCTATAGTACTTTGATAGAATGACCACAGATTCTAGATTGGATTTCCCGGCTAGTCTATAGTACTTTGATTTGTTCACTGGGAAAGCTTGCCAGTGTGTTCAGGCAGCATCACAATTTTCGTAAGCTTCCTTGGAGTAACGTCCATCGCAGACAACGGCCGTAGGGCAACTAATCGACAGTCGTGACAATAGTGTCTGGGTGTGACAAAAATCTGATGCAATCACGGATGACGAAATGTTTTTCAAGACCAAACAAATTTCATCATACACCCCGGAAATTGGTTCATATTACTGCACACCGCTGCAGATAACCTAATCTGAGGAAAATAGAAATCGATTACATCTGACACTCCAGTGGGTCTAAAAATTGACCGTATGGTGAAAAAAAGGAAACTGTACAAGGAATACGACAAAAGATGAAGAGAATAAAGAGACAGAATGAAAGATAAAATGAAATATGGTAATGTTAATGGCGAGTTTAAGCGTTTCCAAGCAGGAAACATTCGGCATTAATTAACTGAACTGTTAGTATTACTGTCAGATTAACTTTATAAGATGTTTTTCTTAAGATATTTTTTAAAATCCACAAACTGTTATCACTCATTCTAGTAGTCATGAGGTTTTCCTTCCAAACCTTTAGATTTTGATGATGCGGAATTTTAATAGCTTGATTATAACATTATTTTCTCTTCTAGTTACATGTGCTATACATATTGTTAATATAATTGTAGAAAGTGTTAAACTACTTCCGCTAACAAGGCATTTGATCAAGAGATTGGAGGTTTAGAGGAGGGTGTAACCACCCCTTAATTGCTGTTGTTTCAAAGTCCTCCCTGACTTGGGGTGGTAACACCTGTCAGGGTCCCAGCTATGAGCAAATAGTGAACTCCAAATAAAGCTCAAACCACTAGGAAAATATAAAAATACATTTTTATAGTGAAAAACCAGCAATACATTTTTATATAAAAGAAATTACCAACAATAACTATCTAATACATTTTATTGGTATTGAGTTGGTGCATAATTATCAGGCGCTTTTGGAGGTGAGTTATTTGTTAATAAGAATTGCTGTTTTGTTTACCTATTTAAATAAAAATATTATTTTATTTTCAGGTTATAAAAATGCGTGTCGATAATCATACGCTCTGGAATAATCATTAAGAAATGTTATTGCTGAATTGGTATGTTTTTTTTCATAATAAATATTGTTTAAATAACGTCCGATAATTATGCACCAACCCAATAGTTTAAGGCATACAGTTGCGTTCAAAATAATTAGATTTTGGCATTAAATAACTCATAGATATAACAGTTGTTTATAGGCTGCTATATAGATATAGATATAAGCTGCTATATAGATATAGATATAACAGTTGTTTATAGGCTGCTAAACAAAATGAGCTGACCAAACAACCAACATAAACGAACATTTTTGTGAGATTAATCCATATAATATCCTAGAATTTCTTAAATCAAACTGTGCAAAAAACTGTGTGGGTGGGGGGGTATACTCTAGCCTATTACACCGGTTTGCCTATGCAATACTCTGGTTTCATTATTGAAAAGTATTACATAGCGTATCCCTTTATTTGTTAATGAATGCTGGACAATCTTTCTAGAGATGAAGAGAAAACTAGAAACAAAAGAAATATGGTTCAACAAAAGGATACTGAAAAATTCCATGAACGGATCGAGTAAGCAACGAAGTTGTCTGAAAAAAAATGGCATTATACTCAGAATTAGCAAGAGAGAGGTGGAATTTCTTGGACGCAGAATATGGAAAAAGGACATGGAAAACAACCGTCATTGATCATATTGAAGGCAAGAGAGATAGAGAAAACCACCCCATCATCATCATCATCATTATCATCAACCTTCAACCTCCCCATGGTTGGTCGGAACTCCACTGACAATCCCTTTCCACACTGTTCGCTCCTGTGTTGCTGTCCTAAGATCCCCAAAGTCGAGCACTGCGTCCCAAACTATGGAGTCTGGGAAAGTCAATTTTCGTGGACACTTCCAGAAAGATTCCATAGGAGTAAGGATGAGACGATTTCCCTGTCCGCTCGATAGCAGTGACCAGTCAACTTATGTTATGGATTTTTATAAGTAGATTTGTATATGTTCCATCCAATCGTCTTTCAAGACGAGCAGATAATGTCCAAGTTTATGATCCATACATTAGGACTTGTTCTATCAATGTTAAAAAAGTTTGAACTTTTTAGGAGGATGTATAGCGGAAGTGGGGCCTGAGCCTTAGCAAAAGGTATAAAAACTGCTAAGGGCTACAAGTGATAGAAATTTTGGAGAAGCCATGATCGCACATGTCCTGAAGGCATGCAACAAGAAGAAGAAGAAATGTAATTAGAATAAATCTGTTTATCGGTGCTGGTATGCTTCGTTACACAGTTAAAAAAGTTATCATTACACACAATTCCCAAGGATAATATATTGGCAAGTGGTTATGTCTTGAGATTCATTGCTTTAAGGATTGTTTAAATGTTCTAGACAGAGTTTGGTCATAGATCATATGTTGAAGTTACACATTGTAGTGTGCATATAAATTTGAAAATACATGGCTTATTCTTTTTTATCGATTAGGCAAGAGTTAAGGCATAAAAAGTAACTTTCTTGACTAAATGACTGATATTATAGCCACTAACAATATTAATAAACTGGATTGTTGAATGGACAATCCGACTTCATTTTCATACGCCAACTGTAACGTCTATTTCCTCACCAATTCCCTTAAGCTCCTCCCACTCTCGATATGGGTTAAATAGCAGGGTACACTGATCTCTATATCCTTGGGTGGTAGTCAGATTAGGAGAAGGACTCCGTCAGTCATGCCATTACCTTTACAACAGTCAGATTAAACCAAGAATGTTGCTGCCATATCTGGACTGGAGCTTCTCAATCCTCATATTCTAGTCTTCAGAGATTTCAAAATCGTTTATGCGGTCTTGTGGGGGGAATTTATTCGCCAATCTGCAGCCTCTTTTCCCCAAACGTAACATTAATAGCTATCTATAAATATATAAATAGCTATCTATCTATCTATCTAGATAGCTAGCTAGCTAACTAGCTAGCTAGATAGATAGATAGATAGAACCATGTTTCGAAACTCACCAATTCGATTTAACAAAGAGCTGACCTTGACGATATCCTGAAAACCATACCACACGTTGACCCATCCCTTGGGAATAATAATTGATCGAAACAATTGTGCGGAATCCGTCGATGTCAAAAGGTCTCCTGACCGAGGGTTTGATCAAAACTTTTAATTACACCAGATTATGCACACACTTGTAGAAACTGTAACTAACGTCTTATCCAGGGCCGGTGCAAGGATCGCATAGGCCAACTCCGAATCTATGATACGGGGCTCCTCACTAAAACATCTTAATTATCATAAGATAGTATTCATATAAAATACAATTTTTATTTGCAACCTAAATACATACAATAATAGATCATATGCAATATAGACGAACAATTCAACTAGTAAAATTGAAAATAAATACAATACATCTAAATACAAATTAGAGATATGTCATAATAGATCTTTACATCCTAAATAAATCATCAATGTTATTTAGCAATTTCTAACATCAACTTTACTTTTTTCTTCATAAAAAAGTTGAATAATTTTAACACATTCAATAATATGGATAAAGGAATAGTCAGTTTTATATAGTGTTCTTTCTACACCTAGCATGAACAAAACAAATTCAAGGATTTGGACAAAAAAAGAAAAGAACTCAAAATAGCGTCAAAATCCTTTAATAGTCATTTGTATTAAGATTAATTTGTAACATATATAAATGTAAGTAGAAAAAATGTTGACGAAGATTGACCGTAAAAGAGCAGCCAGTCATTTACTATATTTAGATGGATTGTTATGAACAGATATGATAGATAGATATGAACAGAATAGGATAGATAGATAGATAGAGACATAGATAAATAGATAGATAGATAGAAACAAACTGAGATTGATAGATGTATATGAAAAGAATAGGATAGATAGGTAGATAGATATGAACAGAATATGATAAATTGATAGATAGATAGATATGTAAGAAAAGAATAGGATAGATAGATAGATAGATAGATAAATCAGTAAACATCACATCTTAGAAAAAAGTATAATTCAGACTAAGCTAAACAGATAGAAACAGACTGAGATTAACTGGTAAAGAAATAAGATAGATAATTTGAAAGCCTGTGATTTTCAGACATACAAAGTAATGACATATTCAGACATATTCAGTAATAGTTTCCGACTTCCAATGTTAACTAGACAAGCATATTTTAATCTACCGAAGTCATTAAAATTTCGAGACACTTATCATTTCAAAATTCTATTCTCCTGGTGTCAATGCTCGGAATTTTGGCGCCAAAATCTTTGGCGCCAATAACCAATGGGAAAGCGACGCACTCCGAATGCCAACGAAGCCGTTTGATTGGCTGTTGTTCTCGTCCGGAAGCAATGTCTCTGGAGGTTAGCAAAACCTTTATTTGATATTAATGTTCCCGATACATCATTATTAATTGACGGGTTCTCTTTAACTTGATACATTGATTTTAACCCTAAGGCGTGGGCACTGAGCCGATTGTATTCATGTATTGGAATACTGTAGTCTTTGGTATGGATACGTCAGAGTGTACTTGTGGAAAGAAATGTACACATATGTATGTAAGCATTTGCTTGTGCGTAGACGTGTAAGTGCTCTTTGTTGTTATTGTATACGAGATTTCCGTTAGAAATATTTGTATCAATGTGTATTATTTCAGTGTTAAATTTAAAGTAAATAAAAGAAGCAGAACATGTTTTTTGCAGTAAACTTCTGGTATAAAACTGGTTTTGAGATGGTCTTTTAAAACATTGTAATCGATCGTACATTGAATATTTTTACCATATCTGGTCTAGTACTCCTATATATCACGAAATTCTTGACAAAATTCCAAGAAGAGTCTGTAATATAATCAATTCTGACATGTCGATTTTCTCACCTACATGACATGGTTTCCGTCTGTGTTTTTTACAAATACATTCATGGAAATTATTCTAATGATCTCTCTCTGTTGTCTGGACTGTATGAATTTAAGCGTGTTACTAGAATGGTAACTAGATCCCACCATCTTACTGTGAAACTTACAATCGACCGTATCTTCTATTCTAATAGTTTCTTTTCTCACACTTCTCGTCTGTGGAACTCCTTTCCGATTTCTTGCTTCCCTGCCATCCACAATCTTCAAAAATTTAAATGCAACGCTAATCGACATCTTCTGTCTTCCCGAAACCTGTTCTTTTATTTCCCTTTCTTACTAAAGTATTCTCTTCCACTCCCAATAAACCCCATGCGTCATAGTGGCATTATCGCCTTACTTGGGGTGAAAAGATTAAAAGAAAATTAGCGTTGTATGCGAGTGTGAGCATATAAGTTTTACGGAGAATAAAGTCGCATTTTGGTAAATTCAATGAGAATCCTTTGAAATATAGTATCCCTGTTCAACTAGTTTTTTTTTCCTTTTAGTATCAGAAACTTTAAAAAGAGAGGAAAGATTAATTTGGAATTAACAGAATATTTTTTAGTCCAAGCCCAGATTCATTCAACAAGGAATTAAGAACAAAGAAGTAAGATGACGAATTTTATACTGGACTTTTGTTATTGTTAATAATGAACACTGTTAGTTACATGACTTACATTCGGGCAATTTTCTTCATCTTTGCTTTTTTAAAACCATTTCACTCAAGCATGGCAATAAAGTCACTAACAGGCAAAGGTTTACTAAAAGAATATGAGAAAAAGAAAACGTTAATGAGAAAGAAGAAAAGATCAAAAATTAAGAAGACGATTGGCATTGCATTTAAATTTTTGAAAATCATAGTTGACAGGAAATCAAGAAGCCGGAAGAGAGTTCCACAGCTGAGAAGTGCGATAGACGAAACTGTTAGCATAGAACTTACGGTTACATCTAGCCATTTCAGCTGTAAAGTAATGAGACATTGCGACCAATCTCGTACAACGTTTAAATCCATAAATTCAAGGTACCATAGAGAAAAGTTTATCATAACAATTTCCATGAAAGTATTTATAGAAAGAAGCTACATTATGGAGGTGGAAAAGTGACTAAAGGCGAGATACCAAGTCATTTCAGATTCTTCTTTCGATTTTATCAGAAATAGCCGGGAGAGAGTTCCACAAGCAATAATTTATTATCAAAACGAAAATGAGGAGAATTGTCCGAATGTAAATCAGGAAAATGATAACTCATCATCCCAAAAATTCAGGGTGAAAAGATTATTATGTTATTGACATAAGCACTTAACTTTTGTTCTATCTTAGCTAAATTTTAACTATCAAAACAAATGGATAAATGATAAAAAAAATGAACTTACATCATCACTTTCCGATGTTTATTTACTGAAAAAAAGTTTGAACAAAGTAACTATAAACAATTTTTTTAATATCTTCTGTCAGCCGCAATGATGGAGAAAGCATTACCTCGAACCATGGCCAGTGAGACACGCTGCAAGAGCCACTGTTTCGCGAGGCTCGTCCCTTAATCGAGACGCAATCGTGCCAATTCTCCGAAGGAACGCCATCGAACCAGGGACAATAACCCCAGAAGTCTCCACTGCCACAGGAGTAAAAAAAAGTCTATCAGCAAGAGAAGAATATTTAACTATTATTTTAATCTCTCGACGAGGGAACCCGGCTCAACCGCGGACCTGATCAAATTACCGGCCGAAAATGTATCCGCACAGGTCGCATCCCAAATCAACGACTTCCTCATTTTAAAAGGAAAAATGGTAATGCCATCTGGCCGCTTTCCATCACCACGGTCGGAGCCTACGGGTTTGTTTTCGGAAGGGAACCCAGCTGCATCCAAACCTCTTCTGATGATGTCGTTTATTGCTGCATTCCGTGGAATCAATTTTCGACGTTACATCACATACCTCTCGACATTGAATTCTTAACAATAATATAAGTAAAATATTTTCAAAGAAATTTGTACTAATTTGTACTGTATTATTATATAGGTCCAGGGCTTATGAGTCGTAGTTGCAGAAAGTACATCATACTCAAGCCCAGAGATCTAAGAGAGCCACAAATGTCCTGGTATCTCAGAAATTCAATGAATTATTAAATGAGCGTTAGAGAAAAAAAATGAAATGAAGGACTTAAGAGTGGCCAGTTAATAATATTTGTAAGTCATTTTGAATAATTTTATAAATTGCTTGTAATCATAAATCCACAGAGAAATATCAGAGGCTGTAAATATTTGAATTTTAAATTGGTTTGTATTGTAAAATGACGAGACGAAAAACTATACATTTTAGGCAATTATATTGAATTAACTGATAGGTCTACTGCTAGGAAAGTTGGTTTGCTGCGCTGTGGTAGACAAACTTTCGCACCAGAATCTTACGCATTTATGCCTACCATTCGTCTTTGCTTTGAATACTGCTGCCACATCTGGTCTAGTGCTCCTGAAAATCCAAAGAATAGGTAATGTCATTGTTCCTGACCTGGCAACACACTTTCAGTCTCTTCCTCACCGACGTAGTTTCCCTGTGTCTTTTCTCTGAATACTCTCATGTTAATTGTTCTGATTGAACTTTCCTCTATGGTACTTAGACTTTATGAATTTAAGCGTAGTACTAGATTGGCGACAAGGTCGCATCATTTTACAGTTGAACTGGTTAGATGCAACCGTAGATTCTATGCTAACAGTTTCGTCTATCGCACTTCTCGCTTGTGGAACTTTCTTTCGGTTTCTTGCTTCCCAGACCACTTTGATCATCAAAAATTCAAATACAATATTATCTACTGTTTTCTTAACACTTCTTTTTTTTATTAGCCACTCTCATTAACAGTGTTTTTATTTTCCATATTCTCCAACAATTAGTAACTTGTTGCATCTTAGTGACTTTATTGCCTTGCTTGGGGTGAAATATAATATAAAGTTACACGGCAACGTGTTTACAACGTTACTCGGTAACGATGCGGGTATGTTGTCGCGACGTCATTTTGTAAGCTAGGTCTTCTCTTAGTCTGGTGTAATTAAAAGTTTTGATCAAACCCTCGGTCAGGAGACCTTTTGACATCGACGGATTCCTCACAATTGTCTTCTCTTAGTCTGGCTGCACTACCAAGGCTAAAGAGTTCCATCTTCCCTATTACTTACAAGGGTTTGGATAGTGATGTTTTGCATGTCAAAGGAGCCCAGTCTGCCATGCCATTTGAAACTCCGTCCTGGGTATGACGATAAACTACATCCTCGTCCTGGGTAAGACGATAAACTACACTCAACAGCAAGGCCTCTGATCAGGAGATTTGAGGAGTGCGGAACCACCTCTTAATTGCTGGAGTTTCCAGGCTCACCCTGGCTCGGGTGGTAGCACCTGTTAGGGTCCTAGCCATGGGGAAATAGTTAACCCCGAAACTGGGGTCAAAACTCTATGAAAGTGTAAAAACTGGTTTTAATACCAGAAATACTGTGTAAAAAATATTACCAGCAATACATTTTTTAAAAAAAATTACCAGCTATACATTTATGAAAAACAAATATTAACAGCGAATGAAAAATATTAACAGAAATAGATTTTTGAAGGTTTAACCAGAAATAGATTTTTCGAAGGAAAAAATATTACCAGAAATAGATTTTTGAAGGAAAAATATTACCAGAAATAGATTTTTTTGAAGGAAAAATATTACCAGAAATAGATTTTTGAAGGAAAAAATATTACCAGAAATAGATTTTTGGAAAAAAATATTACCGACAATGAAAATTTTGTCGGCATTAAATAACCCATTGTGGTTGATATGCTATAAAACAAAACAAACCAAACCATTTGAAATTTAACTGGATTTGATTTACTTGTTTTAGTTTAGTGGCATATCAACTGTCAGTTATTTAATACAAAAATCTACATATTTTACGCAATTTTAAGGCTTTAACTAAAGATATTTTGTACATCATTTTAAGGTCTAACTGGCGAAAGATATATTGATATCTTTTCCAAGTGTATTAGTGTGAAGTCAATTAAACAGTTTGAATTTGAACTCGGCACACTGACTACAATTTCTGTGATGATAACCATTACGATACACCTATATCCTGAATGATCATCATAATCATTAGCCCCATGAACAGATGTGGTTGCAGTGTTGCTTCGCAGTTGAACATCTGACCATATCTCTCCACCGAATTGAAATCCAAAGAATTATTAATTCCTGCGTGGCATTTCTTCGACAATTAGCCCTGGTGGAGTTCAAATTAATACGAGCAAGATTAATGAAGGATTAAATTTTCCCCTTACAAATTATTCTGAAAATTACTTTCTGTTTCTCATTGCATTTCATCACGATTCCTGAAACAAATGAACAACAACGAGGTTTTAGAGGAAATGGAAACAAAAAGAAAACTTATTCTTAACACCAGGAAGAGGCGACTAAAATTTCTGGAGCACGTAACGAGGAAGGAGGGCTTGGAAAATCTGATACTCACAAGACGGATTGAGGGAAAGAGGGACAGAAGAAAGCAGCGCGTAACATACTTGATGGGTTTGTGTAAATTGATGATAGAACAGAGTTTTGGAGAAATAGCAAAAAGACAACGTTTATTAAGCGCTACAAGAGACAAGAAGATGTAGAGGACTACATCCTAAAAAGACACGACACATGAAGAAAAAAGAAACAACTGAACAAATTTAGTAATAAATAACTGTAAAAGCGCCTCAGTATTTTATTAGTGCTTTTGTATTTTGCTCTTTTCCCGCCAAAAACATTTGATTGCACTGAATTATAAATCCAATTACTACAAAAATTTATTAAAATCATATTTCTTAGAAACATATAAAGCTTAAATGTTTTAATATCCACTTCAAGTTTTAAGAGCATTATTGAAAAAATAAGCATATTTAAAAAAAACTCGATAACAAAAAGATAATTTAAACTGGAAAATGCAGTAAGATTCTAATATTAAAACTTACTTTAATTTAAAAAAAAAATAAAACAGATTTATGTCTATATCTCTGAGATGAAGTATTATGATTACTTGCATTTTTTACATCATTCGGACTGTTATCCTCATCTTCATTGCCATATTCACAGTGTTTCGGCTGTTGTACGCTCCGGCCTTCTTCAGGTGATGGAATGAATTTCGAACAGACGCCTTCATTTCGTCCAACAGGTTAGATTGTTCTACTTCCACGTGCCATGTCCCTTCTGTCTGTTTCAGTTATTTCCCTTTGACTCAACTCTCCAAGTTTTGGTTCACATCAGCTGTGGCCTGGTATTGAACTCACAAGTCTTTGGCTCTAGCCATTTGATCTAAACGACGTCTTTATCCACTGGACCAACTTTCTTGAAAGTAATAAAGTAAATCGTTTGCTAATTTCCGTGTTCATCATTCAACCATTTTATAAGGATTCCAAAGATGCAAATCCTGTTTTTCTCAAATAGATCTCGGATCCAAACAGGTAGAATACAACATCAAAATTAGCAAATGAGTTAATTAAGGTTACCTTGGGCAAATGCCGGCATCACTCGAATCATAAGAATGTGCGTATTCTTATCTATCTATCTATCTATCTATCTATCTATCTATCTATCTATCTATCTATCTATCTATCTATCTCAGCCTGTTCGTATCTATCTATCTATCTATCTATCTATCTATCTATCTATCTATCTATCTATCTATCTATCTATCTATCTCAGCCTGTTCGTATCTATCTATCTATCTCAGCCTGTTCGTATCTATCTATCTATCTATCTATCTATCTATCTATCTATCTATGTGTTGCATTCATTTCACGTATACATAAGTATATATCTATAATATGAATTTACATTAATATAGATATTTATATATATATATATATATATATATATATATATATATATATATCTACACATATGTACAAACATATATGTATATACATATCTATATATCTGTGTATTAGATAAATTTCGCACATACAATTATATATGTATAATGCGCAGATATATTAGGTATTATCACGGGCTTTTTTAAAAAAAAAGTAACGAAAAAACATTTAAATTCCTACTTTAAAGTTAAATTTCGTTTCTATTTGAATGATAATGGGGTTAAGCTAATCAGAATTAAAAGAAAGATTAATTTCCCTCTGTAAATAAACATTGTAGGCATTTTTAAACATTGGTAGTTTTTGTCACTCAACGAGTCGCCATTATATACGGAAAATATAAACAACAAATATAAAATCCAATATTTGTACTATAGATAAGTTTCAAGGTCCGTTAATAAATTGAAGGATTAACTAACTCGATTTTCTCAAAGTAATGCTTAGCTTTTATATAAAACAAAATGAAAATAACGTTTTATTTACCACAGATAAACTATGATGTCAAACGACAGTTTAGAAAAACAGTCACTGTCTAAAAAACGCGGGAAAAAGTAAAAACAAAACCTACAGAATTATGGAAAAAAAGCAGTGCGATAATCATAGATTTGTTATTTATATTTAAAATTAAATTTTCTTTAACGTAACCAATAGTTTAAGAATATTTTTTATTAAAATTAGTATAATGAATAATTTTATTTTTTATACAGGTTGAACGGGAGACATTAGATTAATATGATATTAGGTTGGTGCAAAAATAATGACGTAATAAAGTCGTTTTTTAACGTTAAAAAATACGTCAAAAACGACATTATTACATCATTATTTTTGCACCAACCTAATAATACTCGTCCCGTATTGAGTGGTAGTCAGTAAAGTCGTGACACGAGAATTATTTCCTTTTTGTACATCCATGCTTAAAATAATTTGACAGTTGCTAAAAGGAAAAATGAAATAAAATTCCTTTTAAAAAAATTCACACTCGAAAATGACATTGAACTTTACAATTTTAAAATCTTCAAATATCTTTTTATTTAATAAAATAAACTCTTGTGATGAACAGCGAGAGGATAAATTTCAAAATTGCACTGAAATATTATATATTATAAAAGTATTTTTCTTTAAAAAAAATGTTAAATTTAGATTTTTATCTTTCGTATTTGAAAGAAAAGAACGTGTTTTATTAAATTATGTAAGCACCCATTCTAACAAAAAAGATTTGAGTTATATTGAATTGGTTTAGTATGATGCAAACCGAAATTTCCGTATGTTCCCATTCGATATTGTTTGAGTAATTTTTTTAGAGAAATAAAATCTTCACAGATTTCATTTTATATAACTAAAATAATTGAACAAACACCAACCCAAATTAAAAAAAAATAAAAAAAAAATATACAAGCGATATCGAAAAGGGTACATGAAATATATCCACCAAATATTTCCCAAGCCTTTTTTAATAACATAACCTGTTTAGTAAAATAGGCATTGATTGTTGAATAAGTCCTGAAAATTTTGTATGAATCGGCTAATTCCCAAATTTTTGTCAAATATTTTAAAACAGGGGTGATGTTTTTAAAATAAAATGCCATATATATATATATATATATATATATATATATATATATATATATATATATATATATCTATCTATCTATAAAAAACTATCTATCTATCTATCTATCTATCTATCTATCTATCTATCTATCTATCTAAATACCAAATGCAAATATATGAAAAATTGAGTAGTTTTATGAGTTACTCTTTACAATGATTAAAATTTCTACAATGTGAATATATATATATATATATATATATTTCTACAAGGTGAATATATATATAGGTGAATATATCTACAAAGGTGAATATATATATATATATATATATATATATATATATATATATATATATATATATATATATATATAGTTGTCTTGATTTCACGCTATTTGCAGTCATCAGACAAACTGATTAATTCTTAAATTTTGGATTGATATATGGTTGCGTATATCGGTGGTTTTCCTCCCTGTCCATAAAAAAAAAACACCGATATACGCAACTATATATAGATCCAAAATTTAAGAATTAATCAGTTTGTCTGATGATTGCAAATAGCGTGAAACCAAGGGTCACAAACTCGCATCTATCCAACTAAATATGTTAACACTATCACTGATATTGAGCGCTTTCCAATAAGTACCGCGCATATATAATATATAAAATATATATATATGCAAATTGCATATCTATCTATCTATCTATATATATATATATATATATTTATATACATACATTTCACATATACATAAACATATATATATATGTATATATATATTTATATATATATATATATATATATATATATATATATATATATATATATATATATATATATATATATATATATATATATATATATATATATATATATATATATATATATATATATATATGTATGTATGTCTAAAATGAGAGTTGCTGAAAATTTCTCGGCCCTGCTTCCTAAAATCTGACCAAATGTACATCTATTTTTTTTCCCTATTCCCTTTCTTGGTCATCCGGATAATTTATCAGCAACTCCTCCTTCTATATAAAAGAGAAATCTTACCAAAAATATCACAAATTGATAAACAATGAAAAAGGCCAATTCATGTGACAAGTAAACATTTGATCAATCGATGAAGTGGCTCCCCAGTTGATTTGCTTTGCGTCGATTGAAGGCCAAACTAAAGAAATGAAATGACAGCAAAATGTATTTCTTTCTTTTTTTTTTTCTCTTAAAACAACTTTTATATCATTTTGCGTTTCCATAATTCTTAACAGCTCCTCACTCATAAAAATAAAATATCTCACTTGTCGCCGCAAAAAACTCCATTCTCTTTTCTTTGTTTTTCTTTTCGACTTTTATCTCTTTTTATTTTTTCAGTTGGTCACAAGTAAGAATATTCTCATGACATGTCCTTCGTTTTCCCCTGGCTAACAAATCAAACTTTTTTTTTTCTGTAAATATTCTTTATTTGCGGACATTAATATTGACGCTATTTGCTTACCTTTCTGTCTTGTGGTGGTTAATATTCTGAAATATACAACTGACACTTTTTCTAACGTAAAATATCCACAGAAATATAAATAATGGACTTAAAGAACGTTTCAATTTATAAGCCACAGGACGCCGGTAGTCCATTAGCTCATATCATATCAATAAACAAAATATTCACTAAAAGCAGGTAAATGTGGATACTAAAGTAACCCGCACTCAACCTCTGACCTCATCGGGCTTACTTGTTGGTCTTACAAATATTCTTTTCTTACCAGAGAGAAGGATCTGCTAATAATTAACTACTTAACATTACTTACTTATTGCACAGTTTTTTAATGAGAGACGGAACAGTAATATGAATATATTTTTAAAGTAATTTCTTTGTTTAGTCTCGAGTTTTAAATCAGTTATTAAACGCATTCGTTTGATAAATAAGATCATGGTATGTACCAGTGTTTTAGTATTAGTATATTCGTTTTTCATTGGAAAAGTGTTAATACACATTAAAAAGGATAGAGTCGCGTCTACATAGACATAGGTTTTAATGCTAAATATCAGTATTTTTTTTTCATGAAAACATTGTCAAGTCTGATGACATACGATTATATTCGAATCTGCTTGTAAATATTTTATTTCTATCTTTTAAGTCTTATATAGATAACCTGACGAAGAAGGCCTTCCGGATATGAGGAATTGGTTGATATGAGGGGTTATATTTAGATTAAAATAAAAGAACTGAAATCAGGTTTAATATTTATTTTCAATGTTTTATAGTAAACAAAAATAAGCTCATGGTGAGCGAATTTTAATGGAATTGATTTTAAGAAAAAAAAAGTAATGTTAATGAAAATTCATTAAATTAAGTATGCCACGTATTCAAAAAATATAATGTAACAAGGATTTTTTAATCGCTGTTGCATGATGATTCTTTCTCTTCTAATTTAATTCCCAACTTTTTCTGCATTTCGTTTTGTTCTTGAAATTTTTTAACGAAATACAATTTTTAAATCTGCGCGCGTTATTGCAATCGTCATAGCAGAATGCTGGCTTTCCATAAAACTGACAACCTTTTCAATAGCTTTTTCAATTTCAGTCCAGGTTTCATCACAGTCATACATCTTTTCGCTATTCAGTTGTAGATGTGTCTCGTTGTCATCCTTTCCTCTTATTCCCATCATCTTTTGCACCAATACTAGTCATTATGGTGAAATAAGCATAAGCAATTATCCAAAGTAACTTTCCTGAAAAACAGAAATTTCAAATCAGTTGCATATCATCCAAATATTTCAAATATGCACATCAAAATCATGTCCGGATATGTGGGATTCTGGATAGGAGTCACTCCGGATATGAGGGATTCCGAATGTGAGGGTTTCTACTGTATTTTTCTTCAAAGTAAAAGGAAACAGAAAGTCGCGCCGTCGTCATTATTAAGAACAAACCATTTCAAAGTCTGTGACTGTAATTTTATGATTCCAGGAAGAAGCGCTGGGAGTAAAATAAATTTCAAGACTTAAAAAAATAATAATTGCACTCCAAGCAAGGCAATAAAGCCACTGCAACGCAAGGGGTTACTGATTGCTAAAAAATATGAGAAAAAGAAAAACATTATTAACAATAAAAGGATTGGAAATAAGAAGACGGAAGATAACTATTATCATTTTTTTTTTTTTTTACATTTTTGATGATCAAAATTGAATGGAAAGCAAGAACCGGAATAGAGTTCCATAAGCGAGATATACAAGACAAGAAATTGTTAGCATAAAACTTACGGTTATATCTAGCCATTTCAACATTAAAATAATGAGACCGAGCTGCCAATCAAGTACTGCGCTTAAATTCGTAAAATCGGTGCCAAAGAAGAAATCTCATCAGATCAGTAACGATGAAAATATTTATAGAAAGGTCACAGGCCGCGGCGGTAGAAAAATGACTGAAACTGTGGTGACAGGTTAGGACTGATAACATTGCAGATTCTTCTCTGGATTTTATCAAGAATATCTGAATACGCAGCAAAAGCACTAGATCAGTTGTAGCAGTAATACCCAATGATGAACGAATAGTCGACTTAATGAACGTGTAAGATAGGTTCTGGAGAGTAAAATCATCTATAACTCTAATAATCTGATTCTAGTCAAAGAAATAACACACTTGTTTTTGATGGGTACTATACTAGTTATAATATTAATAAATATATGGAAAAGAATTGAAAGACGGAATTAATAGATAATTGTTATAATAAAAAGTCAGATATGTGAATTCAAATTCAGATTTTCTGGGTAGGTAGGTAGATAGGTATATAGGTAGGCCTACTGGTTTATCCTGATTGAAGGGTAGGTGCAACGTAAATTTCTTACAACTGAGTTTAACAAGAAGAAGAAGAAGAAGAAGAAGAGGAGGAAAAAGAAGAATCGGGTGGGAGAGTAGTAGTAGGAGAAGAAGAAAAAGAAGACGAATAAAACGAGTGTGGGTGTGAGAAAGAAGAGAAGAAGGGAAAACATAATGAATAGTATTGAGAACAGAATGTGACGCAATGGAAGACAAAGGAACATTTTACGATTGTGTTTCCAGTTCCTTCTAACGTCTACTTCAACTCGCCGGAACTCTGAAATTGTATTTACGAATTATTTATTTATTATTTCCGTCTCGATAAGTTTAGATAGGTTCACCTCTCCCTCGTATCACGCTCCTATCTAGTCTGTTGAACAGGAATAGATATTTATCCCTTGTTCCCTGCTTAAGATTGGGGTTCCGTTTCCATTTGAACTCTTTTCGTTCTCTTTCACTTCCAGTAATCCCTTGTGTCTTAGTGGCATTATCGCCACTATCGCTCGGTGAGAAATGATTTGAAAAAAAGAAAAAGGAAACTGAGAGTGAGCGTTAGAATGGAAAAAGAATAGGAAAAATAAAATAAAATGAAACAATGGAAAAAGTAAGTGAAAAGTAAAGAAAGCTAAAATGTTACTAAAAACAAAGTGTCACAGAAATGGCTCCACAAAAAAAGAAAAGAAAATATATTCTAAATCGCTTTTACACTTTTTTTGTTGTTGATAATATTATTTTGTCCTTTTGCAATTCCAATCCTCGCCATGATCGTGATGTACATTTTTGGCTGCCTTTGTGTTGGAAATGTCATCCCGGTGCCCCTGTTATTTTGGGAGGAGCCTTCACAAGTAACGACCAACGTTATCGCTGTCAATGACGTTGACGAATCATGTTAACGGACGTTGATGACGTTTGGGAGCGCAAACGTCAGTTTCTCTGGTCGAAGTGGCAACCAGAATAATTTAGAATGACGGCGTTAATTCAAACTCTTCCAAAGCGAGAGGCTGGGTTTAATTATGTGGTATAAAGTCATGTGACGTATCCCAAACAAAAGTCTTAGTTGGTCTCGTGTCAACTTCGGTCATCGGACAGATTTATCGATTAATTGTGATGGAACAAACTCAGAATTAGGTACAAAAATCCAACTATAATGTAACGTCACAATTCTTGAGTATTTTGAGAAATATATGATAAATACTTTGCATGTTCACCATGACACTGTGCAGATAGTGGACTCAGATAAATAAATGAAAGAACTCCAAGTGAAGGTAGAAAGCGAAAACGAGAACAAAGGAATAATTATTAACAATAAGAAGACAGAATGTACGATCATCACAGGCAGTCAAAGGTGTGAAGTTAGAATTAGAGACATCAGAATCACGCAGATATAGAAATTTAACTATCTGGTTAACAATAACTGACGACGACAGAATGTCAGAAGGTGCTTCGGAATCATTCAGAAACTAAGGCAAAGTATCCAAACTACTCGGTCATAAAGTAATAATTGATCGAAGAATAACATAAAAATAGCGAACAATAGTATTTTTAATTACTATACAATATTTCCTCTTTTATATGGCAAAAAACTGACGACGGGGCCACAAATTTAAAAAAACATGAAGCAATAAGATATACGTTTCTACTGATGAATATTCAGAATGCTATAGACAGAGCA
>CAHIKZ030000162.1:442500-465000 GCA_903632075.3 Acanthosepion pharaonis | reverse complement strand
GAATAAGAAACTTAAGAGGGAATTGCATTTACAATGCACTATTCGGCCTTGCCTGATCGCCAACTCTCATCTAGATTGAGTCAGTTTAAAGCACGCCGGATCTAACTTCGGTTTCTCTTGCAAAGGAGGATGCAGGTTCGAATCCTATCGGAGAGTACATATGTTTATTTAATCAGATATGTCGAATAAGTGTTTACTCAAATATGGATATCCATTAAAAATAATGTTTGAAATTATATATATATATAGTGCGGAGATACTTAAAGGTTATTGGTCCGATCCACCAGTCAAATTATTAAACAACAGAATTTAGGAGAAAAAAATTCTTGTTTGCGCCAAATAATTTCAGTTGTCCCTAACATATATATATATATATATATATATATATATATATATATATATATATATATATATATATATATATATATAATTCACATATAGTGCTGGCGTTAATAAAAGACGCTACTCATGAGAGTTATATTAATATATATATAATAACATTGCTACCGCTGAGAGATATAATTATTAATATATATATATATATATATATATATATATATATATATATATATATATATATATATATATATGTGTGTGTGTGTGTGTGTGTGTGTGTGTTTAAATTTGCTATATTTATTAAGCAGAAGTATAGCGGATAGATCGTTGATACTTGGTTTGAAGATCGTTTGTGGCATGAAACTGGCAGTCACTATGTAGTGTTGATCCCTATGTTCACAAGCCCCCTCTCTCTGTAGAAACATACATCAAATATACATAAATCTTCTTCTTCTTCTTCTTCTTCTTCTTCTTCTTCTTCTTCTTCTTAAATGCTATTCTACTCCCGTCTTTTCATTTTTCCTACACCACTTCTTTTAGTTCTCATCGAATTGGTTTAATTTTTTTTCGCTTACACCTTCTTTCTTATTTTCTTTCTTTCTGACTGTCTTTCTTTCTTTCTTTCTTTCTTTCTTTCTTTCTTTCTTTCTTATTTTAAAGTTCTCACTCACTTCTTACTTTTTTATACACTTTTCTTTCTCTTCTTATTTTGTTGTCTTCTCTTGCCACATCTTTTTAATTTTCTACTCTCTCTTTTACCTTTTTCCTTCTCTTCGTCGTATGTTGCTTCTCTTTCGCCCTCTCTATTAGCAACGCTTAATCTTTTATTCTCCTTCTTTATGCTGTCATTTCCTCTTTCTTTTTTTTTCTCATTGTTCTTTCTCCAACAATTCCTTTTCTTTCTTTTTCATCTTCTGTCCATGCCAAAGGCCAATCGTGTCGGTGTTCTGAATGATAAACAACGTAGTCTTATCTTATTCGTGACGTTTGAATTAAATTTTATGGATTGAGATCAGCGGACGGACGAAGGACGTGGCAGGAAATTAAAGACAACAAAAGCAAAAGAAAAAAAAAAACTAGCAAAAACAACGACAGGGCTAAAACCAATCCATCACCAGAAACACCACCGCAAACACTAACATTACTGCTAAAGCTCCCGCCTCCAAGAACAACTAAGACACACCCAGTGGCGAAGTCTTTTGGAATGGTAAATAATAATAATAATAATAATAATAATAATAATAATAATAATAATAATAATAATATGCTTCGTGAGTTAGACAGGAGCATATTCTTAACAGCCCCACTGTTCATTGGACGAGACCAAGTAAAAATCAGGATTTATAATTTTTAAGATTAGTAAGTCTTTCTAATTTGAAATACTCGTGTGAACTACCCACTCGTATTTTGACCAATTTTCCTTTGTTTCGTACCAAGCTAAGCAAAGTAACAATATTTATTTTATTATATAAATATTATTTTTAGTGGATACCCTATTTGAACAGACACTTCGTTTATTTATTAAACAGGATATTTATTTATTTTCGTCTACCGGCCTGAATATTCGAGAAATCTTATTAAAGAAAAATGTGTATTTTCCGATATACGTCCTCCTTGGCAAAAGAAACCAACATTGCAGCCAACGTGATTTAGACAGTCTCAGCCACGAAGTGCAGCAATGAGTAGGCAGGAAATTAAAGGCAACCAAAGTATGCAACATTGAATAGTTCCTTACGAACACAAATCTTTCTCAGACCATCGAAACATTCATATCGGCTCAGTTTCGTATTAGAACGTAAACAAAACAATTTTTAAAGAAGTAATGGATTTTTTATTTACTAATCCGACAGATGTTATTACTTAAGCGTTACCTTTAGTGGATACACAGAATTACAAGGATTTTTTAAATAAAATTCTCTTCTATGAAACAGACAATAAATACTTTCACAGAGGAAAATTTGGTGAATTTTTTTCAGGCTGAATCATTCTCAGAAAAAAATAATCATGATCAAACAAACAATTAAACAAAAAAAACAAAAACAAACAGAAAAAAAAAACAGTTCCGTAGAATTCTAGTTTTAATAAAAAATAATTTTCACAAACATACTCTGGGAAGATATATCAGTCTTGTAATGTCCTCATCAGCTATCAGCCAACCGGCATATAAATAAAGTTTTATAAAACCAAGGAATCAGAGTTAAGTAGAAGTACTAATTATGGTAATCTCTTTTACTGGAAAACATGGAAAGACCCCTCAAAATAAAAGATTAACTGCAAAAGCTACGAAAGTAGGGCAGTGTCGATAATCGGATTTGGAATTAGCGTCATAAACTTTGCAAAGAGGTTAATTATTCGAGGAATAATTGAAAAAAAAAACCCCAAAAACAAGATGACTGAAAATAGAGAATACTGAGGAAAACACTTGTAATACTGGGGCCAACATTTATACTACTGACGAGGGCACTTATAATACTGAGGTGAACACTTGTAATTCGGATGCACATTACAAATTACACTATTTACATTATTCGGACTATTGTCCTCATCTTTGTCGCTATATTTTTTACAACGTTTCAGGAGTTGTACGCTCCGGCCTTCTTCAGGTAGTTGGAATGTCGAACTGGACCCAGGGACACATGCCATAGTGGATAAAGGCGTTGGTTAGATCCACCGACAGCACCCAAAGAGTTTAATACCCTGCTAAGGCAGTGGAGAACTTTCAGAGGGGAATTAAAAGGAGATAACTTTAACTGACATCCATTAAACATGGCACCTGGAACTAGAACAGTCTCCACCAGTGAACGAAATAATGGGTTCAGTTCGACATTCCAACCACCTGAAGAAGGCCGTAGCGTACAACGGCCGAAACGTTGGGATAAATATGGCAACAAAGATGAGGACAATAGTCTGAATAATGTAAATAGTGTAGATTAATAATAGAATATTCTTTGCAGGTATGAGTTACTCAAATTGCAAGTGTTCTCTTCAGGTTTATAAATGTTCTCAGTTTTACAAGTGTTCCCCGCCGTAGGGGTAGACTGTTCTAGATCCACGTGCCATGTCTAATGGATGTCAGTTATCAGTTATCTCCTGTTAATTCACCTCTCTAATTTCTCCACTGCCTTAACCAGGTATTGAACTCACAACTATTTGGATCCTGTCACTGGATCTAACCAACGCCTTTATCCACTTTTCCATATGATCTTAAGGACATTCCACCCTCCTGAAGCCGGCCGGAGCGTAAAACAGCCGAAACGTTGTGATAAATATGACAACAAAGACGAGGACAACCGTCAGAATAATGTAAATAGTGTATATAATACCTCATCTCTGAAACATAGACAGATATTATTAATCTCATTTAAATTTCTGTCAACTTAAATTGTCCTTTTAAAATAGTCCCCTTCCTTTTTTTTTTTACACTAGTTCAAAATGTACTGCTTACAAAAGGTAACAACATTGATCCGTACTTAATTTCCCTCATTGTTCAAATTTCACAAAAGTTTAGTGAAATTGGTGTACTTTAGTTGACCGTGTTTTTCATAAGATAACATAACATATTAGGCACCCAGTCAGGATCGCCCTCACTAATAAGTTGTAATGATCTTTCGAAACCTGGCAATTGCAAATTTGAGAACGAAAGCAGTGTCAATAATCATTGGCAAACTCGAACCTGTACTAAATACTCTCGCAAAGAAGCTGAATGAATTGCAGATTCTTGAAAGACTTCAGACAATGCAGAGTGCAGAACTACGAAATTTTGCGAAAAATTTGCTGGAGAATTCTGGAGATTTCTGGACACTTGATTTCATGCAATTTCTAACAATCGTTACCGGATTTATTTGTTGTGTAGTTGGATACTAGATTACTAATAAATGGAAAAAATACCTTAATCTAGAAACGGTAAAAAAAATAAATTAAGAGTTCTCCTCATAATAATTAGAGCAGCAAAAACTAGTTTCAGCTCTTAAGAATAACAATAAGTGTGGAATTTGTTTTGCTGCCTTTGCCAGAAAAGATAAGGTCATCTAAAAATGGATTATCTCCGAACTCAGTCTAAGAACGGATTATCTCTGAACTCAATCATTCATTTTTATATCTATTATTCTGGCATACCACCAACAAGTTTATGTCTATGATGACTAGATATAGAACAAAACAGAAAATAAAGAAGGAAAGAAAGAAAGAAAGAAAGAAAGATATAGGAAAGAGAGTAAGATTAAGGTTTTGCTCAAGGTTGCCTGTACAAAAGTAATATAAGCAGAATCAACCAGAATTCGAACTCGATGCGCAGATTTTTAAATTTCCGGGCTGATAATCGGTACTCTACCTTGTACTTCCAACAAAAACGGAAATAATTGACGATGTTAAAGATGGCGGCATTAACTTTGACAGGAAAAAGGAAATCGAAAAACCAGGAAGAAACAATGCCAAGAACAAGTGTATAGGCAAGAGGAGTAAATTTTAAAAAAGTGATATTTGAATAATATTTAGCCGAAGAAAATTTGGAAGATGAAAGGAAAACCTGGAAACAAATTATCTATCTATCTATCTATCTATCTATCTATCTATCTATCTATCTATCTGCTCATGTGTTCTTAAGTATTTCTGTATCTGCTCATATTTTTCATTCTATTTTCACCGCTCTTGACGCCCGAGTTGATAGTCAGTGTTTAGGCCAAGATACTTGTAAAATATACAAAGCTATAAAGGCAGAACTAGCTATTAATGTACAATTGGAGATATATACAATTATAAATCTGTTAATAATTTTTTTTTCATCTCGACGTCATGAAAGTCAGCATTAATGCGAAATTGACACCAAGTGATACTTAAAATGAAATTAAAACTGCTGAACCTCAGCTTCTTTCTTTCTTTCTTTCTATCTATCTATCTATCTATCTATGTAACTCAGGTCTAAACATATCTATCTTTCTATACATATTTGAATGTCAATATTTATAAGTTATCAGAAAAAAAAAATCAAAATATAAACTTATTCGTGACTTATTTAAATATCTGTTTAATTTTTTTGTGACTAGGTGGATTATTTTCTCAGTCAGTTATGTGCTATGCATGATACACGCTGAGGCGTTCATGTATCTTTCGATACATGACTGCCGAGGCTGATTTTTTCCCGCAGTAGGTTGCCATTTCTTTCTACGGTAGACCAATTGCCATCCAAGCCTATAGAACCCGGTCTATCCTGCTATTTGCCCATAGCTTGGGGGGGGGGAGAGAAGAGGATTAATACCTTTTCCGAAGAGTATTAGCACCGAAGTGAATATAATGGATTCGAATGGAATTCGAACTCGGATCTTCGATTCCTCAATCCGAACCGCTATCCATTACTCCACCGTGCCTCCTCCTTATTTTCTCAAGAATCTCATTTTGTTTCTTTTACCAGAATATTTAGAACATTGTATATGATTTTTCTACAAGAGTGTCCCATTCAAAAATCGTACCGTTGAATTTGTTCTGGGTGTGGGATATTATTTTCATTTTTTGTTGTCTATTAAGACCGGCATCATTAAGGGAGCTATATCTTATTTAATGCGATCTTACTTCAGGATACATGTGTTCCTGGCTCTCCACAGCTTCATTTTCTTTATTATCTGTGAATTGTCATGCATCTTTAGGAGAGAGTCTAGAATGGTTTCCCACTGTTTTGTTCAAGTTATCTTTCTTTTAGACTTGTTTCCACACAAGGCTAGAGAAAACCTTATTTGTCCTGATATTCAACTCCTTGTTTGCGTTGGTGGTATGAAGAGAAAGATTGGTACCATTTCCAAGGGCATTAATGCGAAAGTTGACGCAACAGATTAGGTCAGATTTTCATCTCGGCTCACCGATTTTAGTTTCTTTGCCGATATGCAGTAAACAACATTCTCGGGTGGATCTATCAATTCGTAATTCACAAATATGTTCTTGTTCTACTGCTCTGCTTTAGTTACTGTGTCAATTCAATCTTACTTTTCTTGCTCCTTAGAGTAAACTCATCACTTATAAAGAACCAGTTAAACTTAACGCATTCCCACCTATAAGCATATGCCACGTATGCATGTGCGATTGTGTGCATTTGAGGTCATGTACGTACTTATCTGGAAGCATCACTGGAGGCATCACTCTAGAATGCGTTTTATTTTATTTTTTGGTCTTAGTCGACGGACATGGTGCTTGCTCATAATTTTCTTGTCTGTATTTTCAGGATGTCCCGAAATCGGATCTTGTTTAAAAAAAAAAAAAAATGAAAAATTTGGTAACAAAAGAGCAAAGTTGATCATCAATCAGAAAAACCATTACAGAAGCAAAAAAATTTGAAATTTAACTCTTTCCTTTGCGGGAAAATTCAGGAAATTGTTGGACATAACTTGATGGGAGAGAGATAATTAAAACGTAACCTTCCAACCACAAAATATTCCAGTTGTTTATTTAAGCGATCTTATTCGAGAGAAATTTTGTGTTAAGCGAATCTCGGGATGATTTCTCTAAGAGTCGTATATAATTTATGCCATTTTCGACAAATGTTTATTTTATTAATATTTTTTTTTTTATCTATTTATTATTTGTTCATATTTTTAGCCCATATCGCATGGTATTGGTGATCTGTATAGCTGGCCACTCATATTCGAGGATACCCATCTACTAAGGCGGATAGCTAATCTCTACTAATACATAGGAGCATTTTGAGTTTAACACACACAGAATATGTGGTCTATAGTGCAACTATGATTAGCAGACATTAGTTACAGTTTCTGAGAAAGAGCGTCTTATCTAGCATGATCAACAATTTGAACAAGGCAACAATTTGAACAAGGCTAGCTCAACTATCGACAGTTCACAAGGCATGGGTCAACCCCTGGTATGGTTTTCAAGCACTTCCCAATTCCCAGTTCGATAACATCACGAAGTCTCCTTTCTGAGAAATCGATGGTGAGATTCGAACCCGGGTCTCATGGTCAGAAATCGAACGTTCTAACCACGTGCCCATATTGGTCATCTATTAAATTCTAGTCATTGAAAATTCCTTTTTTCCATAATTTTTTTCAGTGCATAACATACTGATTTGAGCACTTCATCGTCGTTAGCAATCTTATCTTGCTAAATAAATTACGAGTAAGTCATGATTTCTGTCCATACATACGTTTTGTAAATCACCATAACATACAGATTAGTAAATGAAATTTAGTAAAATATTTTTAGTGATAACATTTTTAGTTTATCAAAGGATGTAATTGCGACAAACACTTACACAATATAGAATGACGAAACAAGGAAGTACGGGCAAATACTTCTATGAATCTGTGCGAATGCACCTATCTCTCTCACTTTCTCTCTCCCTCTCTCTGCATATATATATATATATATATATATATATATATATATATATATATTATATATGTTGTGTGTGTGTGAAATATATATATATATATATATATATATATATATGCAATTTTTATATATTATATATTTATATATTATTTATATATTATATATGCGTGGTACTTATTGGAAAGCGCTCAATATCAGTGATAGAGCTAACATATTTAGTTGGATTGATATACGCAACTATATATAAAAGAAATTAAAATTAATCATTTAATATATATATATATATATATATATATATATATATATATATATATATATATATATATATAAAATTAAAATCAGTTTGTCTAACGATCGCAAATAGCATGAAAAACTCAGGGTCATAAACTATAGATATAATATATAATAATATATATATATATATATATATATATATATATATATATATACGTCATCCACGTTTTTTCACGGGTGGATATGCTAGTCCGTTGGCCAAACGGTTTTAAATTCAGAGTTGTCTTGTTCTTACAGTCGGGTTCAAATCAAAGAGGTATCGCCCAGTTTGTTCGACTGTTTTAACCCATAGCCGGAGGAATTATAAAAAGCATATTTGCGCAAAAAATGATTATAATCAACTCCCCGATCTCTCCTCTTGAGCTGTTATCCATTACACAACTCTCGCACCAACATATATGCGCAAAAAAATTCATCGTTAATGTTTTATACAGCAATTGTTCAGCAATATTTAACTGAAGACCAAAGACAGAAATATTCTTTTAATTATTTCTTTTATTAAACCTCTCCGATTCCGTACCTTAGAAGTTTTTGGTTGAGCGCTTTCAGTTATTCTTTTACTCAGCAGTCTGATTCTTTATGTGTCAAAGTACATTATTATATATAACCATTTTTTGATTGAGCGCTTTCAGTTATCACTTCATCCATAAACATGCTTCAAGAACTTATTGAATTATACTGCTTTGTAGCTTTGAATTAACTATGTATAAGTATATACGTGTGTGTGTATGCATATGCATGTATGTCTGTGTGTAACAGAGCGTATAAAAGATATGACATTCACATACAGGATACAGCTGGAATTATTTATTTTTTATAAAGCATAGATTATTCACTTTTATGCTGTATACCTGTGGTGTTATGCACCTTTTATACAAAATACATATGGAGTTATTCACTTTTATACAGGATAAATTATTAACTTTTATGGAGGATATTATTCCTTTTTATACTGGATATGTTATTCCCTTTTATACTGGATACTTATGGTATTATTTACTTTATACAGGATACACATGGTATTATTCACTTTTTACTAAATATAAAATACTAAAGTTAGTTACAGTTGAAATGATAATGACAAATGTAGTTCGTGATACGCGTAGAAGTGAAATTGTTAGGAAGTGGAGATTATGAGAATAAGGTGGCTAGATAACGATTAAATCGTGGCTAGAAGAAATCAAGATTAAATAGTTTAAGTAAGCACTTACTTGGGAGTCTGTTCAGCAAAGAGTTAGTCCTCGAGAAAAAAAGCTATCACCGTGGAATTTCCTTCTTATATTTAGAGCACGAAAGATATAAAAGTGGCTCGGCTTCGTAGCGTAGCGTCTCATATTTTGACGTCATTGTTCATCAAATACAAGGCCCATGTGCCACTGAGAGTAGAGACTTTAGTGAATGAGCTGGTTTTATGGACGTTAAGAGGAGAAGGAAGAGGAGAACGTAAGAAGCGCAGATTATGAAGATATGTAGGATAGATAACAGTTGATTCTAGAGTTGAAATGTTGTAGATTATAGTTATCAGAGAAGCACCCTCTTGCAACGATTCCTGGGAAGAAACTGACAGAATGAAAGTTTCTTCAATTATCAAGGGAATATAAAGGGAGCGATTGGTTGGTTCATACCTGTGGAAATGGCATGGCAGGTCTTAGTTTTAAAAGTCTGAACTGGTATCAGTAAGGAATGTAGTTCATCAGAACATTTCCCAAGGAATTAGTGATAGGCTTACGACATTTCATTTGTCGGTAAGGGGTTACAGGATAGAAAGTAATTCATCGCCTACAAGGTCGCGTAAACGCTTTTGAATTCTCTCGAGACTGGAAAGTGATGATTGCCATGTTTAAGAAGCTCCAACCCAGACATGGCAGAAATAGTCCATTTTTTTTTATTGATCTGAATCTTGTAAAGATAGAGCATGGCAGGAAAAGTCAGGAACATTCTGGGGCAGTATAAGGAGTCGACCATTTTCCCAGAATTTTTTGCGATGTATCGCATATTTGTCTTCCACATGAGATCTGGGGTGAACCACTCAGTAGACGTTCAAAGCAAGGAGCCTCTTCGAGAATTAAACCATTAATACTGGTATGTACTAGCAGTACATTTTTGAAGTGATGGGAAAAGAACAATCTTACTTGCAAACGCTGTTAGCCCCATAAAAAAAGATTAGTATTTCGTTGGGATATCCTGAAAATATTGTTTTCGTATGCATGATATATTTAAATGATAATAGAATTAAATGGATAAAAACAACATGATCTCGATGACACTGTCAGTAGTAACATGATTTTCTTTTTCGTTTTTTTTTCTTTTTCTTTTCGACCATATTAACAGGTTTTGACAGATTGCATACCTCATATCTTTTGGTTGCTTTTTGCAATGTGGTAATTTGTTTTCTTTATTTTTTATTTTCGGTGTTGTCTTTGAATTTCTTCCCCCCTGCGTCGATTTATTTTTCAAAGTGCTCTTCAATTCAATCTGGCGGTTTTCGCCAGAGTTGCGGAACATTAGAGCCGAAAGAGAATCGTTTACGAGGAGATACATCAATGGGCACTTTTGTTGCTTCTGTCACCAGTTACGCATTGTCAGCGATCCGTGTATGAAGTACGACCGATGATCTTTTTCTTTCTAGAATTTGATTGAAGTGTATATATATATATATATATATATATATATATATATATATATATATATAAAGTGAATAAAAAAAAAATAAATAAAATGAGCGTATAGTTTAGGGCAACTAAAAGGCAAAAAAAAAAAATAGCTAATAGTAAAGAAACGGGAGATGAACCGAGTAAAAAAGAAAAGCGAAGGTGACAGAAAATAAGATGAAAAGAGAAAGGAAGAAGAGAAAAGAAAAGAGGAAAAAGAAGGGAAGAAAGAGAGCGAAAAAAAAAGAGAGAAAGAAAGACTGATTGATAAAATAAGAGATAACGAATTAAAGAAATTCTGAAGAAAAACAAGAAGACAGACGGAGAAAGAAAGTCACAGAGAGAAAGCGCCTACCGTAGTGTGGTTGTTATTACGTTCATTTAGGTAAACCAGTCCGTTAGTGGAGTAAGTTCAATCCTCTGTAAGCTTAACATCAGTATTATCTTCCGTTGCACACATGCACGCACTGGCGCGCGCACACACACACGCACGCACGCAAACACACACATACACACAGAGTTTGTTTTTTTAGAGACATAAGGAAAATACTATAAATACAATACGAAAAATATAATAAGAAAGGTAGAAGAAGAAAAGAGAAAGAAAAAAGATCAGATATAAAGAAAGCAAAAAAACAATAATAATGTTAGAGAGACAAAGTGGCGAGAGAGAGGGACAGAGAGAGAGAGAGAGCGAGAGAGAGAGAGAGAGAGAGAGAGCGAGGGAGAGAGAAAAACTCACACCACTTCTGAGTGGGTATTTGCAGACTCAATTATAAACACAACCAATATTTATCTATAGACTCAAGTTTAAAGCCGATCAACGCTTACCTATAGACTCACGTAATTACCTATAGACAAAAGTATAAACGCACCGAGTGCTTACCAATAGACATAGGTATTAACCCGACCAATATTTAGCTATAGACATAAGTATAAACGATATATATATATATATATATATATATATATATATATATATATATATATATATATATATATACATGCGCGGTACTTCGTGGAAAGTGCTCAATATCTGTGATAGAGCTGGCTTCCAATTTGTCTGATGATCGCAAAAGAGTGAAGCCCAGGTTTACAAACTAATATCCATAAAACTGAATGTATATATATATATATATATATATATATATTAGAATATATTAGAATATATTAGAATATATTCTTCAGCTCTGTCTAACCACATTGAGTACTGTTATGTTTATACCTTAAACTAAATTTAGTAAATATTTATTTGCTTACCTATATATTCACGCTAACGCGCTCATATAAGATTGCTAATATACAGTTATTTGATTTACACACTGCTCTGTCTGTCTGTCTGTCTGTCTGTCTCTCTCTCTCTCTCTCTCTCTATATATATATATATATATATATATATATATATATATATACACACAAAAGGAAAGCATTGATAAACAGAAGTGAAGTGGAGAAACATATCAAATTTTAAATTAAAAAAAAAAATTCTTCAAGACAACTGTGTAAGGAAAAATAAAAATAATGAAGACGCAAAGTGGCTACATTTACAACAGTTTAAATTGTTTATAAATACAAGTAGGAAAATAAATTATCTACATAGACCTTGCTAAAATTCCTCAGGGGGCGAAACGCATTTTTAAAGTAAGGATTTCCTTTTATCTTTATTCACATTGTTTTAACAGATATATTTAATTTTTGTCTAGATTTTGCACACACACGCACACACACACACACACACACATATATATATATATATACGAAAATTTCAGCATACGATTTCATAGTTATTCATTTATGGCAAATAAACTATGTATACATGATTAGGTTGATCGGATCCGCATGGCCTACAACTCTACTGTGTACCACTATATACCTTCTGAGTACAGATAATGATCTGCAAAACTTGTTGCAAAAAACACTGGTATTTTGGGCTGGACGATGTGGTAGGTTGGCATTGTTAGCTTGCTTGTGTTTGTGATGGTGACATTTTATATGGTTTACGTAACCTGCCATCGACAACATCATGCATATATATATATATATATATATATATATAAAATATTAATGAAAATGCTAAAACTTCTTCATTTAATCACTTAAGTGCTATTCATGATACTCGTTTGGACAATCATTTTTCTTTTGATTAATAATTGACTCGGTAGATTTTCCTGTCGCATCTTTCTTCGGGTTGCCAAACAAGGCCATAGAACCTATATTCAACTTATGTTTGGTGGGAAAGGGGAGATGGATGTATAACTTTCCCAAAGTTATTTGCGCGCAAGTGAATATGACGCACCCCAATGGAATTCGCACTCGGCTCGGATTTTTCATTCCGAGTCATTATCCTTACACCAAACTAGGTACCTCCAAAAATAACTAAGTTATACCTAAGGTTTAAATGTATTTTTCATAAAGGAAAAATCCTTTTCGAAGCTTTCCTACAGCTTCAATTGAAAGCAAAAGGATTAAATTTTCTAATTCAAGAAAAAAATTACCGTGGAGTATTTCAAATAGAAATTTGAATGATTTTTAGTCGATTCTTCCAAAAAAACAAATTGAAACGTCCATTTTAAACATTTTTAGAGAAATTTAGACAAAACTTTCTTTTCCTTTTTGGAAGTCCCGCTAAAATAAAATATACATTTCTGAAACGTTACTTTCGTAAAATTAGCAAATTTAAAGTTAAATTAATCTGTTCTGAAACAGATATCACTTACTTATAGCATAAAATTTTCTAGACAAACATTTATTGACCTTGGTGCATTGTTATTTTCACGTCTCCATCGGTAATTTGATGGCTGAATGTGTTGACAGGTTTAGTACGGTGCACCAAAATTGACATCACGGCTTTTTTGTTTCTTATAATAATTTAAAATACTATAAAAATTTCTTATATTACTGAGTTATCTCTATCTCTTTCATTATTTAATAGCTAAGATAATGATAAATAATTTTATTAATTATTAATATTACATTAAGTTACATTACATTTTTAATTTAATAACTGATATAATAACTAATAAAATTATTATTATATTAATAATTAAAATATCTCAGTTATTAATTGTTTAAATTGATAAATGAGATAATTTTATTATCACAATTTAATCTTTAATTTAATAAAAGAGAGTGAGATAAGACCTTTATATGGCAAAGAGGAGACAAGCTTTGAAACACGTGACATTTAACTATAATGTCACTTATAAAATCATACTAAAAAAATTATAATATTTTGACGCACAAAAAATATTTTTTAATTATGGTAAAATTATTTATATTAAGTTTTTAATTTCCGCTTAGTAAATATAGTCTTCACTTAAAAACTTAATAACCAAGCCCATACTTTGTTTGGAAGAATTTTAAAACATTTTTTAAAATTAAAGAAAAATGAAAAAACTAAAACAAAAATGCAAACAATTCTTGTAAAAATCCTTTATTCATCGAAAAATGTTTTTTCTTCAGATAATGATGTCCTTAATGTATATTATTTATAAAAGCAAATAAAAGCACATCTAATTCGATAATTAGATAGCTTTATTGCAGTTTTTATTTTACGAGTTGGAACAGATTTATAAAAAGTTGGCAGGAGTTGTGAAAAAAAAATTGATGATTTAATTTCTCCAAGGAGTCCTGCTTTTAGTTAATATAAAACAATTTGCGAACTGTGTGAAATTCTAGAAAACTTCATAAAATTAAGTTATGGGTGGGTGACAGATGTAAAAAAATACTTTTACCAACATTTTCTAAAAATAAAAATTTCATAAATAAATTCATTCATTTTTTAATATGATCTGAAAGTTTCATTAAAATTACACAATTATTTGATTTTTGCAAGAATTTCTGGAAACTGCTACATTAAAATGGCCATTACCACAAGTAGCACAAAGTTAACAAGAAAAAAAAAAGAGATTTTTGACCAAATTTAGAATGTGTTAGAATGAAGGAAATTTTTTTTTTAAATAAATAAAAAATACTTTTTTCCTCTTAACCCTAGTACACTAACCATCAATTAAAGTTACACCATTACTAAAAATGGGGATATCATACTCGATTTTGAAAATATCAAAAACAAATATTAAATATAAATTTTTATTTGAAATATGCGGGCACTTCAAATATTTTACTTTGAGTTAACATTAATAGGAACTGAAAAACATTATTTAGGTAAGAAAACCAGGTACTGAAAATTGTAATTAAAAATAGGAAAATTTGCGCTGGGTACTATATACCTATGATTATTGTTCTTGGGTTGATAACAAACATTTTATCGATAAAACTTTGTTCTTATTAAGTTTGAGGCCTTTTATCATGATGCTATACTGATTTTTTAGTTAATTATTGGAGGTACCTACACCAATTTATTGGAGATACTTACAACAAATTATTGGAGGTATCTACACCAAATCGCACATCTTTAGTAAGGCGACAATGAACTTACTCACTTATTCAAATTAGTATTGGTTTTATTGTTATAAGCGAAATTGTTTTGGAAGGGAATTCATTGTGGAATCCTCTATGTCATACATCATGTTTCCTTCTTCACTCTATTATCGACTAAGAATAATAACCATAAATATAAAAATAATAAAGGGATAAATTAAGGAAACCTGATTAATTATAACTTATTTTATTGTATTTTCGTAATTTCTTATGCGAAAAGTGATGATAATAAATATTTAATGAAGCTTACATATGTGAATATATGTTTTAATTAAGAGCAAAAATAACATCATTCAATCTTTTAAAACTGAGGACAACCCAGCAAAGGTTCATGGAAGTAGAGAGAGGAGGAGAGGGAGAGGGAGCGAGAGAGAAAGAGAGAGGGAGCGAGAGAAAAGAGAGACAGGGAGAGCGAGAGAGAGCAAGAGAGAAAGAGAGAGGGGGAGAGGGAGCGAGAGAGAAAGAGAGAGGGGGAGAGCGAGAGAGAGCGAGAGAGAAAGAGAGAGAGGGGAGAGGGAGAGAGAGAGAAAGAGAGGGGAGAGAGCGAGAGAGAAAGAGAGAGAGGGAGAAGACAGCGAGAGATTGTAAAAAAATCATCATAAAATTATAGGTTGGCTGAGAGCTGACGAATGATGCCTGCCTCGTCGGAAACTGTCCAAGGGTTTGCAAAGAGGTCACACGCCTTAGATGGTTAAGATGATAAACCAACTCTGGTCGAGCGGGTTAATTGCTAGTAATACAGACGATGGTCGTTAAACGAAATGAAACAAGTTAGCTCATTGAAAATTTTGTTGCAATAGGTTAGCCGTTAATAAATAATGTGCAAACATGTATTTGCGTTTTTGTAGCTGGGACAATAGCGTGTTTGAAGCAGTTGGTTTTTGTTGCGATGATATAACCCAACTTCCCCATTCACGAGAATGGACGGACTGGTTGCCGATTAAGTACGACCACAGCGGACAGTCGTGAAGTCTTCGTTTGTTAACACCTATTGAGGTTAGCATACTCCCGACTCTGTCTCTGTACTTGACACACCTACATCCGATTATAAACCTATTATTGAAAACCAACACTCGGGTTACTTTGTTTATTATATCTTGCACGAGATATAACAGTTTTCATTGAATTTGAATTTTTGAGGATATCACAACCAGCTCGGATTCTAATAATAGTCAATATAGCTACTTTATACCATACGCCTGATGTTTTTAAATATCACAATTTTGTTACACTAATTGCAGAAGTTATCAGAATTATTCTACCATCAGGAAATACTTTTCTATAAATGAATTTGTGTATGATTTGGTAGAGACATTTAATGGAAAGAAATAAGGCCTGCAGAAAAAATTTCGACCAGATTGGAATATATATATATATATATATATATATATATATATATATATATATATATATATATATATATATATATGTATATATATTTGAAAAAGATTCTTACAGGTACAAAATTTTATTATGGCAAGGAATAAGCGGAATGTAAAGGACATAATTATGAAAACCAAGAACTAAAACAAACAACCGGTTTCGTCCCAGTACTCCTCAAGTTTGATACACGTTTCTCTGTAAGCAGAGAGATTGCTTGTTGGGCTTGAATGTGATTGGGTTCTAGTTCTTTCTATCATATATAAAAAAAAAAAAAATTTCCCTTTCCCCCTCATTGAATATTTTTTTTTTAAGTTTATGATTAAATAATCCCAGTGTATCAAACTTGAGGAGTACTGGGACGAAACCGGTTGTTTGTTTTAGTCCTTAGTTTTCATAATTATGTCCTTTACATTTCCGCTTATTCCTTGCCATAATATATATATATATATATATATATATATATATATATATATATATATATATATATATATATAAAAAAAATAAAATATAAAAAAAAAAAATAAAAAAAAAGTTTTTTGGGGATTTAGAGTTCACATATATACATATCCACCGAGCGTAGAATAATCCTCAACAGAATGCATAAAGCACTGGACGGCTGTTTCGTTCTATGTGGGAATCAGCAGCGCGCGTCCGCTATCAAGAATCGAACTCAAACCGTTATGACACTAAGCAAGCGTCATACCCACAAGACCAACGGTCCCCGCTGCCGAAGAAGAAACTTGCTAGACTCGATATAGCGTCGCTACCCACTCAGTTCCGCAGTGATACTCCTCCAAGTATGCCATTACCCACCGAACAGTACCCCAAGAGCCACATCTTCTTTTAAACCCTTAACCGCTCCTCACGAGCATTAGCTGGGTCAAGCAAAGATGTGCAAGTTAAGAAAAATATATATCATATATTTAAATTTCACGAAACAATTTTTTTTTCAAATTAAATATAAGAATTTATGTTTTCAAATAGAATGTTTGAAAGTTCACCTCGTTGTATGTTCTAATAAAAGTGTATGACCAACAACTTGGAGGTAAATGGCCGTCAACTATTAGCGGTAAAAATGAACCGCTTGTATTGACAAAATTGTTTTTATCAAAATCTCTGCAAAATGGGAAATTAAATCAAAGTCGAGATCTTACAATCTTAAAATAATATAAATTTCCGCAGCTGAAGCCTTTCTTAAGGGTGCCTACTCCCATAATCCACGAAGACGACCAATTTCAACATTGTCACTAACAACTTCATACAGTAACGCACATTTACAATAATTGAGACAGAACTTCCTTTTCTTTCCCAAAATATATTAATGTAAAAAATGGCGCCAAACCTTTCAACGGATCATAGTAAACCTTTTATAATTAAAAGAAATCTCTTTAACGCATACAAACCTGTAAGTTCTTTTCAAACGTTGAGATCTATTCTCTCTTTTACATCTTTTCATTGTTTTTCTTTAACATGTAATCTGTGAATAGTAAATAAAGTTTTCAACTTTAAACTTTTCGCCCGTAGTCTTGCATTCCGCCATCTCTTTTCAGTTTTTGATATCCTCGTACTTTGCATAAATCTTTAATACTTACGAAATTAATTATTTTATAGTCAACCTTATGTAGTTACAATTTAGTTGCAATTCGGTAGATGTGTGGCACCATTTACGAGGCAGAGAAAGAAAGAGAAAGAAAAGAAGGCAGAAAGAAATGCGAGACGGATCATAGGTGATAAAACAGCCACACACATGGCCTAAGAGACAATGAAAATATTGATAAGTAACAAGTGAAAAAGTGTGTCATTAGAATGACAGGGTATTTCTGAAAAAAAAAAAGAAGAGGAAAAGAAAGAAGGAACCAGATGTGTTTTGATAACGGCTATGTTATCTAGGTATGTAAACGAATGGCTGGACCACCGGCCCAGGAAAAATTCAAGTGAAAATGCTATTTCGATAAGTAACGAGAAACAGGCCACTAGAAAGGACTTTGGACAGATATGAAAAATTAAATCCCACACAAGCAGAGCGCTGACCGAATTCCTTTCAACAAAACAACTTTGCCCTGCGATAATAAAATTATGTTATCAGACACATGTACCGAAGGAAAATAAATGGGAACCAGAAATGTTTTTCTTTCTTCCTTGGAGACGACAGACTGACTGAAATTTTTGGGGATAATTCTTTTCTGAGGCCATGTCGGGAAAACCAACCATCTTGATGAATTAGCGATAAGCTACCTGACAAACGCCACGTGTTGAACAAAGAGTTGACATATTATCCGCTCGTGACTAGAGAAATGATAACGGCGATTTGAAAGGAAGAAAAAGGAAAGAGAAGAGATAATTAATTATTTTTTAGTTAAGCAAGGTATTTTTTTTCTCCGAAACAAAGCCGCGGAATGTTCACGCCCGACTAAGACATCATTGGTCAAGTGGTGATCACGTGACGCACGAAGGAGGAGGAAAGATACCCGACCAATACCTCATTGGTCGAGAGTGATCACGTGACGCACGAAGAAGGCTGTCGACGCCCCCATCCAGAGTGTAAGTATGAGAAGCTGCTACGAAGAAGTGGGGAGGGCAGTTCACGCCCCTCAGAAATATGGTGAGAAAGTGGGAGTGAAAAAAATTTACCAAAAATGGAAAAGAGTGGAAAATCCCTAACCAGAAATAAAAAGAGGTGGATATGTATTTAGAATTATCGAGAAACCCCCGGACGCCAACAGACCCACCCCGGTTTTGGTCGGCGTCAATAAAGCCAGGCCCCAACAGGCAGAAATCAGTTCGGGCCCTGGCGGCAGAGATGAGTGTCCAGAAAGTTCGGGCCCTGGCGGCAGAGATGAGTGTCCAGAAAGTTCGGGCCTTGGCGGCAGAGATGAGTGTCCAGACAGTTCGAGCTCCAGTTTCCAGAGTTGAAGCCGCCTCGAGATAGCTGACCAAGATTCAAGCAAAAATCCGGACTCCTCTTCAACACAAAAACAATTATTTTGAAGAGCGACTTAGAACCAGACCACCGAAATAAGTTTTTCGACCTTCGTCCAAAGACACACCGAAACACCAATTTCTTAGAGAGCAAACAACTTGAAGCGTTAAAACTTGCCTAGCAAAACGACGTGTCACAATCCACAGAACAGGTCGGGAGATAGATGCAGTCCTATGTATCGAACAACTAGACATAAAGTTTGTTACCTTTTTCTTTGATACTTTGAACTTTTTGAGTTTTCATTTTATTTTATTTTATGCATATTTGTGTGTTATCACCCCCGTTGAACTCAGTTTGCATTACGGCCCCAACCACTGTTTGATCTCGTCTGTCTAAGATCAATTCACAACGTGGGTAGGCAGACTGGAGATCAATGCAGTTACCTTGGTAACCAGGCATGGCATTGGAAGCGAGTTGGGAACGACGAGGCTGATATCAAATCTAACCAGATTCCCACCCGAATCACCAAGAGGTTAGAACGTCACATTTGGGTGCCGCGACCGATACCAAGCCAGTTGGTCGTCACAGGACGAGACAACACGACTGACGCGACAGGCGGACGTCACGTTTGGAGCAGCGACACCCGAACGGAGCAGCGAGGAGTGAACAGCTGGCGCCGCGGCGAAGACGTCACAATTGGTGCTGTTTAGGGACGTCACAACTGGTGTCGTGACCGGAATAGGACCCTGGAACGGCCACGTCACAACTGGCGCCGTGGTAGATCAGGATATAACGTCACAGTTGGCGCTGCGACCGGGGGACGACGTCACAGATGTGTTTTATTAGAGTTATAGATTTTCTACTTGATTTCTACAAGTATTACGGATTTGTCAATCTGAGAAAAAAAAAAGTAACAAAAAAAAAACACGTCTAACAAAATGACGACTCCTTAAATAAAATGGTCTATTCTACAAAAATAGTGACTCCTCGAATATTGTTTTAATAGTTCGTAAGCAGGTTTCCTTTGAACAAATTGTCCAGTCAGAACACGGCTACTAGCATATTAACATGTGGCACCTTGCATTATTAGAAATATTCATAGAAATATGATTTAATTTTTTTTACTCGGTTTACTAAACAGGTTGTTGATTTTTTTTTTAACGGAAAATAATTGAGTTGAAAATAATTCACTAAGATTGTACTTAGACGATCCTAAAAGAAAAAGAAAAGAAAGAGGAAGAAAAAGAAAAAAAAAAGAAAGAAAGAAAGAGAGTTGGATGATGCATGACCCAGTCATAAGCGAAGATAAGTGTCAGAAAGATATCTTGGCCTGCGTGTGGCCGAATTTTAAAGGACAATAGAGAATTGTTATTTGAAATGAAAAATCATTAAGAGGGAGAAAAAGAACCAGGCTTGATGACAGTGTTTTGGCAATTGATAAGAAAATCGGTCAAAGCACCTAGCCTACTTTTGCGTAGAAAGACTCATTGTCAAATTGGAGAAAGGGAAATTCTTTTAGAACAATAGAAACGAAATTTTTTTTAATCGGAGAAAAAAGTGTCTTTTGGGTTGAGGGGAGTGACCGGTGGAACTATATACAGATTCTGACCCTATTAAGAATTGGAAACCCATGATAACAAAGTGGGGACATTTTCAATGTAGATAATTAAGATTTTCTGACTGTCGGGTCTGACAAAACAAGAGGTGAAAAAAAACGATTGTCTCAGTTCACAGATAGCGCCAATATTCTTCCCTGAAGTCACATCTAATTAGCGGCAGGCTGTTTTGACAGAGTCCAGGTGAGAAAAAGCCAAGATTGTCATTTTCGTACGTGCAAAAGGGCAAAAATTAGATTTTGTTTTTTAAAACAAGAACGATGTAAACCACGCCCAACCACAATCTCATTAACCGAAAGCGGTCACGTGATATGCGGAAAGAAGAGAAAGGATGCTCGATCAAAACCATTGGTCGGAAACGGTCACGTGATCTGCGGAAAGAAGAGGAAGAAGTGCTCGATCAGGAATCATTGGTCGAGAGCGGTCACCTGACATACGAGGACCGGGAAAGATGGGTGTGCGCCTCCCACCAAGGGCACTGTGAGGAAGTAGGGATGAAAACAATAGCGATAATGGGAAATCAAAAATAATGCGACTTTTGGAGTTATCGAGAAAACTCTGACGCCGACAGACCCACCCCAGTTTGTTGCGGCGTCAATAAAAGCAGGACCCCAGTCGACAGAAATCAGTTGAGTTGAGAGTTGCAGCTGGACCGCGGGCAGGGATAGAGCCTGAACGCGGGCATCAGGCCCGATTCACTCGCCCCTTTGCGGGCAAAAGAATCCTCAGACAAGAAATCCTTCCAGCCCAAGTCGAAGACAGAAGAGTTCAGCCCCGGACGGCAGCGAGAAGAGATCACCTCGGACGACAGAGAAGTTGCAGCCAAGTCGAAGACAAGAGAAGTTGCAGCCAAGTCGAAGACAAGAGAAGTTCTATCTTAGTCGACGAAGAAGAAGAAAAATACAACTCAAGTCGAAGAGAAGAATCAACTGCGAATGATCGATAGAAATTAGCCCCAGTGTCGAACTAGACCACACTCCGACATACATAATTCTGAAGAGTAGACAACTCGAAATCTTTAAGTTGTATGATAGAGGCTTGGTGCCATAGTCCACAAAAGCGGGTCGGGAAATAAGAACAATTTTTTTTTTATGTAACGGACATTAGATATAAAAAAGGTTGTCACCCTTTTTTATCAGTAATTTTTTGTCTCGTGAGTTTTTTTTCTTCTTTTACTTGTGTTTTGCCACCCCCGTCGGACTCAACTTGTATCGGCCCCAATCCCTGCTGGTCCCGTCTGTCTAAAGATCTAAACACAGCGTGGGTGGACAGACCGGAGATCAGTACAGTTGCTTCAGTAACCAGGTATTGGAAGCGAGTTGGGAAAGGCGAGGCTGGTGATCATCCAACCAAGGGGTTGGAGCGGCACGCTTGGAACCAGGAGGAGCGACCAGGAGGAGCGACGTCACAGTTGGCGCCGTAACCAAGGGATTCGACCCTGGGCCAGGTGTGTAACCGTCACAAACACAGTCTATCTGAACTTCTATGTAATATCAATCCTCTTGGAGGAATCATATGTGGTTCTACA
>CAHIKZ030000162.1:405000-437500 GCA_903632075.3 Acanthosepion pharaonis | reverse complement strand
AAATTAGTAATTGCTGACGCGTTTCGTCCAATGTGGACTTTATCAAAGCAAAATGCGAAATGAATTTCATTGAACAAAGTAACTAATAAAAACAAAAACAGAATGTTCCTAGCAACTGGAATGTAGAGAAACGCTATCTTCATATTGTTAACGGAACTAATAAATTAAAATTTATTGAAACAAAACAATTACAGTTGACCACTGATGACAATTCCAGAACAACGTAACAATAAACAATTTTTTCTAACCTCTGCCAGCCGCAATGATGGAGAAAGCATTACATCGAACCATCGCCAATGAGACACGCTGCAAGAGCCAGTCCGTTTCGCGAGGCTCGTACCTTAATCGAGAAGCAATCACGCCAATCCTCCGAAGGAACGCCATCGAACGAGGGCCAATAACCCCTGAAGTCTCCACTGCCACAGGAGTAAAAAAAAGCAAGAGAAGAATATTTAACTATTTTTTTCATCTCTGCGTCCCGGGCGACGGATCCTGGCTCAACCGCGGAACTGATTGTTAACTGTTGCTAGGAACATTTTGTTTTTGTTTTTATTAGTTACCTTGTTCAATCAAATTCATTTCGTATTTTGCTTTGATAAAGTCCACATTGGACGAAACGCGTCAGCCATTACTAGTTTTATATTGTCATTTTTATTCATAAATATTGTCTTCTCTACTGGTTTCATATATACATATATATATATATATATATATATATATATATATATATATATAGGTATTTAAATTATGAATATCATAACCCTAGCCCTATACATATTTAAATCATAGATAAAATAAGATGCACTACTTATATTATTCGGGTTATTCTCCTCAGATTTATTGTCATATTCAGGTGTTATACGTTGGAATTTCTAACCTAACTCTTTATTTCGTCCACTGGGGTAGATTGTTCCACGTGCCATGCCTCTTCTGGATATGCCAGTTTCAGTTATCTCTATTTACATTTTAGTAACTCAGCTCTCCAGATTTTTGTTCACCTCTGATGTCGCTAGGTATTGAACTCACAACTCAAGTCACTGGATTACTTCAACCAACGCATTTATCCACCGGACCATGGCGGACAAAATAAATAGTTCGATTCGAAATTCCAACATATATCACCTGATTAAGGCTGGAGCGTACACCGGCCGAAACGTCGCTAATATGACAATAAAGATGAGGACGATAGTCTGAACAATGTAAATAGTATTAATAGTTAGAATACAGAAAGAAGATGCGTTAGGATTAGTTTCGCCCAACACCGTAAATTCTTCACAAACTACACCATTGACCTAAAAATCGTGCCAATTTTTTAAATAGCCTCGTCATATCGAAACTTTCATCTGGATGTGATGCATGGCGCCAAACTCGTTTATAAAGATTGAATCTATCAGCTGGATACAACCGCTTTCTCAGATCAATGGTTCAATTTTTTTTCCCAGTGAATGATTCCTGTAGGGTTTAGTGAAGAACATTTTTTTTCAAGACTCGTGGACTGTCGCTGCATTACATAGCACATAACACAAATCACATCACTTTCAACTTCAACAACAGCTTAAATCGATAACACATGTAACTGAAAGACCTCATCAAGGCGCTTACGTTCCATACTACTTCAAACGATGAGGGAAAAACTCAACCGTACTGGAAAGAGCAACAAGAGCGAGTTGGGAAAACTGAAAAACTATTTTCATAGAAAAATTTAATAAATTCCTATTGAAAGCAGCACTAGCTACTCGATCAATAAATGTCGAATGTTTTCTAATAAGGAACCGGTTGATATTACCATTATTAGGTCTGTTAATGATATTGGTCAGAGACAAAAAAAAAAAACAAAAACAAAAAAAAAATAATCAAACTCGGTGTCAGTCCTTCATTTACTGTATAGATTCCGTATTGTTTGTTAATATTTTACAAACATTTTGGTTTGGTATTTACTTGATCTGATGTGCGGTTTGGTGTAATTGATCACATTTCGGAATGAGAAATCGACGGGCCGAGTTCAAATTCCAGTCGGGTTCATTGCATTCACTTACCCGCAAATACCCTTGGGGAAGGCGTGGATTTATCTCTTCTCCCTCATGGGTTGAATAGCCAGACAGACTGGGTCCTATAGCCTTGGTTGGCAACCAGTCTACCGCAGATAGAAACGGCAACCTAATGCGGGAAAATCTTTTGCTTAGTTAGTCATGAATTCTAAAATAAATGATCCACAAGCCTATAGCGCGTATGGCACTTAATTGAGTGATTTACATTACATCCACTCATCATGACAGCCACCCCCACCAAAAAAACAAAAAAAAGCAAAAAAAACAACAAAAATAAACAAAAGAACAAAACAACAGATAACCAGTCTGCCATCACAATAGGTTAACAATAAGTGAACAAAGCAGATTGATCTGCCAAGTGATTGTCAATCAAATATCTATTAAGGAGAGTAGTGAGTTAGAGCAGGGTTAACTTGAGAATGAATTCTTGTATTATTTACATTATTCGGACTGTTATCCTCATCTCAGAGATATAGACAAATACTAGGCGTAAATTCGTTAAGATAATTGATTAATCCAGTAAATTAGACAGCTGTCAAGTGATCAAGTGTTGGCTTTCAGTTGACCAGTTATTATGGCAAGACTTTTGTTCATTTTAAAGGTTTTCTTGTTAATCACGTGATCAGTTCGTCGAATGTAGTCGATTTATCAAGTTACCTAATTGATTGATACAGAAAATTAATCAGACATTATCTTTACTAAGCATGACTCAATCGTGACAATCATTGTGATTTATTCATCAACTTAACACATGTCAGTCCCGTAGATTGGCCCTCATTCATTCCCTCCTGTCGTAATAGTCATCCATTGATATAGAAAATTTCTTTAGTAATTTTACTTATTGCTACTATTCCTTAATGGCTGTGTATTTATTTCCGATTAATCTCTGCTTCTTATAAGGGCTGCAGTGTATGTCAATCCAGAGTAGTGCGATAAAAACCAACAGTGATAAGGAGAAAAGATAGTGATTAAATACAGGATATGTTACATTTTTAAAAAAATTCATGATGAAGAAAAACATTTCTTTGTTTTAATTTCAGTTATGTTATTCATTAGATCATATTCCCAACTGAACATTCAATTAGTGTGTTGATTTGAATTTGGGCTACATAGCAGCTAGATCATTCGGTTTGTGGATCTGGCAATAGCCTATATAAGTTAATTAAAAATCAAATAATTATAGGGTTGTGTCCATCTTAATTCCACGAAACATCTTCAGAGCTCTTAGCCACAAATTTATTGGAGATCTTGACGAACTTTTCCTTGATGGAAACCTTGAGGGTATTGATGTTTCAGCAGGAGGATTCTTGGCAGCTTACTTTAAAACATCCCATATGATGTATTTTAGCAGATTCAGTTTGGAGAAAAGCCAAAAATCCGTTGCCCAATAATCAGTGAAATTAGCTTCGAAAAAATTCTGCACCTTCTTGGTTGTGTGGCTAGGGTTATCATCTTAGGTTCACACATAGATACTCGGTGATTCGCCTTGAGCCATTGCAATATATCGGACTTCGTAATCTAGTTGATGGCATCGGCTTCCAATTTTCCCCAACCTTTTAGAAGAATGAAGGCATCATTTTTTACCCTCGGAGGTATTGATACCCAAGATCACAGCCTGGACTGGACGTCAAGTCTTGAAATTGGGCTTATAAACCGTTGACTCCCACGAGATGCCAAGCGTTTTAGCGGTTTAAATCTGTATGCACTAAAACTTTCTTGTCGAAGAATATTTTAACAGCAGACCCATGACTTTTTAGATACCTGCGAATTTTACTGCAATTCCATCAGCATGCTGTTCATGACGCCTTAGTATTTTGGTTATTGTCTTAAGGTCCAAGTCGACATGCAAATGACGGTTATGGGTTTCACTTTTAACACATCAGCTATCTTGCGCGGGAATATTGTGGGTCCTTTGCAATTTTTGCCTTGAGAGCCTTAATGAAATCCCGACTCCGCTTCTTGGTGATCCTATTAGGTCATCTGGGTGCCTATGTTCCTGTCTATGATCTACTTATACTAGCACAGAGAATATATTGCGGATATTAGAGTCGATTTGGATACAAAAAATTCTGACACTTATTGTCGTTTCTCCTCCAGGGAAGCCATTTTCCACAATATTCCTGGAAAAATATGTATGCATTAATAGTTGCTTGTATAATCTTTGTTGTGAATTTGGATTTCGAATCATTTGGTGTAGTGGTTGTTAGGAAATTTTAGTTAAAAATTTACAATAAATCTGATTCACTACAATGTGCCCAGTAAAACAAGATATTTATCTCCTTCTACTTTGCTTATTTCACACTTAGATGCTGTTAGAGGAGCATTTATAAATCACACTTAGACGCTGTTTGTTTAACATTTACAATTCGGGTACATTTCAGTAGGATAGAAACATATATATTTGTTGACGAAAAAGTTACTTTTGGATTTTTACTTTTCAACAAGAATTTCCTTTTCCGTTTGAATTTCTGAGATGAGAAATTACATTATTTACACTGTTTACATTCGAATTATTGTCCTTATCATTGTTGTTGTTATCAATTGTTGTGCCACCAACCGTAGTCAGGATCATCGAATCAATGCGAACAAGCTTGTAAAGGTGTCGACGGTAGTCAGGATCATCCAGTCAATGCGAATAATCCTTTAAACGTGTCGATGGTAATCAGGGTCATCTAGCCAATGTGAACAATAGTTTAAACGTGTAGACGGTAGACAGGATCATCGAATCAATGCCAACAATCATTTAAAGATGTCGACGGTACTCAGGTTCATCGAGTCAATGTGAACAATCCTTTAACGATATCGACGGTAGTTAGGATCATCCAATCAATGCGAACAAACATTTAAAGATGTCGACGGTACTCAGGATCATCGAGTCAATGCTAACATTTTTTTGATTGTGGATGGTAGTCAGGATCATCGAGCCAATGCGAGCTGTCCTTTAAAGATGTCGCCGGTAGTCAGGATTATCCAGTCAATGCGAACAATCTTTATAGATGTCGACTGTACTCAGGATCATCGAGTCAATGTGAACAATCCTTTAACGATATCGACGGTAGTCAGGATCATCCAATCAATGCGAACAATCATTTAAAGATGTCGACAGTAGTCAGGATCATCGTGTCAATGCGAACAACCTTTAAAGATTTTGTCGGTATTCAGGATCATCCAATCAATGCGAACAATCCTTTAATGATGTCGACGGTAATCAGGATCATCCAGTCAATGCGAACAATCCTTTAAATGCTTGGATGGAAGTCAGGATTAGAGAGTCAATGCGAACAATCCTTTAAATGTGTCGATCGAATCAGGATCATCGAATCAATGCAAACAATCCTTTAATGATGTCGACGGTAATCAGGATCATCGAGTCAATGCGAACAATCTTTTAAAGATGTCGACGGTACTCAGGATCATCGAGTCAATGTGAACAATCCTTTAACGATATCGACGATTGTCAGGATCATCGAGTCAATGCGAACAATCCTTTCCTACGCTGCATAGTATATGCTTCCCTAGGGGTACATATAGTTTCGAATTTAGAATTTTTCCTTTTCCTTGACCGGTTTCCACTCAAGGCTATAGAACTCATTCTACCCTACTATTTTATGCATAGCGGTGTCGGGGAGAGAGCAACGTTGCATTCACACTTTTATTTGTACATAAGTGATAGGGTATGTAACACGTAAGTGAATGTAATAAACTCGACTTAAATTCGAACTCGGTTATCCGATTCCTCAATTCACTTAGGATTGTTTCATATTTTAACACAAGATTATAAACGACATTCAATAAATCTATAATAGCCCTACGTGATGGAATAAAAAACTAAAAAATAACATTCTTAAAGAGTAAATATTGAAACTAGTAGTTAATTAGTAAGCACTTTAGTTACACAAAACAATTTACTTAAGTTTATTTATCTTGACACTTATTTTGTTTAATATTTACTTTTTCATTTTGGATAAAAACCACATGAACATAGGAATAAAAAATCCGAAATAAGCCTTGTATTTGTATCGTGTATGTATGTGTGTGTTGTGTTTGGTCAAATTCTACATATTAGAACATTACTTTTTACAATAAAACAAATTTTCTTTTGCTTAAAAATGGAAAACAAAAACATATGAATAAATATATAAAAGATATACACAAATGAATACATACATACATACATACATATATATATATATATATATTCTACACACACACACATATATATATTTAACATATATATATATATATATATATATATATATATATATATATATTCTACATATGTATATATTCTACATTCAAAACCATCACTTTATAAGACACCAGAAGTGTTGAAACAATATGGCTATATTTGAAGTCATTTTATAACATTATTTTTTTTATTATAAAAATACCTATGCTCTGTAAGAATAAAAACATCGAGTTCTCTGTGGATCAGTTTTAATAATTAATATTACTAGGATTCAGCCAGATAACAACGAATCGATTGCCTGTACTATATATATATATATATATATATATATATATATATATGTTCGTAAAATATATCTGTTTGATGGTTTGGAGCAATCCATTGGTCTACTTTAGCTATGGGTTAAATGTTAGGGCACACTAGGTTCTTTAGCGATGATTGACAACCAGTTTAGGGGAAGGTAACCTCTGTATTCATAACTGTATGTAGCTCTAAGTAGTTACCGAAACGAATGATCTTGACTACAGTCAATGTGATGAGGAGGATTAAGCTTAGTACAGTAAATAAGGAAAATAAGTCAGAAAAAACATACCTGCCTGCATTAAAATATCAGTTTTCGAAATTGTAGTTGTTAGCTATTTTCATTTAGCGGCCCAGGAGAATAAATACGGATATGGTTAAGTTTCAGCAGCAGTCATTAACAGATTTGCAAAGCATCGTGTGAAATATTCATGCAGACATATTACTTCTTATAAAACGTCGCAACATACCTAAATGTAAGTAGACTGATGAAAACCAATTGAAAAACTCACTCAAATAAGGCTGCGTACCAGTAAGCGTTAACTGCGCGCGCATTTCTCATGGACGTTACAATCACCGCAAGTACAACCCGGAAACATTCTGATTTAACATCGTACTGTATATATGCTTGAATGAATCACAATTTTATGACCAAATGTTTGGTGAAAAGTATGGTTCTGTCTAGAATTCGGGAAAAAGGTATAATGGGAAAGAATAGCAACAATTATTAACATATAATATTAGATAATTATTCAGTCACTACAAATATGATGTCAGTATTGAATTTGAAAGGAAATATTGAATATTTTTCTGAAATTTGCCCTGTTTTAAAGTAAATAGGTTTAATTATATCTGATAAATATTAAGCCTTGGATGCTTAGTGCTTCTGGATTATCAGATATCATTTTTTGGACACTGGGGCCACATTTTTTGCGAATTTGGTAAAATATCTCGTCTATGCTAGAAAAAAATTGATCTGTCAGTGCAATTTAGTATTTGATTGCACGGAAGAAAAATGAGTTTAATTAATGAGTGTAATCATATATAAAATATTTCAACCAAGCTGCCAGATTAAAATCGTACAATCAGTAAAATAATATTATGTACATTAGCGTAGATGTGAAATGTCCCGTAATCATTTCACCGAGAAGCGCGTTTTGTCTCTGAACAACTATAGAACCTTTGAGTAGCAGCTCATATATATATATATATATATATATATATATATATATATATATATATACGACCTGATACTATATACATGTATGTATGTATATATATATATATATATATATATATATATATATATATATATATATATAAAAAAGTGAACATAGAAGTCAACACTTACAGCCGACAGTCTGTTTCATGTTGATGCAATCGTCAGGCCACCATATATATATATATATATATATATATATATATGGTGGCCTGACATATATATATATATATATATATATATATATATATATATATATATATATATATATATATATAAATATGGTGGCCTGACGATTGCATATGTGTGTGTGTCTGCGTAAGTACGAGTGGCGTTCCGACGACAATTTTTCTTCCCACTTCCATAAAAAACACCGATATACGCAACCATATATCAATCCAAAATTTAAAAAGTTTATCAGTTTGTCTGACGATCGCAAATTGCGTGAAATCTAGGGTCACAAACTCACACTATTCCAACTGCATATATATATATATATATATATATATATATATATATATATATATATATATATATACATACACACACATATATATATATATATATATATATATATATGTGTGTGTGTGTGTAGAGAGAGAGAGAGAGTGAGAGAGAGAGCATGGGAAACAAGATGAGTATATTTGAGAGTAGATATATGAACTATGTATTAACGTATATTTAAATGCCATTTGGTCTCATTTGTATATTTTAACAAATGTGTGTATATATGTGTGGGTGTGTGGGTGTGTGAGTGTGTGACTGTGTTCGTAGGTTTTATAATAGTATTCGAACCAAAAGTAAATATGATGAGATAAAATTAAAAGCTATAAACAACGCGTTTCGCCGAACGTCCGTTGGGTTCCGTTTATTCAATTCCAAACGAAAGACGATTGAATTCAAGCATGAAACAGACTGTCACCAATCGGTGTTGATTTCAGTGTCCAATTTTATAATTACATACGCACTATTCCTGCTATTGAATACTTTTACCCATAAATATAGCATGCCTTAAAATAATATCACACATACACTCACAGTCAAATATATTATATATATGAGGTACAATCGAGTAATGGATAGCGGCTCGGATTGAGGAATCAGAGAGCCGAGTTCGAATTCCAGTCGAATACATTACACTTGGGAAAGGTATGAATTCTCTTCTTCTTCTTACTCTCATGGTAAATAGCAGGACAGACTGGGTTCCATAGCCTTGAATGGCAACTGGTCTAGAACTTACTTAAAATAAATAGACAAAACTTATCTATATTATTTAATGAAACATGCATCAATATATATATATATATATATATATATATATATATATATATATATATATATATATATGTGTGTGTATGTATGTTTGTAGTTAGCGTATATAGACACAAATTGGCTTACCCGTTAATAGATTGGTTAATAGATAGATTTGTATAAAGATTAAACATACAATAATTTTTTGCTCCAAGAACTATTTTCAGTTGTAGATATCTTAAAAAATAATTACAACTGTTATTCCTCCGTATATTGATTCCTTATTCCATTGTCTTCCTACAGCGTAATTACTGCTGTGGACAGAATTATTCGCCCATAATTACAAATAAAGCTGTAATACGTCATGGAAGCTTCATATGCATTTTTCACAAATTATTAAATAATGAATTTGAAAGAATGTGCAATGATTTCCATTTTTTTTTCTATTTTAATGTCAAACAATAATACAAAAAACACAAAAAAACATTTAACATAGGACAAAATTATTGGCCCTCTTGCCTCAATTATCAATTATATAACCTTTATTTTGCTTATTGTCTTTATTTTTGCTTATTGTCTTTAATAATTTTTGATAATTCCTTACAATTCACTACACACCGATAGATATTTTGCGCCATTCTTCATTGACAACAGCTTCTAGTTCCTCTAAATTCTCTTACTTTTTCTTCAAATATGCCCATGAATTTTCTATAGGTTTTAGGTTTGAACTTTGTGCGGTGTGCGCCAATACCTTAATTTCGCTGTCATCAGTTCGAGCTGTGTGTTTCGAGTCCAGTGACGCCCCAAAGTCAGCTTTCGTGCACTTTGTTTCATATTACTTTTATGAATCGCCAAATACTGCTCTTTATCCATCATACCCTGTACTCTCACTAATTCTCCTGGTTCAGAGGCAGCAAAACATCCCCAAAGCAGAATGATCCCAGTCCCGTTGTTAATTGTAGGGAGGGTAATTTTTGGTTTGTGGGCTTTATTTACATTCCTCCATACATAACGGGAGTTCCAAATAATTCTAGTTTGGTTTCATCTGACCATAAAACAGAATTCCAATATTAACTCCCATGTTCTAGATGGATTCTAGCATATGCTAATCTGCATTTTAGGGGATTAGTCTTAAGCAAGGGAATTTTCTTTGACGAGAAGCTGGAAGTCCTGCTCAATGAAAGCCTCTAGGGTGTGTCATCGTCGATACATTCAACCCTGATGTTTTTACATCATTGACAGTATCCTTTGTCGTTAAGTGAAAATTCTTCAAGACATCTCTAACAGTTTTCCTTTCCATTCTCTCAGAAATTAACTGTTTTCTGCCAGTCCTTAATTTATTCTCAACACAATGAGTGCCATTTTACCCGTTTGAAAATATATATGTGTTCAGTAACTTTAATGCCCACATTACCAGGTGGCTTAAACACTCTGTCACTGACCTCTCTGCGGGTCAAACTCTTATAATTTCAATCACTGAATCTCTAACACAAGTTGTTGACTTCCCATGCATTTCCCAAGGAACTCTGACAGACATGCTTTTCTTCTCGATCTCTTTTTTACCTCTATCCCTGTCTTTTGCCGTACTACAAAGCTCTGCCCTCTTGGCAACTCTGATCATATGGCAGGTTCTGTATAAACATTTTCCACTCCTCCCACCAGCCAAGAACCAACAGAATATCTTCCTGTTATCAACGAGCAGGCCGAGATTCGTTCTGTGATTTCCTTCGTGACGTGCCTGGGAATGAAGTTTTCAATAATCCTAGTTAGAAATGTGCGTCTAATGTCTCTTCCTGGGTAAAAGCCGGCATCGATGCTTTTATTGCAGCAAGAAAATCCAAGTTAAACCGCTTTCATATCCTTGTTTCTCACCCGAATTCTCGGCCACTATAGCCCACAGGAATAACTTCTTCCGGCTTTACCAAAAGTGACATGTCTGATTGCAAAAGGGGTCTCTTTGTCTCTGCTTGCAACGAGAACAAGCGTGTCCTCAATGAAGCGAAGATACCGTTAGCTGATAAAATGAAGCAATCTCTCACATGTTCGATTCTTGAGATTATTGGCGGCTCTGCAAGAGTGTGCTGAACAATAGCAAACCTTCAATCCCTCCACTATTCAATTATTTCGAACTCTTGATTTCTATAGCAGATAAGGTTGAATGTTTTGCTCGGAAATTCTCTTCCAAATTAACACATGACTCCAAATGAGTCTCTTGTTGATCTGGAAGAAAATTGTTCGCGTCCACACAAGATTTCCTCCACTCCTACTGAGTGATATGCGCAAAACCCCGTCACTAGTCTCGGACGTCATTTCTAAATTAGATTCCCATTAAGCAAATTGAGGTGACGGGACCCCTGCCCTCGTCCTAAAGAAATATGCACCCGAGCTTTGCTCCAGTTCTCTCCAAATTCTACAACTATTGCCTCGCTGCTTCCCACTTTCCAGATTGTTGTAAGACCTTCCTTGTAGTTCCTGTTTTTAAGAACTCTGGAGAACATTCTGAAACCTCCAACTATCACCCTAATAGTCTTCTACCGCTTTTCGGTAAAGTATTTGATGCTTTAATCAATGCTGATATGGTTAATTATCTTACCTCTCATGACCTACTCTCTTACAAAAAATATGGCTTCCGTTTTGACCGGTCTACCACTGATGTAATTACGGCCATCACTGAATATGTATACCAAGCTCTTGATAATAACGGCGAAGCTCAAGCTATGGTTCCTGATAACTCCAACACGTTCGATAGGGTTTGACATGTTGGTTTTCTACGCAAGCTTCGGGGCTACGGTATTACAGAGCGCTTGTTTGGTTTAAGCAAATCAATCCTTTCATATCGTGAAACGATGCTCGTTCTGAACGGACCGCTTCCAGATGAAGTATGTAGGTGTTCCTCAAGGTTCTATCCTGGGTACTACGCTGTTTCTGATTTTCATCAATGATTTATTTCTGATGTCATCAGTTCCCAAGTAAGCATTTATGCATATGACACTACTATTGACTCCTGTCTCCATAGAAAATCCATCAGAGTTGGCAAAATTAACCTGGCCGCTGCTCTTGAAAAGGATCTCCAATTAGTGTTTAACTGGGACAGGAAATGATTTGTAAACTTTAATGCCCCCAAATCTCTCATTTAACCACCAGAGAGAAACTTCCCTGTCCGCCATCTTGGCCACACGTTTTCAACGGACTTGAAGTGGAACAACTACATTGAATCAATAGATGCATCTACCGTAAGGAAAGTTGATTCATTGTGTCGTGCAAGAAGGTTTTACTCGTTGTTTACAAATCTACCATTCGGCTGTGCATTGAAAACTGTTGCCATATCTGGTCTGTCTCTCCTGCTATTCATCTCCAGATTTTTGGCAAAATCTAAAGAAGGATATGCAATATAACTGATCCTGCCTTGGCATCTCGACTTCAGATTTTCCCACCGCCGTGACGAGGCTTGCCTCTGTCTTTTCTACAAATATTTTTATGGCAACTGCTTTTTTTTCTGGTGCCGCCACAACATGAATTTAAGCGTGCTACTAGATTCGCATCTAGGTCCCACCCTTTTATTGTTGAAATAGTTAAATGTAACTGCCACTTCTACTCCAACAGTTTTTTTCATGCACTTCTTGACAGTGGAATTCCCTATCGTTTACTTGTTTCACTGAAGACTAAAATCTTCAAAAATTTAAATGCAACTTTAATCACCATCTTCTGAAGTCTTGAACCGCGTTCATCTTTTATCCGTTCCTCTATCCCCACCCATACACAGTCTTTCTTACGTGTATAGGTGTATAGGATTGTTTTTTGAGAAGTGTTTATTATGTAACTGAAAATATTTCCCTGTTTTGTACTTGATCGCTAAGTTAAAAGTGGGGTTAAACCAAATAATATTTTTCTTTTCTTCGAATTTTTTTAAGCTAATCCCAATAATAATAAGAAATATTAATATCTCCTAAACAATTTGTAAGTTTTAAAAATAAAACATTTTCCCTTTGAACTGCCGATATAAGCAAATTAGATTGCGTGTAAAATTTTCCATCATATTTTTAAAGTACACTATATTATTTACATTATTTTACATATTTTCAAAGTACACTATATTATTTACATTATTCGGAATATTGTCCTCATCTTTGTCGCCATGTTTATTACAACGTTTTGACCGAAACGTTGTAATAAACATAGCGAAAAGGTGAGGACAATAGTCCGAATAATGTAAATAATGTACATAATACCTCATCTCAGAAATATAAACATATTTTTAAAGTAATAAGAAAATGTTTTCTTTTGTATATTCAGTTACTAGTTTAAAAAATATCGATGGTGCTTGGTAGTTTTGCACACAAGTCGACACGTTACGCCTTTCTTGGGGTGAATTGATTAAAAAAATCTTACAATCTCAAAGTATTCTCTGGCTTTAAATAACCTGTAAAGTGTTGTTAAACCGTAGAGAACGAATTAATCCAGCGTTTCTCAAACTTTTCTAATTCTGGGCGCAGTTGTAGAATTACTAACATTCTTTTGTGCACTTTAAATTTGAATAAGAAAAAATAGTCATGAAGTATGATAAGTCTCCTGAAATAAACATTTATTTTTAAAACATTACATTGTAAGTATGTTGTGTGAAAACCTTGCTTGAGGTGCATTGGCAAAGAAGAAAATTAAATTTAATTTTTGGTGTAGCATCCTCAAATAAGGTTTTCATTTAAAGAGATTTATGAAGAATCAGCTATTATTTTATAAAAGCCAACAATGACAGATTTAAATCCGTATCTGTCTATATTTCTGTATGGTATTATGTACGTTATTTACATTATTCGGACTATTGTCCTCATCTTTGTCGCCATATTTATTACAACGTTTGTTTAAACATGGCACGTGGAACTAGAACAGTCTACCACAGTGAGCGAAATAAAGGGTTAAGGTCGACATTCCAACCACCTGAAGAAGGCCGGATCGTACAACGGCCGAAATGTTGTAATAGATTTAAATCCCTTGAGGAATGCAAAAGAGAATGGATTACCCACTCTTTAAATAATAAGGATTTTAGCATCGAGTTTAAAATATCAAATGACAAAGACTTCACTTAGATGCCATGTACTTGGGGCCTTAAAAATAAAGATTTTTTTTTTAATATAAAAATAATTCACAAATTACTGTTCTGTTAACCTGGGGCGCATCTGCTTACTTTTCAGGTCGCACTAGTGCTACTGAGCAAACCCGGTTGACAGACACTGAATTAATCAATCAATCTTCAAAAGTAATGCATCTGATTTGATTTTATCAATAGCAATAGAAGTGGTTATTTGTGGTATAGCAGCAGGAGCCGAACCTTCCACATTAACCCATAATTCTCTAATACGTTTGTCTTGTTATCAGAAGCAGCTGAGCGGTAGTCTGGTATAATGTTGTCTGACTTGTAATTGTGTGCGAAACTGAGATGTGTCACTGCATTCCTCAATGCTGATCTTTTATAGAGAGCCCTCAATGTGTGTAAGCAGAGTTAGGCGGTGTGTAATACGTTTAAACGACAGAAATGTGTCTTGCAACATTTCTGATAACGGCATGTAGATTCTTCTTCAGCACTGGCGTAAATATATAGACAATGTATGCGACAATGGTGCAAAATATTTGGGCGTTGAAATCAGGTTTCTCTATCAACGTATTATTTTGCTTCCAGTATCTATTACAATTTTTGTGAAAAAAAATTTCAGAGCATCGTCGTATTTTATATTTCTTAACGTCTTGCCATAGTCGAGGCATATTTAACTAGGCTGAATATATCACAATTCTTTTCATCTCTGCTTGTATTTGAGGAAGGCAAAGGAACTATCACGAGAAGGTTTACATGTCGCAAGGCTTTTAGTAGTTGCACGAAGAGAAGGCGTAGTGTTACGAAAGTAAGAAAAGAAAAATATGTCCTGCTATTCTCGGCAACATGAAGAATCACCCTTTTTCGAATATTTTCATGGAAAATGAACAATTTCTAGGAAAATTTATCAATCTTGCAGAAGACGTTATCTTTTTATCTTAAAATGTGCCAATCTATATATGAAAAATGTATATATATCTATATCTTTAATTCAGAAATCTGTGTGTGTATGTATGTGTGTGTGGGGTTGTGTGATCGGATGTTGTTTATGCGTTTCCATAGATCTCATCTGATTTCGATGAAATTGTTTTTGTTCGATAGATAATTCTTCAATGCAGGTTTTGAGTCCCAATTGGCTGGAAAAATTACAACTTTAAAGTTGAAAAATCGAAAAAGCTGATTTTTTACACTTTGCGCAAAAATCAAAGGTAAAATTTATGTATGTAAAAAACAGCGTACAATCAATTTAGAGAGTTGGAATCTAACGAAAAATATTATTAGATTTATAAGAAAAATATATTATAAATAAAAATTATCGTATATTATTATTATGGCGGCCCATAGAAGAGGTCCCTTCCTTGCAAGATTGAGAATGCAAAACGGCCATTTTCAGGGCTATACCCCATCCAAATTGTTAACCCCCACCTCATTTGAAGATGTGCACCCAATTGTTGTTACTAATATTGATTTTCAGGTAGGCTGCTCTAATTGAACGGCAAAAATTCCCAATAATGAAACAACCGGTCAAAGACCGATTATAATACTACTACTAGTATATATATATATATATATATATATATATATATATATATATTCTTAAGGTGTGCAATATTTATTGGATAAAGTGCTCAATATTAGAGATAGAGCGTGTGTAAATATAAAAGTGAACATTGAAGTCAACACTTAGAGGCGACAGCCTGTTTCATGCTAGAAGCCTGACGATTTCTTCTAGCATATATATATATACATACACACATACACACATATACATATATATATGTGTGTGTATATATATCCTGCTAAAATTTCATCGCTCTTTCCCATGCTTTATCTATCTCTTTCTCTCTCTTTCACTCTCTCTCTCTTCATATATATATATATATATATATATATGTGTGGGTGTGTGTCATAATGAAACTAATCGTCAGAGTTGAATTAGTCCAGGAAACTGTAGTATTAAAAAAGTGCTCAATATACATATAAAAAGATAAAAATTTACATTTTAAGCATAGAAAATTAGGTAATCGGCCGATTTGACTCCCATGCTTTCGAGCTTTCTGCATCTTCAGGCGATTTCAGTCAATTAATTTCCTAACAATATATTTTTAAAAAAATAAAAATTTATGATCGCCATATTAAAAAAAAAAAAAGTTGATTAATAAGCGCATGCCGTGAGGTGTGGTAGAATGTGAGGAGTGGGATGGGAAAATCAAGTGTATTAGAAATATATCGGTACGGAATGAAATGAAATATACATACGTTTTTTATCCTATTTCAAATGAACCCAAAAGGAACTTTTTACTATGAATACAACAGGACATAATTTCCGATCTCTGGTTTAAAAGTTTTTTTTTTGTCTATGTTATTAGAGCTAATTTCTCTTGTTGACAAAGTTTGCAGATGTTGCTATGCTTGTTGTAAGGATTAGCTTTTTTAATATTTTCCAGTTTTCAATAGGACCTTTTTTTTTTATTTTCACTCATGGATGGCTAATTTAGTAGAATTTCTATGGCTTTTCTATCTTAAAAGATGACTTAAGAATGTGCCACGTCTTTTTTAAAGTTACCCTCAGTATACTTTATATAGTATAGTTTTTTCTGGTCATTTGTATCTATTACTTCTGCTTTTTAAATTACTGCTTCAGTTTTGTGAACTCTATCTAACGGACATCTACTTTTATTTCTACAATTGCATATGTTGCTGTTAGCAATGCTTTGCTCTACGTTAGTTTTTAAATTTTTGGCCTTTTGTATTTTTATTGTGGTTTCTAAATTACTAGTACAGATGCAGATTAATTAAACTGTGTCTTTATTAAATATTTTATGCAATTCGGAATTTTTTGAGAAGTGTTTATTAAGTAATTGAAAAATATTTCAGTGTTTTGTACTTGATCTCTAAGTTAAAAGTGGGGTTAAACCAAATAATAAGCTAATCCCAATAATAATAAGAAATATTAATATCTCCTAAACAATTCGTAAGTTTTACAAATAAAACATTTTCCCTTTGAACTGTCGATATAAGCAAATTAGATTGCGTATAAAATTTTCCATCATATTTTTAAAGTACACTATTTACATTATTCGGACTATAGTCCTCATCTTTGTCGCCATGTTTATCACAACGTTTCGGTCTTTGTTCGCTCCGGCCTTCATCTGGTGGTTGTAACCACCTGCAGAAGGCCGGAGCGTACAACGGCCGAAACGTTGTGATAAACATGGCGACAAAGATGAGGACAATAGTCCGAATACTGTAAATAGTGTACATAATACCTCATCTCAGAAATATAGACATATTTTTAAAGTAATAAGTAAGAAAATGTTTTCTTTTGTGTATTCAGTTACTAGTTTTAAAAAAAATATCGATGGTGCTTGGTAGTTTTGCATAATTATTTTATTATCTAAAATATACATATTTAAATGCAAAACACATTTATATAAAGATAGTATTAGCACTTTTTTAACATTAGAGGAAATGTACTGAAACGGAAGATAATAATCTAGAAATCATATTTAATATTATGAACACGTCTCAACTTTAATCTATATATAAAATTTTATGACATCCGTTAGTCTGTCCGTTCGTCTAAAATAACCATACAGTGACCGATTGAAACTAAATTTGGGGAATAAATGCAAACAGGTAGGTTTGGGGTTTAATTGGGTGCGTAGCTTAGTACAATGAATTTACATTAAATTTTGGAAAAAATAAGTTTTATTACTTATACAAAATACTCTATTTTAAAAACAATTTAATGATTATAATAACAAATACTTATTTAATAAAAATGCAATATTGTTTCCTTGCATATGTTTTCTTTAAGTTTTTATATTTCATCGATTGTTTTGCGAAATTGAATGAAACATAGAGTTTGTAATTCTCGAGAAAAATGGCGAGAATTTCAACATGCGTAAGGGTATTGCGAAAATTTCTAGTTTCATTAAAAAAAAAAAAAATGACGAAATTGTTTTGAACATTTCAAACGTACTTTCTATGATGTTTTGTACACAGCACGAAATGAATTTTATGAATACATCAGGAAATTATAAGCGAAGCAGATTTTTAAATATGTTAACGCTGACGCGATATTTTTAAAATTTCCCATTTCTTAAGGAATATGTATATATTTTAGATATGTCCACATGCATATATATTTACATAAATACAACCATATATCAATCATACTTAAATTTCCTCACTCATATGCAGAATTTCGAAAAAATCAATTTTTGTTAAAATATGAATTTATAACTTATGTACTTGTGTTATGTAACCGTTATGCTACCCACATATATGCCTAAGTCAATATATATATATATATATATATATATATATATATATAGAGAAAAGCTAATTGAAAACTGACTGTCAGTTTTCAATCAGCACCTGGAAATTGTTTGTGCATGAAACTCAGTATTGTCGTACCGATGAGAAAAAAAAAAGCATATTAAATAATTAAATAATATATATATATATATATATATATATATATATATATATATATATATATATATATATATATATATATAGTATTAAGATATACTATATTTATGGGATAAAGTACTCAATATCAGAGATAGAGGCGTGTGTAAATATAAAAGTGAACATAGAAGTCAACAATTACGTATATATATATATATATATATATGCGAAACAGATCACAGTATAGTCACACATGTCTCTATCTCAATTTAACTTTTGAAAATCCTAGGACTGTTAGAAAAATTACACTAAATAAATATTCTTAAAGACTCCAACTACTTTTTACAACCTCTTTCTCAGCATATCGATATATATATATATATATATATATATATATATATATATATATATATATATATATATATGTGTGAGTGTATGCTTGGGTGTTTGTGTTTCACTGTGTGTATATTTCTCTTTCTGGGTTACTGTGTCTGTGTGTGTGTCTCACTCTTACTCTCCTCTCCCTCTCTCTCTACCCCCATGTTAATATACTAGTTGGCGCGTATAGTTACGTAAATCTCTATCTCTATCTCGGAATGCTCCTTTAATGCGCTCGGGGAGGAGAAATCGGTGGGCCGAGCTCAAATTCCAGTCCGGTTTATTGCATTCACTTATGCGTAGATAGCATTGGGAAAGGCATAAATCCATTTCCCCCCATCGGCTATGGATTAAATAGTAGGATTTGTATTTAAAAAAAAATCCTTGTTATCTTCAGATAATTGTTTATGCAAAATTCACGCGTAAAAAAATTCTTCTTACAATCCAAAATGTTTCGTTTTTAAATGAACCACAAAGGACTGACACGACGCAAAAATCAATAAATACAATATATATTTCTCTCTTTCTCTCTCCATATATATGCATATAAATACACACACACACACACACACACACACACACACACACACACACACACACATATATATATATATATATATATATATATAGACGTATACATCACTATTAGCGTGGATTATACAGTCTTATATATGTATCATGTTTAAGGCATTGAAAAGAAAACGTTGAAAAATATTTGTATGAAAATGCTTTTCGCCATCATTAAGCTGTTGAGTTATTTACTCAACGTATGAATTTCTCCCCTTTCACTCCCTCTCTTTATATATATATATATATATATATATATATATATATATATATATATGTATGCTCTACTCCGTATTAAGCAATCTTTTAAGAATCGTGTTTTTGGTTATTGGAGTTTTATTCCATCTACATTAATCCTCTACTTGTATATATATATATATATATATATATATATATATATATATATATATATATATATATATATATATATATATACATGTATGTATGTATGTATGTATGTATGTATGTATGTATGTATGTGTGTGTGTGTTAAATTTATAGAAGCAAGAAAACAAGTTTCGTAGATGAAGCAAGTATGGATGCGTGGTGTATTCATTTGAACACGTTCACAAACTCAACAATGCACATATCTGATTTTAAGAGGTGGTGTGGAAAGAAAACAAATTTTGTCGAAAACTAGAAGCATTCTGATTCATGAAAAAATATAAATGTCACAGCTTTCTACTTAAAATATCACATCTTAATCTACAAATCCTTCTCGTTTATGTGAGTCATCGAAAGAAAATGTCGTCTACCCTCCTTGAGAGTAGAAATGTCCGCTTACACTGAGATGTTCATCTTTTTCCACCGTGGCGTCTTGATTTTTAATGAAGTCTTTGTAAATACACTTTATAAAATGAAATATTAAATGAATCAATTTGAAAGATTTAAAAAAACAAATTATCGATTAAAATAAAGAGCAAAAGAAAAAAAAATGTAATGCTGCCGATTTTCATCGTAATATCTTCATCATTTAACGAATTAATGTATTTACATCTATATTTTACCATTTCATGTAATGTATTATGCTTGAAATTTAAGTGAATGGATGATATAAAAGGAAAATTTGTTGTTGACATTATAACCATTATTACCCTATCTTAATTATTTTTATTATATCCCTTAGGTTGAAATAACGTAATTGTTAATCGACATTATTATATTTCTCATCATCGTGTGGCAATAACAATGACATGATTAAATGAACTAAAAAGAAGGCAATAATTTTCATCATCATGATTGTGATTCCATTTTTATCATCATCTATCATCATTTCTTATTTTCTTTTTTAAATATATGAGACAAAAAAAAATTAAAATTAAAATATATGCATTTTTTTCTCGTCTTTCTGGGGATTTGGATTGAAAAATTGTTGCTAAGATTTCACTAGTAAGATTTCTTACAGAGTCGGGGTTCTAGCTGGAAGCCCAAATTGGACAACCTTGCAAGGCTAGACTGATCCAACTACTCTTTTATTTATTGTTCAAAAGTGAATGCATGCATTTCCGAAAGGCCTAAGTCGAAAGTGAACAACACTGTACGCAGCCGGAAATCGAACTTTTGTCACCAATTCAATTCTTCGTGCTGTGAAGCGCTGGGCCAACTGCATCTCCAAATTCTATGAATAAATCTTTTTCTTCTTATTTTTCGAATAAAAACTGAGTAACAAAACTGAATATTGTGTAATATTATTCTAACAAAATACAAAGCAAATAACATAATTTTTATAAAATTGAACCTCGGAAATATTTCGGTTTGTCCCTGCAAAAAAATTCCAGTGAAAATATGTGGACGCTGGGAGCTTTTGAACTCACCCAATAAACTCTATTCAATCGGCACTCCTCGTGAAAATAGAGAATTAAGAAAAAAAATTGCTCTGGGAGGACACAATGAAGCGGTTATCTCAAATAAACGCTAATTATTAATAAGGGAAGTAACTCATACTGGAGCTTTTGCACATAATAAATAAAACGATGTCTTGGTGTCACTTGATCTGCACCAATGTCCACTCGAGATTTCTCGGCGAAAATGCGTAATAGAATAACGGACCAGTACAGAACCAGCTTCTTCGAAAAAGATAAATATATATTGGCATATATTTAACCTACCTACCTATTATTTCCATTCATATGTGTACGTGTCTTTGCTCGTAAACACCTAAGATTTAAAATGCGTTTAAAAATTGAAAAATCTTTCTTTAAGCTTTTATTTTACTTTTAATTTTAAGCTAATAAGTCAAATTTAATATTTTCAATAAGAAAAATACTTTGCTGCATTTCAAACCAAATTTGAATTGATTTAGATTGATTTTATTTTAAATCACTACAATCGGGTATATTAACAAAACAACACGACATATTTCTCTTTATTAAAAAAAATATTTAAAAATAAAGTATACTTCTCTGAAACTTTATTTGAGGAAGGAAGATTAACTGATTTAAAGCTTAATTAATCTGAATTAAAAAAAATGTTGCTTACTTTTATCTTAAGGTGTTGCAAAAAAGCATTTTTAACAAGGAGGTGATGTTTTTATGAGGTGTTGATTGATTTATTGATAGCTTAATGTTTGCCATCTGTAAGTAAAAAGCACATAATTGTAAATATTATTTTACGAAAACAACCTGGATGGCTTTTTTTATATACGTTTTTAATTACTTAAATCTTAATTACTTTTTAAAATTTTTGAAAGTATTCTCATTAATCTAATATTTTATTGAATTTTAGTTATATTGGCTTTATTGTCTTATTTAGATATTTCCTTGTTGAGGGAATATCAGAAAATTACTAATAAATTTTAAATTTACTAACGTTATCGCGCTTATTTTCTGATCATATCGTGTATGGACGTCCGAATTTCCAAAAATTGGCACGTTAATACACACAGTGACAATATATATATATATATATATATATATATATATATATATATATATATATATATATATATATCAAAATTCTGAATTTTAGTAAGATTTTCCATTTATCACTAGTAAATATAGTTTATACTTAATATCAATATCACCTAACCGCTACAAATAAATACGGAATTTAAAAGATTAAAAAATTTATAAATTGTTCTAATTCAAATTTTTAAAAATAAGAACAATTTTTGTAAAAATTCATTATTCACCGAAATTACTTTTCTAAGTCATTAATGTCCATAATATATCTTATTCATAAAAGCAAATAAAAACTTTTCTAATTAAATAAGGTCATAATTATATTTGATTTTTTTTTTATTTTACGATTCAGAGAAGAATTTCTTTAACTGCGTGTCCAGTTCGATAAAAGAAAATTTAAGTCCCTCACGGATTGTCCTTATAAGTAATAAAAACTGTAAGTTCTACAAAAATGAAGTTTTCCAAATTTCATAAAATCAAGTAAGTGGGGATGGCGGCTAACAGATGTTAAAAGAAGCATTTTTACCAAGATTTTCTAAAATAATTTAATTCATTTGTGAATAAATACTGGAAGCTTTATTAAAATTCGAGAATTATTTAATTTTTGCAAGAAGTTCCAATTCAATATATTTTCACCGCAAAAGACGCCCTAATGTTTCATATGAATTTATAGGCGTCCTTTCGCGCCAGAATAACAAGATTTTCAAAGGTTTTTAAAGAGTTTAAAATATAATTTTAATTTAAAAAAATCCTTTGGTCTTTCCTCTTAATAAAAACATAAAGATTTTGACAATAAAACATTGTTTTCGTTAAGTTTGGGGCACATTTTCATTACGTACGCTCATTTTTATCGAATCTTTGGAGGTACTTAACTACATAAAATAGACACACATACACACACACAAACATACATACATATACATATATATATATATATACATATACATATATATATGTATATTTATTAATATATATATATATATATATATATATATATATATATTAATAAATATACATTTTTCCTCGGTGAAGAAATATATATTTTTATTATTAATATAAATTAAAGATGTGTAATTATACATCGAAAAATATTTTATTAGCACCAGTATTCAATGTGTAATATTTTATATTCATCTATCTATCTATCTATCTATCTATCTATATATATATATATATATATATATATATATATATATATATATATATATATATGTATGTGTGTGTGTGGACATACGTTCTATGTTCCTTTCTTACGTATATAAAAGTGTTCTATTTCAACTACTTTTAAAGGAACGTTTTAATACACATAAAGTAACATTTTTTATTTTATTCGCTAATTAGCGGCGCTGTTTCATGCTTAGCGATTTTTCCAAAAAAATGTCATTTTATGAACTTACCCAACATCTACCGTAATTCCTCATGTTTAATTCGCATTTTTTTTTCTAAAAAATTATAAGCAAAATCAGGTTTGTGTATTATGCACAGCTATAAAAAATCTTTAAAAAATTGCCGTAAAATAAAATTAGAATTATAAAACTAAATGTTTAGAACCATTTTTTAAAAATAAAAGTAGGAAATGCTGGCCGTCATGAAATTGAAGAGGTACAATTTATAGAGTGTTATTACCAAACAAGGGGTGCGTATTATGCATGAGTAGAAGCATTTTCCCACACTTTCAGCATAATTTTATGTGTGCCTATTATGCATGAAGGCGTATTATACAATTAATATTATATCAATTCAAAAGGTTTCCGATAGTTCGAAACACTTTAATTGATATTGTTTATTAATCAATCATGTTCTTAAATTCTCTAATTTCTAGCTTCTCTTCTATAAATAGATTGCAATTTTTGTCTTTGTTCATCTTTGTCATTCACTTTTTTAATTACAAATTTTTCTACTAACGGTGTTTTCTATTTCATTTTCACATCCCAAATATATTTTGTCATCATTGTGTTATTTTTATATCTTTCATATTTGATTAATGGCAAATGATTTGCATATCTTTGCATAAATTATTTCACTCTAAATTTCTGCTGGAAAAGGGAAAATAAAATAAAAATAAATAAATAATGAAAATAATAAAAATAAATAGTTCCTCTTTATTACGTGTTCAAGATATTGAAAATTGGAAATGCATATTTGGGATAAAACACAAACAAAAAGTCAGATCATTTTCAAGGTTTTTGTCCAGAAAAGGAAATAAAAAGAATATATTCCATCTATTTTTTTTTTTTTTTTTTTTTGGTGGTTGAAATAAAAATATATTTAATGCTGTCAAATGTATTTGAAAAGAAATTTTCGATTAACAGAAGAAAGAAATACCAAATTTCGATATTGAATCGTCATTTCAAAAACGCTTAAAATTACAAAAAGTATATATATATATATATATATATATATATATATATATATATATATATATATATATAATGCTATTAATTTATAAATTAATAGCATTATTTAATAATAATAATAATAATAATAATAATAATAAAAATCTTCAAAAGCTCAAAATACAAGGACCTTGAAATCGAAATCTCAAAATGTGGCACATGGGAACATCAACAATCCCTATTATATTTGGAGCCCTAGGATTTGTTGGAAAAGATTCCATTAGACTAATGAAGGGATTCCTGGAAGTCCATGCCTCAAAGAAATACAAAAAATTGTTCTCACAAGTACAGCCCACACTTTACGAAAGGCTTTATCTATGTAAACTATTTTTTTTTGTCAGTGGAAAGTGTCATGATGCCATTTCTAACCTTAGGTCTCTGGGCGGGACCCGGAAGGAAATGTTTATATAACAGAAATCAAAGGATATAATAATAATAATAATAATAATAATAATAATAATAATAATAATAATAATGATGATAATAATAATAATAATAATAATAATAATAAAATTGTCTTATTAAGTACAGCACACACACTAAGGAGAACTTTGTCTATGTAACGCTAGCAACTTCATCGGAGATAAAAAAAAAAAAAAAAAAAAAAAAACATGAAATGTATTATAACAACACACCACGACCTGCCTTAGGTCTTTCCGCAGACTTGGTAGGTAGTGTGTCCATAGCAGAAATAATAATAATAATAATAATAATAATAATAAGAAGAAGAAGAAGAAGAAGAAGAAGAAGAAGAAAAATCTCGTTGTATAGATATTTACTAAATCTAGTTTAGTCTAGTACAAGGCCATATTCCGGAGCACCCAGTAAAAAACGAACTCACTAGACGAGTGAATTTCTCAGAAAAAGACGAACGATCTAAATATTGCAATACATTAGTTGCCTCAAGTTTATGATATAAAATTTGAAATGTGAACAGCATATATTATTGCTTGTGGGCGTTCTAGACTTGATTAAGAAAAAAATGAGATTAAAATTGTCTAGCCAACTAATTAAAAGAATAATAAATGAAAGGTGATGTAAGTGTATATATATATATATATATATATATATATATATATATATATATATATATATATATATATATATATATATCAAATGCTACATAAACTTATTAAAGTTATTAAATTTTCTGAATTCTCCTTGTCCAGAACAAAAAAAAAAAAGAATAATAAATTAAACATCATATTAGTTTCAATATAGCATGTGCAAAATAAGGAAGGCTATATGTTAAATAAAAATTATCTCACGACTCTGAAAAATCATTAAAAAGCAATGTAACGAAAAAAGTTCTCACATGATGTACAGTTTCCTTGAAACAGAGGTGCTAAATGTTGATAAATTAACATTAATTACATGTTGTAAATTTTAAATTAATTGCAGTATTTAGTAATAGGACAAACTTTTATGAAAGTAAAAAGAAATGTAACTTCTGAAACTTACTATATATGATTAAAAATATTAGACATGACTATGTAAAAGTTGACTTTTTCCAAATGATTCATTTAGCTACATCTTTGAAATTTATGGGTGAGCATTATACATCGGTTCGTCAATATCATCTTCAAGTTTGTCTATTAGTTTTTCGATTATGAATTTGATTTTTTAAAGTAAAGAATGATACTATAGATTAACTAACATAATCATTTTATTCGTAAAAAATGTCAAACGGAGCCATTCTGCGTCATATACAAGCAGAGGCTATTTTTTGGAAAATAAGACTGATTTTTATTTAAAGTAAAAAAACAAAATGTTGAATCATAAGATCGAAACCAAACAATTGTCTACAATAACCTGTATAACATAACAGTTGAAACAATAACACTTGTTTATTTCATTTTTATTATTTAATCGGGTTTTATTTTATCAAGACTTTGTCTGGTCTTATTTTATTAAGATTTATTTTTCAATAGTGTCTTATTTTAAGAGATCTTATTTTAGTAAGTCGTATTTAGGTATATTCAATACTTCGCTAAAAAAACATACACTGATAAAAAAAGACACCAAACATGATTAAATAATTTTTTATCGTCTAAATGTTTATGTTATTTTTAAGAGGAAAGAACAAAGTATTTTTTTTAATATTTTAAAATTTTTTTATCCTTTCTAGCACGTCCGAAATTTTGGTTAAAATCATTTTTTCTTTAGTCAACGAAATTGGCATAAAATCGATCATGTCGGGAATTTTTGACAATTTTGTAAACAAAAGTGAAATTCTCCATTTAAAAATCTTGTAAAATTCAATTATACTTATTCAAAAGTTATTTTAGGAAAATTAGAAAATGTAAAGTATACTTAATGTAATTTGAAACAACATTTGTTGAAAAATTCTCATTTTATCGGTTTTTATTTCAGCAGATTTTATTTTATCAGGTCTTATTTTATAATGTCTTATTTTATCAGGTTTCATTTTATCCGATCTAATTTTATCAGGTCTCATTTTATCAAGTCTAATTTTACTAAGGTTTATTATATCAGTTCTTATTTTATCAGATCTTATATAAGTCTTATTTTTCTCAATTCGACACATAGTCTCACATATCTGTAAACAACATTTTATGAAAATTGTTTTTATATATGCCTCATTGATCTAGTACTTTCGTGACTACTGTATGTGTGCATGCGTACGATGTTGTTGCTGAAAGGCTTTCGGTCAAGTTGGACTCACGTCCCGCAGTCTAATTAAGACACGCTTCAGAATCTATCTATCTATCGCTCGATCTATCTATAATCTAGGTAATATGTATTGATGTATAATCCAAGTGGATCCTAATAATATAAAATATTAAAACTGATCCTCAAAAAGACCTCAATTATTTATTATAACATAGCATATAAATTCCATAATAAAGAAATCTAAAATTACCTCATAAGAATAAACTATTTCAGCTAACGTCTATGAGTTAATATTTTTCAGCTCAAATGGTGGGCTGATATAATGTCAGAAACATATAATTAAATATTATTTAAAATAATATTTAAAAAAAGGTGAAGCCGTTGAAAATTTTCTAACATTATATCAAACGACCATTTGAGTCGAAAAATGCTAACGCATATACGTTAGTTGAAATAGTCTATTATAGGTAATTTGGGATTTTTCGATGATGTAATATATATATATATATATATATATATATATGAAGAAATATACTCTCAATGTGTGCTATATTTATGGGATAAAGTGCTCAATATAAGAGATAGAGCGTGTATAATATAAAAGTGAACATTGAAGTCAACACTTAGAGTTGACAGACTGTTTCATACTAGACACAATCGTCAGGCCACGATTGTTGTCTTTTTTCTCGGCGATTTATACATTCGGGTTAGTGGTGCATTGTGGGTAGTCTATTTTGGCGGTTATTTTGCCGGAAGTCATTTATTTGTTTATTTATTTACTTGGGTGTGATTATTTTGCTTGTTTATGTTTATTTTTATTTTTTATTTTTATTTTTATTTCTTATCTTATATATTTATTTATATCTATCGGTTTTTTCTTAACGTAGTAAAATTTGTTTGTATCTCTTATTTAATAGTTTTGTTTGGGTTTGGGAAGATAATTAAAGCTATTTATTCAATTTTGGGGTTGATTGCTGTTGTTTATTCTAACTATTATTTTAGCGGGGGCAGTTTTTTAATTTTTTTATTACTTCATTTATTTATTTTGATTGCTTATCTTTACTTGTTATATATATATATATATATATATATATATATATATATATATATATATATCTTCACATATATATATATATATATATATCTTTACTTGTTATATATATATGTGTGTGTGAGAGAGAGAGAGAGAGAGAGAGATAGAGATAGAGATGCACAACAACAGTATCTAAAATAAAAGAAATGACAATGAGAAATTGGAAAAGCTATAAGCGAACTGTTTCGCCAAAAGTAGTAGTCATAAAACAGAACAGTTCACTTATATAAATCTATAATCAAAATTCAATGACTTTTTCTCATCCAATCATCAATAGATTTTTTGATGAACTAAGTTTATTTACAAACCGTATTTTCAATTGTTCTATACATAATGAACTATTCTGTAATGAACGTTATTTTATGAATACGGAAACTATTTAAACTAATTCTATTAATACTGAGACATTAATGTGTCAGATAATTTTTTGAATGTGTTCATTTATAATTAAATCAAATATAAAATTTAAATGCTAATTGATTATTGCTCTTTATGTTTTCTTATTAAATTAAAATGTAACTTTTAAATTCACAATATCCGATTGCATAGGTTACACAACATTTTGGGCAATGCATATTGAAAACATGAGCCGTGCAAATAGTTAATTTTATTAATTGTAAAATTTTACAATCAAGATAAGTGAACAATTTTACAATCAAGATAAGTGTGTATGAGCGTGTATGTAAAGAAACGGTTGTTTGTTTGGATGAATGTTAGACGGTTACGTTAATTCATGTAAGTGTGTGGGTGACGAATGTTTATAGATGTCACCCACGTATATGTCGGTGTGATGTAGCATAATGTTGCAGTAATTTTGTATTTGACTGGAGTTTTATATCTGTGTCTATGTATATGTGTGTGTGAGGAATGTCTGTTGTCGTCATTTCTGTGTGGGTCGGTGAAATGCTGCAAGATATTTTAATAATCATGTTTAGGTTGAATTTATCATTAAAGCATTTCTCATGTGTACTTTGAAAAGGATTTTTATATTTTCATTATTTTACGTATTTGATAGACATAAGTTAGATTCATGGATAATGGATCTAAAGAAAAAATGTTCATGTGGTGTGATGTTTTAAGCGTGTGTTTATTGTGGTAGTAATGCTATAAATAGGTTTTTATAATATTTTCACCTTAAAGGGTTGTGTTCCTTTTTTAATTAGGCTGCCATTAATGAAATCAAAGTTATGTCCCATGTAAGACGAGGGAGTTAGAATATCCGTCTAAACGCAAGTCACTCTTATGTACGTAGATACGTGTTTTTAGATCACGTGATGTCTCCCCTACGTAAATGGTTTTGCATTGTCGACATTTCATCTGATGAATTCAGGCATTTGAAATGGTGTTTGGTTTATAATAACAAAACTCAATAAAGTTGAACCCACCATCGAATTCACACATCAACTTGAAACAAGCAACTCTCTACCCTTCCTCGACATCATATTAATACGCATTAATGATTATCGGCAGGATTAAATATCCATACGTAAACAATACCTTCATTTTTGACGGGTACTATTCTAGTATCTATATTTTGTGTGTATATTGAATGTTTTCATAATCATTCGAAGAGAAATTATGTAGATAATTAACTGTCAAAAAGAATCTAACAATCATTGCTATTTTTTTAATGTTTTAATACTATACTAACTGCAATAGAATGCCTGAGGGCCACTCATGTAAGAAGGTTACAGTCAAAATGGTAATATTGAATGGGTGATGAATATAACTGGAAGATGTTAGGAATAAAGAGGCAAGATAACGATTGATTTTGGTTGATGAGGTCAAAATTGCAGTGTTTAGAGAAGCATTAACGTGGTAGTCTGTTTCACAAAGTGGCAGTTCTTGAGAAAATTATTCTTCGATATCGGTGAATTATATTTTTTTTTTAAGTGTTTCACCCCAAGCAAGGCGGAAAGCCACTAGGACGCAAGGGGTTACAGAAAATTTGGAGCAAGATCAGATAGGAGTGATAGAAGAAAGGATGAGGAGAAGAGTAGTGGATAGATCAAGGCAACTGCAGATACAGAGGCCAGAGAGAGAGAGAGAGAGAGAGAGAGAGAGAGAGAGAGTACCGGAAACCACTTCCTAAACAAGAAACAAGGCGTAAGCCTCTACTCATGTCCAAGAGAAGGGGGAGGAGTGTGGACCGGGCGGTAGGAAAGCCTACCTACTCCTATTACATATAACACATACAACAACAAAAACAGAGGTAACGATGAGAGGGGGAGGTCATTTGCAAAGAGTCCTGGCTGACTATCATTTACCCTTTCGCAACATTAAGTTAAGTTTTAACTTAGTATAAGTCCCATTGTCTATTCTAAAAAGAAATTGAAGAAAATAAGGTTATCCGGATTATTGATATTTGTAAAAAAATCGAACAAGAAGGCACCCATACCGCAAAAAACACCTACATATTGAAATTAATATGCAACAATTGCTTTAATTAAACATAATTAGTTTCGTAGGATATCTGCCTAAATTAACATCTACAAATAATACGTATTATATGTACCTGGATCAGAAATTATGACGACTGTTAGGATAACAATAAATTTAAGAGCAAGAAAAAATAACACACCGACAGTAATATTTGAATTACCAGGATGAAATATGGAGGAACATTCATCTTCTATTTGCCATATCTCCCCGCCCACAATGTTGGCGGTCATGACTCTTCACAATTTCCTGTCCTTTATAGTTTTTAGTAATTTTTCTCTTTTTCCTATCTTTCCAAAACCCTGTTCTGCCTTTAATTTACACAAGCTCGCTAGGTAGGTTATACGCTGTTTTCCTCCGTGTCTGTGGCCTTTGGTATGTCCTGTGAGTGTCAAATTTTCCACGTCCTCTTTCCTCGTTATGTGCCTTAGAAACGTCAACTGTCTCTTTCTAATGTTAAGGATTAATGTCATTTTTTGTTCCTTAAAATTTCATCTTTGCTCACATGTTCAATCCATGGTATTCTCAGCATCCTTCTGTAGAACCATATTTCTGTTACCTCAAGCGATATGATAAGATAGTCCAGCATTCTCAGCCATATAGAAAGATTACATAACAGTTCAATACTATTTTCTTTGTTTTTAACATATCTTTTTTCTGTTTCTTAATACTTTACTTAATTTTTTCGAAGGCGTCTTTCTCTATCCCTATACACATTCGGATTTCGGCATCGAACTTTCCGTTCTCTGTTAAAATATTTCCCAGATATTTAAATTGATGTACTTGCTTGATTTTGGTATCTCCAATTTGTAATTTGCATGTTGGGCTTTTGCTTTTGCTGGCAATCATGCATTCTCTTTTCTTGCAACTGATGTTTAGTCTGTTGTTCTCGCTTTCCTTCCTTACTTTCTGTAGGAATTCTTGCAGTTTACTTCCTGTGTCTGCTATCAACACTGTGTAATCTACATATCTTATGTTGTTATTATAAACATGCCCTTCGACATAGCCTCGTCTGGGGTTCCTCTCTGCCCGAAGGTAGAGAGTTTGACCAGCATAGCTGGAAAAGATTCCAGCTGGACTCCGATACAACCTCGGAAACCAGAAAACATTCGTGCAATCATCCATTTGCACTTAACAGTAAATATAATTCAGCCTTGACAATGGCTAAAGATAGAGCCGAAAGCGAATGGAAAAATACAACATTATGGACAATTTTTGTATAAATTATCTACGGAAAAGAAAAAAAAATCTTATAAGATCGTATGAGAAATTATATAAAAAAAATAATCAAAGTACCTTGACTGCCATATTAAATGGAATTTGCATATATATATATATATATATATATATATATATATATGTGTGTGTGTGTGTGTGTGTGTGTGTGTATAAAGGGAAAAAGTAAAATATATATTACAATATATATATGTCGGGGAATTTGAAGAGAGATCATGAACTAAATAGGAAGTTTTGTCGCTAGACATTGTGACATTGTTTTATAGATGAACACAACGACTACCTCGATAGAGACAGGGAAAACTAAGTATTTGGTTAAGTAATTTTTTATGGAAATCCTATGTA
>CAHIKZ030000162.1:290000-400000 GCA_903632075.3 Acanthosepion pharaonis | reverse complement strand
ACTTTGACTTAAAGAAGTTAAGATTATAGTATTCAAGAAAGCATCCACTGTTCCATAAAAACGAAGTTCTTGAGAAAAATGCTGTCTAACTAGAACTTTCTTTTTATCTTTGGAATACCAAGGAATTGAAAATAATTCGATTTCGTGGATGTAGCATGGCGTGACTTAGTTATAAAGGTTTGAATTTGTAGAACTAAAGAATGGATTTCATCTGAATATTTGCCATGGTAATAGCGATGGAATAATGAAAGGCTTGCATTGTTTGATCTGTGGTAAGGAAGCTGCAGTGAACAAAGGGAAAAAAGAAAGGCAAGAAGAGAGATATAAATGAATCTCTTCAAACTTCTATATGAATTTAGATAAATATTTGTCAGATTGTAGTTTCTGAGGGGCGAGCCAGGACATTTTTTGTTCCTCACTGTTTGTTTTGAAATTCGATTTTAAAATATTTTATAAAAATTATCGTATTGTGTACCACTTTGTTAGTCTTGTGAGCTCGACCATCACTGATCTGCTACCTTGTGCCAGACATGTCTATACTTACGCAATAATCTTTATCTAAATTTGAGCGCTGATTGCAGTTGATGTAGCCAAGGTCACGATTTATGTTTCTAGAAACGAACAATAAAAAGGAGATCGATATAAAGAGAAGATTGCATCGATAGGCACATAAACACACATTATAGAAGATTGCATCGATAGGCACATGGACACACGTTATAGAAGATTGCATCGATAGGCAGATGGACGCACATTATAGAAGATTGTATCGATAGGCACATGGACACACGTTATAGAAAATTGCATCGATAGGCACATGGACACACATTATAGAAGATTGGATCGATAGGCACATGGACGCACATTATTCCGTTTGATATTCACTTGTATAAAGGCTTTTAAGGTGCTTGTTATTCCATCCCTTGTGTTCTCTTTATATTTTTCAACGGGTTTCTTCTCTGTGCATCGATTTACTGTCTTTTAACCCCGCTTAATATTTATATAAGCGATGAAAGACAGTGATTCAAAATCAAAGAAGAAAAGGAAAAAAGAAGGAAAATGCGGTTCAAATAAAAGAAAGGCATGAATTTAAATCTAACACCTGGTCATAGGGATGATGATGATGATGATGATGATGATGATGATGATGATGATGATGATCATCATCATCATCATCATCATCATCATCACCATCTCTATGATTGAGCACCCGAACATTTACCAGCACATGCTTAGGTCGAAAGCCGGAGACATTACTCATTCAAGCATGACATGTTCTGGGCAAGTAAACCTGGAAGGGGGGAGCTCCTCTCTCAAACCAGGTTAAACTGTAGCCAATGTCCTCCACCTTGGAGGCTCGCTTTTGTCACGGACTCGTGACCGTTGATTGCATCGTGGGAACCATCCGCCTCGGAGTTGTCTTTAGTCTAGATAACCCTCTGCCTAATAACGCCGTGTTATCACCTCACTGGCTCCATACATGGTTATAGATCTCAGAGTACCTCATTGTGCGAAGTGGCCTTTGACCCCATAACAAAATTGATTCATCAACCCTTTGACAGGTCTTGTTTTTAATCCCGCTGTGTGTCTAGCCACCCTTCTCACCAAAAAAGCTTGGTGGAGGATCGGTATAGTCGCTGATAATCCGAATAAGCAGCAGGTAGTGATGAATTATACATTATCAGTAGCACTCGTAGAGAGAAATGACATAAGAAATTGACAACAAAGGCCTTATTACTTCAAGAAATATTTAAAATTACTTTGAAAATATGGAATTTACACTGATAATTTTGCGGGAAGGTGAAAATTGTTTTACGATATATACAAAGTTATTACCTGAGTTTATATATAACAGGAGTATAATTAAAATAAAAAGGATATGTTTAAATTTAATTCACGCCCACACTCTGAAGAAATAACTAAAAATATATATATATTATTTAAAAGTGGCTAGAATGAAAGAAAGAAAAATGTAAAAATGTAATTCAAGGAAGAAAATCTTTTAAATAAAAAATAAGAAGGAAAGAAAGAAAGAAAGAGAAAAAATAATCGGAATAAAGAAAAAAAATTAAACAAAGGAGACAATTTTTGATGAGTGAAGAGACAAGCCGAAAAGAAATTCAGAAATTTAATTCCCTTCAAATCTGAATTAATCAACATCTTGGATCAATGGATAAACTTTAATTGCCACAATCAAAATGACAGATAAGATTACTAGTGATCTCTGATCCAGCCAAAATCCTACTGAAGCATGGTGTTATAATACAACAAGGAATCTTCACCACTATTCTTATCTTTTTATGCACTACCCCTATTCGTTTAATAGACTAGTTGAGGGAATTCGATCTTTAATGTTCTAAACTAAGCTAAGCTTAGTAAATATTTTAAACACGAACTCTATATGCATCAAAATGAGCGCCCTGGATATCATCATGACTCATCTACAAAAGACCTCTGTTTCTGAAATGGTTCGTAAGTTTTAAGTTTAAAGATGGGCTTAAGTTTAAGCTAAGTTTTTGCTAAAATTCGTGCACTTTCTGGGATTGAATCCTCTTTCGATGCATCAGGGGATTTGGGAGATAGCATTTAAGGAACGGCCAACAGAAACCAAAAGTTTTATCCATCAAAATATTATTAAAAATGAGGTATTGATTTAAATTAATAATTCCAAATCTTTTGTCTTCATAACTTTGCTAGACTGAAAGTATATTCGATGTTTAGTTTAAAACAAAACCAGTAAAATTTGTATATATTCTGTAATTATAATCATTAACTGCAAGATAACGCTTCTTACAATTTGAGTAAATATCCGTGGGAACGGTATGAATCTAACTCTTCTTTTCCCAGCTATGGGTTAATTAGTACGAATTGTATCAGTAAATCATTATTATCTCAAAAAAATTCTTACAATCTATAAATATTTTATGACTTAAAATAACCTACAAAAAGTTGATAAGCAGAAAAAAAAATAATTACTCAATCTTAGAATTTGAGTAATCTAGCTAAAAATGTAAATCGTGGAAAAATCCGGTAAACATATTAAAACTGTAATACGTTTTTAGTTATGATTATAAACAATTGAAAAAATAAATAAAACAATTTTAAAAAAAACAAAAAAACAAAAGAAAAACAAAAACAAAAGAAAAACAAAAACAAAAAAATCAACGTGCATCAATTTGTTTTATTAAGAAACTCGCACCTGAAAACATTTTTTCAAAATGTTACTAAATATCTTATATCAAACGGCATTACTACTAGAAATCAAGCGTTTATTAGGTTAAAGCCTTGGAGTTAAACAGATCATGTGAGCCTTATTTTCAATATGGTGGTAGTTTTATGATAAAATCTGCGTATTATTCACCAGAAAAAAAAATCAGTACATAATGTGGATTCTATCTATTCATGTATGTATGTATGTATGTAAGAACGCATCTATCTAACAATCAACCTACCTTATATTCATGTATGTATGTATGTATGTATGTATGAACGGATCTACGGATCTATCTATCTATCTATCTATCTATCTATCTATGTATGTATGTATGTATGTATGTATGTATGTATGTATGTATGTAAGAACGCATCTATCTACCAATCTACCTATCTATCTATTCATGTATGTATGTATGACGGTATCTATCTATCTATCTATCTATCTATCTATCTATCTATTTATCTATCTATCTAATATGTATATGTACTTATAAGTATATATACATATACCATAAACCTGGCGTATACACATAAAATTAGCTTCAGATTAACTATTCAATTCTTCAGAGTCTCTGGTCTTCTGTCCAGACCGGACACAAGCATCAAGACATGAATAGCAGGAGTCATCATGCAAATAAGGGCGATTCGCAATGCCACCATCTCACAAAGCGGCACTTTCCATTTGACCAATGCTCAGTTATATTTGCTTATAGCAACAGAGGCAGCGGTGGGCAACGAAGAAGAGGAACTCTGGCCTCAAACGCGACAATAACGATGACACGTAGCATGACCCTTAGGTCTGTGATAGGCGTCTTAGAACATTGTTTCGTATCTCTGCTTTTATGAAAAGTTGATCATAAACCCTTGCAAGGCGAGGAACATCGTAGTTACGGCCAGCTAATTTTCTAAAAAGAGTCAATAAGAGAAACTTTTGTGCTCAGTGATTTTCGTCTATGTTCCCATGTAGACTTGAATAAAGGTGGGGTTTGTTTTGTGGATATGTATTTCCGACTGACGCCAGTATTTCAAAAGTTGATATTCGAGGCTGGTAAGCAGACCATCATTTTTAGGACAATTATTCTCTTTTCTTCCGATTCGTTCTTGTGCTAAATTATGCCTCAACTAAACAATGTAGGAAGGTGCATGTGGCGTAATGGTTAGAGGCTCCGAAAGGGAAACTGGCGAGACAAGTTCGAATTCCAGTCGGCTACGTTATATTTACTTTCGCACAAATAGCCTTGGGAACGGTATGAATCTATTTCCATCCAACCATAGTTTGAATAGTACCAAAGACGGGTCTTTTCAGCCTTGGTTGGCAACCAGTTTAGAAGAATGACAACTATGAATTTAAAACCTGTGAAGAAATGTTGGGGATCTCCATTTGTACATTTTCCTGTCCTGGGGATTGTTCTGCACAAGACTTCAACATTATTGTTGAAACTTGACTAATGCATGGAATAATAATGCAACACAAAATGTACTTAGAACAAAATGCATTGAAACAAGAAAGTGTACACATTATTTACATATAGTCTTTTGTATATTCCTGGTAAGACCGTTCCTGGAGAATGTGTTGACTGAGTCGCAGTCGGGCAGAGTCTCTGGTTGAATCTCTTGATTCCCTCCTCTCTTCCCGGTACCAACCATATTTATATGGTCGGTACTCCACTATGCAAATTAGGTGGATACTACCACAACAATTATAATCAAATGATATGTGTAGGGTAGGCTTGCTGATATATATATATATATTCGCTAACAATAAGCACTTAATTCCCAAAACTTAATAAATCCTAATGTTAGATTATTAATTTATATTTTTTATCCATTTCAGAACGTTCGGAATTTTTGGTTAAAAATCTTGGTTTTTCTTGCGTTCGTGGGGGAGCATAAATTAGTACAAGAAAATTTCTCGTTTTTTTTGTGATGAAAAAAAACATTGGTTTGTAAATTGTTGCAAAATTCAAATAATTCTTGGATTTTCATGAAACTTTCGGTACTTATTCACAAAGGAATTAAATTATTTTTGAACTGTTTCCCTTTTAGAAAATCTTGGTAAAAACATTTCTTTTTATATCTTTCTCCCCCACTTATTTGATTTTGTGAAATTTCCAGAAATTCTTTTCTATACGGCTACATTTTTATATTCGTTATAAGTAGAACACATTGAAGAATTTAACTCATCATTTTTATTTTTTAAAACAGGACCCTCAATTACGAAAAATCTTTTCTGAATTAATTAGAAAAAAGTTTTTAATTGCTTTTATGAATAAGATAAATCATGGACACTATCGTCATAATAAAAAAAAACATTTTTTTCGTTTAATAATTAACTGTTATACTTCCATTGAAGTTCCTCTTTCTTAAAGTTCATCTTTGGTAGTAAATAATCATTCAGCAATGTAAATCCTTCCCTTCAGAAAGCGTTATACGTTTTCAATCGAATTAAGGTAGAATGAACAAACTGGCCACTGTAGCAGTCTAGTATCTTATTAGAGACCTAAGTAGCTGACTAGAATATTCAGCTACTTATTTGTTTTCATCGGTATATGTGATGGAGAATTGTTCTCCGTAAAATTCATGCTCTGTCTGAAATTTTGGCCGTTGACAGAACGAAACACGATTCTTTCCAATTCACACTAAACTAACTACACTTTATGCCTTTCCACCTTCCTCAAATGATATACTAAGGTTAAATCTGAGATCAGTATATCAAAATAGGTCAACACTCACTGTCTTTTCCCTCTCTCTAAATACGATAGCAATATCTCTTGATTTTAACCCAGAGTATTTTTTCCATTGCATTTGTGATTTGTTTGTAGGTCTTGAAGATTGAGAGCCGCTTTTTTAGAGCTCTCATGAAATAAAAATTATTACCTATGGGATTTTAATTGTTTGATATTCTTTAATTAATAATAATTTTGCTCTGTCTTTTGACATAGAGCTCTCCATGGATCTATATCCTCCTGGAAATTCCATACGGATTACCATATTGTATCATTGATATATATATATATATATATATATATATATATATATATATATATATATATATATATATGAAGAAATATTCTCTTACGGTGTGCTATATTTATGGATAAAGTGTTCAATATCAGAGATAGAGCGTGTGTAAATATAAAGGTGAACATTGAAGTCAACACTCAGGGCGACAGGCTGTTTCATGCTGAACGCAAACATCAGGCCGCCTGAAGATTGCGTCCAACATGAAACAGCCTGTCACCTCTGGGTTTTGATTTCAATGTTCACTTTTAAGTATATATACATATATATATATATATATATATATATATATATATATATATATATATATATATATATATGTAAGCAAATGTAAATGGATATAGATCCGACAGAATGAAGAAAAATTTGGAAAAAACAAACCAAAAATCCTTAAATGCAATTATGTTGTATAAGATGAATGAAATGTCGACGTCTGACGTTTCGGTTTAATAAACCTTCTTCAGGACAATATTCATTAAAATACAGTTCAGTTCAATTTGACAAAGACGATGGTCATAAAAAAACAAGTCTTATCCAAAACAGATAACTGAAAATTTTTAAAACGATCAGCTTTCCGTTCAGTTAACTTATCTTTATTTTAACAGTATACATAAAATTGTTCACTAATTCCAGTTAATCTTTGCTTTTTTAAGTTTTAATATTTCAACGAATACAAGGCACGAGGGACACTCAAGTAAGAGTATTACAATCAAAAGGATAATGCTGAACGAAATGATTTAAACGATTGGAAGAGAAGATGGTAGGAAATAAAGATTTCATGAAGCAAGATAACGATTGATTTTGGTTGATGAGGTCAAGATTGTAGTGTTTAGGGAAGCTTTCACGTGGTAGTCTATTCCAGTAAGTGGCAGCTCTTGTGTAAAAGCTGTCTAGATGAAACTTTATTTGGAACACGGGGTAGATGAGGGTGATTCAACATCGTGGAAGTAGCACGACGTGTCTTAGCAGTAAAGATATGAATTGGAATTAAAGAATGTAGGTTATCTGAACTTTTGCTATGGATAAAACGATTGAATCGTGACAGTCTTACAACATTGCGCCCGTCGAAAAGAGGTTGCAGAGTACAAAAATGTCATCAACCACATCACCTTCTTTCTTTCCTTTTCTTCTTTTGGCTTATCCTCCCATCCTAATTTTTTTCTTTCCTGGTTTCTTTTTTCAGCATTTTCTTCTTATTCTTCACATTTTCTCTGTCTCCTTTTTCTTAGCGATTCCCTCTCCTATTTCTTTCTCCCTTTAATTATTTTTTTTTTATTTCTTAGTCTTTTCTCTGATTGTATTTATTTACTTTTTCACTTTCCTTCTTTAGCGTTTTCCTCCTGTTCTTCTTTGCCTTCTTTATCCTGCCTATTCTTCCAACCTTTGACCATCATCTTCTCCTTTAACATTACACTTCTTTCTTTACTTTCTTCTTTTCTCTTCTTTTCCGCCTCAGCTTTCTTTTTGACTATTCTGCCTTAGTCTTCGTCTTAATAACCTGCCATTCTCCGTTTCTGTCCGCTTCCTTCCTTTCTCTTCCCTCCGTTCCATTGCCACTTTTAAATCTAATTGAAACGTTCGATCGAAATACGCCTGTAGCATCCGAATATAAGCTTCCTTATATAGCCCGGAAGCAAGACTTAATGGAAGTTCTCTAAGGCACAGAACGACCAAACAAAAGAGTTGACAGCCACATACGATGGCGTCTAGCGATCGTAAAATTCCCGCGCCATCGAGCAACGCCATCTTGAGAAAACTTCAGCGTGCGTTCGTACCGGCCTATAACAAGGGACCATAACAACAGTAAACTGGCGTATTCGATAGCCGTAACCATCGGATGGAGACTAGGAGCTTCATAAATCTTAGAATTATCAAGTAGTTGTTTTTTCTTTATTTTCGTCATCGTATTTGTATTCTATTTTGCCATTTCGTCTTTTCTTCAGCTTCCACCTATTTTTATCTTACGCGTAAAAATTAGAGATGTGAGACAAATATATAAATGTAAGTAAATACACACGACAGTACATTATTACACAAGTACGTTTGTGCGTTAAAAAAGCAAAAGGCTGTGGGCCGAATGACATGTTCAGAGCACCCAGGGAATAAATAGAATAACGCCCAAGCTGTAAGGGATGTTTTAACTGTATTCCAGACAAACATCAGATAAAAATTATATTTTCTTTTTAATTTTACTAAAAAATAATTTACGAGATTCTGCTTATAGTGAAAGTGGCATCAGGCTTGAAAACTTATCCAAACAGTATAAAAATATAGACGTGGTTGGGTGAGAACAGTTATTCACTAAGAACTATGCAAATTCATTTGATTCGATTATACAGTCGAACAGTATTTTTTATTCAGAAGAAATATAAAATGATTTAAGATTTGAAAACTGGATGAATCACTTTATCCGGGGCAGGAAAAAAAGACGAAGTTATTTTTTAAAAAAAGGGAAATTTTGTTACGGATGTTTCAACAGAGCATTGACAGAAGGTGAGGAAAGAATGTAGATATTAGGGCACTGAGCTTGATCTCCATATATGGGAAGTATATTCATGGTAGCTAGAATCACTACAGAACCAGGAATAATTGTAAATACACTTTCAAAAAATTTGGAATCTTTAAAAATCAGCATAATCGTTTAATCAATGAAAAAAAAAACATTGTTGAAATCAGCAAGAATCCTCAGAGGAATGATTCACTTGATCACCAGCAATGACCACAAGATGCCTCTGGTGTGAAAATTCTTCTTCTTCTTCTACTACTACTACTACTATTACATAATAATAATAATAATAATAATAATAATAATAATAATAATAATAAGAAGAAGAAGAAGAAGAAGAAGAAGATATTTGTAAAGTTAATGGAAGAATTAGAAATTCATAAAAAAAATAGACACTAGCTGGAATAGGGAGCTAGAATGCCGAAGAAAAAGCTGAACTTGGTTGGTTGATTTTGTTTAGCTACGTATCAATATCTCTATGGGTTATTTAAAACCAAAATCTAAATACTTTGAACACAATTCTATGCCTTCAATTAAAGATAAAATGTATTGTTGGTTATTTTGCTATAAATGGATTGTGTTGATAATTCCATATATAAAAATGTATTGCTGGTATTTTTAATATAAAAATGTATTGTTGGTATTTTTAATATAAAATGTAGTGATGGCATTTTATTATAAAAATGTATTGCTGGTATTTTATTATAAAAATGTATTTTTATAGATATATAGTATTTTGTTTTTGTTTAGGGGTTCACTATTTGCTCACAGCTGGGACCCTAACAGATGCTACCACCTGGGTCAGGTTGTATCTGGGAACAAAAACAATTAACCTTCAATCACCCGATCAGAGGCCTTGCTGTCGGATGAAGTTTATCGTCATTCCCAGGACTACTGAAGTATGAAAGACACTTGGCGCCACTTGATTTAATGTGAAATGCGGAGAAAACTAAGAGTACTAAATAAATAAATAATAATAATAATAATAATAATAATAATAATAATAATGCCCTGATGCTACACAGGGCACGGCCCTTGTGGCTTTTGATCTTAATTTATTGAAAGTGTTAACATGAAAATGTGCATTGGTGAATTAAAATGTGCTACAGTAAATATCCCGTTCAGTGCCAAACATTTTTCTTGTTAGTTTTCTGACCATAACAATTTGGTCATGTTCCCTATGGGATGACGGTTTGTGCATATCTGCTCATTAGCGGGAGCAGTTTGTTAACATCACAGACGTGTTATATCTTTTAAGTTTGTAGTATGAGATAGCGAAGACTTAGGAACATTCTCCATCGGAAAGCATTCAGACAACGGTTAGTCAATTTAATTCAAAGAAGCTGAATTCTTACTACGACTTATAATAATAATAATAATAATAATAATAATAATAAAAACTAACGCGACTATAAGAAACGTCGTTATTGTCAAAGGTCTATTTATTTGTGCAACTGTGATAATAATTTTATTAAAGTGATGCATTAGCTGTGGAATAGATTAGATATTCACGAACATTTTTTAAGTAAACACTTTTAACTCAGTAATAAGTTTTAATTTCAAATATAAATTCGAGGTGAGTATAAAAGTAAAGAAAATAAAACTACATATCAAATTCTCTCCACCTCGCTTCGATGGGTCAGATGTATTTCTATGAATGGATCGATTTTATTTTATATTCAACTGATTAAGGTACCACATTTTGTCTACGGTAAATTCATGGTTTAACATCTTCTTTATTTGCATAAACATTTGAAATATATTCTCTTGACTTAATCTGAAAGAAAAGAAGAAAAACAGAAATTGTAAAGAAAGAATATAAAGCAAAAAGTAAAAGAAAAATATAAAAAAGTATTTAAAAATAAAGAAAAGAACAAAATGAAAAATTACAAATGTTTAAAAAATGAGTCATAAAACATATGAAATTATAAAAAAAAAATAAAAAGGAATATGAAAAGAATTTAAAAAAAAATCAAATTTTATAAAATGTATAAAAAGAAAAGAAACAGTAAACAAATACACAAAAACAAAAAATAAAATAAAAATATTTGTAACAGATGAAAAAATTGTGAAAAGCATGAAAATAAAAAGAAAAGGAGAAAAATAATCAAAAGTCTAAAAAATAAAAAGGTAAAATGGAAAACAAAAAACAATTACAAAAAAATAAAGAAAAGAAAAGAAAAAATTATGAAAAAAGAAAAGAAAAACAATTATAAAAATGTAAAGAAAAGAAAATATAAACAGTTTGAAAATAAAAAGGAAGTGGGAAAGAAAGAAAAACAATTATAATACGCGTAAAAAATGAAAAAGGAAGGAAAAGAAAAATTATAAAAACGATACAAATAAAAGAAAACGAAATATAGAAAAAAAAAACAATTACGAAAGTGAAAAAATATACAAATGAAAAAGAAAAGAAAAACATGCTAAAGCCCAAGAGAAATAAAAAAAAAAGTTTTGCATTTCCTGGAAATTGTGTTCGATTAGGTGTGATCCTAAAACCATTTATTCTGTGACAGAAAGACACCGAGCTGCAGTGTCTGAATATTAATTTCCCCTCTGACGTTCAAACATAGGAAGATAAAGTAAAAGTATAATGTATATATGCTGGAAAGAAGGTTAGAAAAATAATACAGAAATTATCCCAATAAAGCCAGAATTGATAGAATACTGATACAGTAAAATATGATATGGGTTCAAATGTTTTGAAAAAAATATTAACATTTCCCAGATTTTATGTATCTCAGACATGATGTTGTCCGTTGAGTTATCGTGAAAATATTCACCGTGTCATTCACATCATAATAATACCATTACATAGAAAATGACATACATATTGTATTTCCTGGGAGAGATCCAGTTTTAGATCGAACACGACACGACTTTGAATATTTCGTTTAGGTCTAATGCTTTGCTTCAATGTGTTGACAATTTTTCATGTCAGAAATTATCTAATGTACTTATGAGTCTACTTTTCGTCCGTATATTGAGTACTGCTGCCACATTTGTTCTAATGCTTTTGATATATATCTACATATTCATGACAACATCCCTGGAAGAATCTGCAATATTATCGGTCTTGACCTGGCATCTCGGCTTCAGTCACTTTCTCGCCGCCGTAAAATAGCTTCCCTGTCCTTTTTTAAATAAAGATTTTCATCGTAACTGTTCTGATGAACTTTTCTCTTTGGTACTTAGATTTCCCGAATTTAAGCACAGTACTTGATTGGCAGTTAGGTTTCATTATTTCACTGTTAAAATTGCTAGATATAACTAGAAGATCTATGCTTACAGATTTTTTTTTACTTTCTACTTGTGTAACTCTCGTTTGGCTTATTGATTTCCTATAAACAATGATTTTCAAAAATTTAAATGCAACGGCAATCCTTATCTTCTGTCTTCTTGAAACCCGTACATTTATTGTCCTTTCTCCTCAATAATATTTTTAATTTTCTTTCGCTCTCAGTAACCCTTTGCTCCTGAGTGGCTTTATCACCTTCTTGGGAGGAAATGTTTAAAAAAAAATACCATCATCGTCTTATATCAAAATATGCGAATAAGGGTAAAAAGAGAGCAAACAAAAAATGAAAAATTAAAAACGCTTTCAGTCGTACATGAATAAAAAAAGAAATGCCCGAGAAAAACAACTTGGGTGGGTTGAGGTAAACGTCCCTCTGCTGGTGTGGTTTCTGTGCCCCAGGATTCCAGTTGGCATTTCATAAAATCGGAGCTCAATGGTCGTAAAAATGACAAAGACTAATGTCATACGTGTGTGTCTGAAAAGTTCCACGTGAACGAGAAACCCCGTCAGTGCTTCTCACGTCTGGAGCTGGGGCTGGTTAGTCACGGGGAATGGGGATAGAGTTACCAAACCAAGGTTCTATTTCCTACCGCACGGATCATCCTGTCCCCAATACGACTGCTCATCATTCTGAATTAATATTTACAAACCTGAAGAAGAGATGGTGGCAGAGAGAGATCTTCCTAATATCTGATTATCTGATATTTGTCAGAAGGTCATTCCTGAATAAACCGTGTGCTATTTGTCTTTTGTTTGTCTAAGGAAAAGCTGTCTTCTAGTAATTGACATGGAATAATATCACTAATAGCAGTTGATTTTACTAATTACTGTTGTGTTTGGTTTGGCGGGAAAACTCGAAATATGCTGCATTTTTGATAATGTGCATGTGTGTTTGCATGATTACAATGGGTTGTACATGAAAGGATTTTTATGGTATCATTATTTCTTTGATGTGGGCTAAAATAAATATTTAGATAAATTAGATTAATTAAACTAAACAAATATTTTTTTTATTATATTGAAGCTTTTATATTGTGGTTTGAACCATATAAAGTGGAAAGATATTTAAAACTGACACAAAAGATAAAAAAAACAGGATTTTTAAATTGGTAATAACAAAAGGATGCTGTGAATATCATGAATCAAACACGTGAGCAATGAAAAAGTTCCAGAGAAGATGGAAACAAAATGGTCACTTCTCAGGAAGAGACAGATGAAATTTTGGGGTACATAATAAGAAAAGGGGGCTTGGAATATTTGATACTCACATGACAGATTGAAAACAAGAGGGACAGAGAAAAACAACACCTAACCTACTTAGTGAGCTTTAGTGAATGGATGGTGGAGCAGATAGCAAAAAGACAACATTAATTGACAGCTATAAAGGAAAGGAAATTGTGGAGAGCCATTGATCACTAATGTCTTGAAGGGACATGGTACATAGAAGACAAATAATACCTTATTCCAAAAATTTAGACAGAGGAAGGATATTAATAATTTGTACGAAACCAGCTTATACAGCAGTTTAAATGGAATTTTGTAAATGTTTTCCAGTCAGTGAACTGATGAAAAAAAGGTGTTAAAAAATTATGCAGTATCAGTCCTCCTTTTTATGGCAGTTATTGCCGAACAATCCTCTCAAGCAACAGAAATGTGGATGCTGAGATTACCATCAACCAAACAAATGAAGAACAACAAAGTTCTAAAGAGAACAAAACAGACTCTTATACTTAACATCAAGAAGAGACAGTTCAAATTATTCGGGCATATAATGAGGAAAGAGAACTTAGAAAATTTGATACTCACAGGACAGATTGAAAACGATAGGCATTAAAAAAACAACACCTAACCTATTTGGTGAGCTTTAGTGAAAGGATGGTAGTGAAGGAAAGAAAGAAGAAAAGACTAAACATCAAATGCAAGAATACAGAATGCATGGTTGTTAGCAAAAGGGGCAGACCAACATGCAAATTACAAACTGGAGATACCAAAATCAAACTGATTCAACAATTTAAATATCTGGAAAGCATTTTAACAGAGGAAAGAAACTGCAACACTGAAATTCAAAGGTGCATTGGGATAATGAAATATGTCTTCGAAACGCTAAGTAAAGTATTAAGAAATAGGAAAATAGTTAAAAACAAAGAGTACTGAACCGTTATGCAGTCTTCCTTTTTATGACAGTGATTGCTGAACAATCTCCTTAAGCAACAGAAATGTGGATGCTGAGAAGACTATCAACAAAATATGTAAGCAACAACATAGTTCTAGAGATAATGGAAACAAAATGGTTACTTATACTTAACATCAGGACAGTTGAAATTTTTGGGGCACATAATGACTATAGAAGACTCAGAAAATTGGATACTCACAGGGCAGATTGAAAGTAAGGGGGCCAGATTAATGCAACGCGCAACATACCTAGCGAGCTGGATGGTGAAGCAGGGTTTGGGAGAGATGAAAAATGATAAAAGTTATTGTTAAAAGTTATTAAAAGCTGCAAAAGACAGGAAAACGTGGAGAGTCCTGATCACCAACGTCCTGAAAGGACATGACACAGAGAAGAAGAAGAAGAAGAAGAAGAAGAAGAAGAAGAAGAAGAAGAAGAAGAAGAAGAATATAATGGCGGGCTACTTGTTTTCGAGTACTCCCGTCTGCAATGGTGGCAATTTAATCTCTTCTTTTTCAATACTCGCAAAGCCAACGTGGTTTATACTGCAACTATTATAAATAGACCAGGGAGAGAGTGATCGGTAGTTGAACGACGTCAATCCACTCAAACTCTCGGTCACGATGACTTGTGACTTCAACAATCGACCAAATTTTGTTTACTCAATTTAACTTATAAGGTTCGTGTTAACTAGTGAAATAGTTTTCAGGTACTTCCAAATGGCAATGTTGACTGGAATTGTTTCTCCAGTCCCATGACATCATGGAGACACCTCCGCGATAAATCGCGTTCATTTTTAACGCTGATATATTTTACTTATATACTGTATTTGATGACACATAAGATTCCTACCTTTCTCCTTAAAAACAAAACAAAACAAAAATATCATTTGAGTCTTACATCAGAAATTGAGGCATCTGGTATTTATTGAATAATTGATTGATTGATTTTGTTTAGCGGCATATCAACACCTCTATGGGTTATGTAATGCCGAAATCTAAATATTTCGAAGACAATTTTATGACTTCAACTACAGATAAAATGTATAGTTGATCATTTTGCTATGTGGTGTTGGTTATTCCGCTTGAAAAATGCATTGTTAGTAATTTTACTATAAATGTGTATCACTGGTATTTTTTTTATATAAAAATGTATTTCTAATACTATAAAAAAATATTTTTATACTTTCATAGGTTTTTCATTTTGTTTGTGTGTTCACTACTTGCCTATCGCTGGTACCCTAACAGGTACTACCACTTGGACCAGAGAACAACAGCAATTAAGAGTTGGTTCCACGCACCTCAAACCCTCAAATCTTCTGGTCCGAGATCTTGCTGCCGGATGTAGTTTATCGTCATACCCAGGACTAATCTGACATTTAACCAAACGCTGGAGACTATTTGTGTTTATACGAAACCTAAATCCATAGTATTGTAACATTAAATGCAAACTGAGATTTTTCTGAATAAATTATAATTTTGATTTACACATTAAAGTTTAAACGTAGAAATATATAATCAAATGGAAATCAACTTCTACGCAAATATAAGCTTATTATTATTATAAACATTATATTAGTTGGTGCAATAATGTCGTTTTTGACGTTCAACTTAACGTCAAAAACGACATTATTTTTGCACCAACCTAATATTTAGTCGTAAAACGTTTTTGAGTAGACATCACTGTATTTTTGTAACATCTACCCACCTGGGTATTAGAAACACTTATTAAAAAAAAAATGCTGAGAGGCATATTTCTTTAATAAGACTTAACAAAACCACTGTACATTAGCTTTAAGGGGCATTTTATTAAATTTGGTCGCTTATAGTATGTATGTTAAACTGTATTTAAAATAAAATTGTGGTTTCTCGAATGAAGCACATCACGCCAGAAAACATAAAATAGAAACATTGTCATAATTAAAAAAAAAAAAAACTAATGAAAAATTCATTATGCAACACTTTACCAAGGGCCATGATTTTGCCTGTCCCGGTAAAATAGACACCAAAGATATTTTGCATGTCCCGGTAAAATAGACACCAAAGCTATTTTGCATGTCCCGGTAAATAGACACCAAAGCTATTTTTCTAGTATATCAAAAGAGTGTTTTAGAACTAAAAATATATTATATTTGAGATCGTCAACGCAGTGGTTGCGTGAGCTGCGTAGACAGGACGTAAACAACATGGATTCTGTGGACTGTGACTCCATAAAAAGATCGGAAAATAAGAAAATGATTCTAAATGATTGCCCAGCTTACTCAACATCACCTAATAATGAAGGAAAAGAAAAAGGAACTAGAGAAGTTTATAAGTAAGTTATGTCAGCATAATAATATTCTGCATACTGTGCAATGTGACCAACGAAAGATGCAATTCATTCTGCTCATTAACTACATAATAAAAAACGGTAAAATTTCAGAATAACGTTCACCTTCCTCGTGCAAACGAAATAAAGGTTTTAAATTGCAACATCATTGATTATCGTAAATTTGGTAGGAAACAAATTTTGATATTTCTTTGTTAAACGTTATATTTCGCAGTTATAATTATAGAACAAATATTCAGAATTGTTCAGAAGAACAGGTAATTTTAAGTATTAAAAGTAAATTAAATAAATGAATTTAAATCTTGAAAAATGTATCAATGATTTTTTTTTTACTGCCTAAAATTTTACAAAATATTTCATTTTAAAATTGATTAAACACATTTGAAAATAAAAATATTTTAGTTTTATTTCCAGAATCAGGATTTAATTTTATGAAGCTAAAAGTTGTAAATATTAAGCAGAGAAATTATATTTAAAAATTTCACAAAATTAAATACCGTTTAAAATTGGCTTTAAACTTCCGTAAATTTTTGTTGCAAAATTAATTTTCCTGAATAATTTCAATCATAAATGAAAAAGGCATGCAAAAGATAGGGGAAGGAGGAAGGCGTTATTCTGCATTTTTACCAGAACTTCCTATACTTTAGGTACCAGGTCAAAAAATAAAATAAAAAAGCAAATGCAATTAAATAAATAATGATAATAGAAATTTATTTTCTTAATGATTTTAGCATACAAATGGCAGAAAAATAACAGAAATTCTCACGAATAAAAATAATGACAATGATGATGATGATGATAATAATGATGCTCATAATAATAATAATGATATAAGTAGTAGTAGTAATAATAATAATAATAACAATGATAATAATAATAATAATAACAATAACAATAATAATAATAATAATAACAAATAGAAATCTCGAAAATGTGGCATATGGAAACATCAACAATCCCTGTTGTAGTTGGAGGCCTAGGACTGGTTGGAAAAGATTGCAATAGACTAATTGAAGGGATTCCTGGAAGTCCATGCCTCAAGGAGATACAAAAATTTGTTCTGACAAGTACAGCCCACACATTACGAAGGGCCTTTTCTATTTATTTTTTTTTTTTTGTCAGTGGAAAGTGTCATGATGCCATTTCTAACCTTAGGTCCCTGGGCGGGACCCGGAAAGAAATGTGTAAACGCCAGAAATCAAAGAAAATAATGATAATAATAATAATAACAACAACAGCAACAATAATAATAATAATAATGTTTTATATTTCCCGGCAAAATAGCCTTAGTTACTATTGTCTCGTTTTTGTTTTTTTTTTACCCCCAAGGATGGTTTCTTCCTTGAGGTCATAGTGCTTGGTAAACTGTTGCATAATGAATTTTGAGGGCTATAGCGCTGATATCACAATTGTGTACAAGAACAGCTATGAATGGGCAGTGATAGACACGGCGTTACCTTGGGATAATACAATTATGAAAATCGATCATGCACAAATACCGACTTTAATTGGAACGGTGACATTTAAATTGATTAATTTTATTTAAATATTCTAAAAGTATTACTATCATTAAAAAAAATGTTTTTTTTTTATTTTAAAAACCTAAAGTAGTTTTATATTAAAAGATTTGAAACGCAGTTACGTAAAGCCATCCTGTATTTTTCTGAGACTTTTATTAGGTTCTTGATAAGCTCCAGAGGCGGATATGCAATATAATTGGCCCTGCTCTGGCATCTCGTCTACAGTTGCTCTCTCACAGACGCTCTGTCGCCTCTCTCTGTCTTTTATACAAATACTTTCTGGTAATTGCTCCGAGGAGCTGCATTCGCTGGTTCCCAGACTTCATGAATTCAAGCGCCCTACGAGGCTGGCATCCCGCTCTCACCCTTTCACTGTCGAAACTCCTAAATGTAGCCGTCTCTTCTACTTCAATAGCTTCATGCCTCGTACCTCTCGCCTGTGGAACTTCCTTCCCTATTCCAGTTTCCCTGAGAACTATAATCTCCAGCTATCCAAATGTATTGTCAATCGACATCTCCAGTTGCCTTAATCTATCCACTATCCTTCTCCTCGTCCTTTCCTCTATCACTCCTATCTGATCTTGCTCCAAATCTTCTGTAATCCATTGCGTCCTAGTGGCTTCCTGCCTTGCTTGAGGTGAAACGCTTAAAAACAAAAGTTCACTCGAAAACTGTATTCTTAAGAAGAGCTTCCAGCTAGAATACAAATGTGATCTGTTGATATTAACTGATGAAATCTTATGAACTTTTATATTCGAAATGTTGGCGAATATGCTAAAAATTAGAACTCTTTCGAAACAGACCGTATATTAAATAAATTCCCTTTCATTTACATTATTTTTTAAATTTATATTATGTATATCAAATATTTCGACAATGAAATCAGAATTTAAATCTCATCATGGTCAATGTAGATGAATTCCTGACAATATCAGCTAGCAGAAAGTCACAAGTCATCGTGACCGAGGGCTTGAACGTACTGGTCTTTTTCAAACTTTTGATCACGCTCTCTCATTAATTAAGATCTTATCATTATAGTTACACGGAAAACCACAGTTTGGCTATGTGGATTTTGAAGAGACAATATTTTGCGTCTGCAACAACGATTCGATCGCCAACCCTAGTAGACAGGTATTCTAGTATATGAGCGGGTAGTCACGCATATATCTAGAAAGAAGTTGTAATGTACAAGACGAAGCAATACAGCTAATATCTCAGCACTGAATAAGAATGAATTGATATAATTATCAAGTGTACCACAACCCTAACCATGTCATACAATACACGTTCTTCAGAATTTTCTGTCAGTCTCAGGAGATTTGACACAATCTGATGTAAGTAAGATGGAAGAGAAGTGAAGCAAAACACACCCACAGGAATAGTGAAAGAGAGACCAAGACGCTTTGTGATAAAGAAAAGGCTCATTGGGTCGGGAATGTTTGGGCAATATTCTATGTGAGGCGGTGGTATTTTTGTAGGCGCCATTCACACAGTTAAGATGGGAGGCAATGGGTCCCCTTTGGCCTTTTGGTGCAAAGATGTTTCCCTTTGGAATATGACATCAATTTACAAGTTTAAAACTCCCTTGCAATTTGGAGGCAGTTGAACTGGCAATATGATTTGTAAACATCCATCAAGCATATTTATGTGGAGCTTATGTAGATAGATAGATAGATAGATAGATAGATAGATAGATAGATAGATAGATAATCGGACTTAGATGCAAACAGATATGAACAGACTGAGACAGAGAGACGGATACAAATACGGCAAGATATAAATAGAATAGACTTAGATGGATATGAGCAGGAGTAGATGCGTGCAAAGACATGAACAGAGAAAGATATAAAGTAAAATTATATATATATATATATATATATATATATATATATATATATATATATATATATATATATATATATATATATATATATATATATATATATATATATATATATATATATATATATACACAGAGAGAGAGAGAGAGAGAGAGAGAGAGAGAGAGAGAGAGATGAAGTGAGTCTGTGTTAAATAGGTAGATACCTGCAAGAAAATATTGTTTTTTTTCTTGTTTTTTTTTTCACCCCAAGCAAGGCGAGAAGCCACTAGGACGCAAGGGGTTACAGAAGATTTGGAGCAAGATCAGATAGGAGTGATAGAGGAAAGCATGAGGAGAAGGATAGTGGATAGATCAAGACAACTTGAGATATCGATTGACATTACATTTGAATAATTGGAGATTATAGCTCTCAGGGAAACTGAAATAAGGAAGGGAGTTCCACAGGAGAGAGGTGCTAGACATGAAGTTATTGGAGTAGAAGAGACGGCTACATTTAGTAGTTTCGACAGTGAAAGGGTAAGAGCGGGATGCCAGCCTCGTAGGGCGCTTGAACTCATGAAGTCTGGGAACCAGCGAATGAAGCTCCACAGGAGCAATTGCCATGAAAATATTTGTAAAAAAGACAGAGAGAGGCGGCGGCGTGTCTGTGAGAGAGTGACTGTAGACGAGATGCCAGAACAGGGCCAATTATATTGCATATCCGCCTCTGGAGCCTATCAAGAACCCCGAGTCAAACAAAAGGGGCCCCAGACCATATATGGCAGCAATACTTCATGCAAGGGCGAATTGTTGATTTGTAGATCTGGAGGATCGATTCCGGGGAGAAAAATTTCCTGGTGCGGCACAGGGAGCCAACTTTTCTAAAAGAAGAGTTCCCATGCCGGGAATCAAACCCAGGCCGCCTGGATGAAAGCCAGGAATCCTAACCCCTAGACCACATGAATATAAACGGGGGGGGGACAAAGTGAAAAATATTAAGAATATTAACAAAGGACACTAACGCATTTACTACAAAAAATAATCTGTACATTGATATATAATTCAACAATAGTTTGAGAAACACTGGCTGGGTGAATTAATATGCCAAATTTATAGACATTGTACATATTTTCGTATTTTCAGAGTAAACCTAAATCAAATCAACTCACCATGGTGATACCAATAACAGGCCTGGCTGCCATGCATCAGGGATTCATGATTGGGTGCGGACATATGATGATCTAAATTACTAATATATAGCAATTAATGAAAACGTTTTTAGTAGGGAACACCTAAGCAGTATCCAGTAATTAGTTAATTAGAAACTATGCCTTTTATTAGGAAGAACTTTATTGATAATTATTGACTTTCTATCTGAAATTCTGTGATGAGGATGATTATTTACATTGGGACTATTGTCTTCATTTTTGTTGTTGTTAACACAACGTTCGGCCGTTGTCCCCTCCGTACTTCATCAGGTGTATATCAATTCAGGTAATTTACAGGGAATTCCTAATAGAATCCTTTATTTAATCTCCAGGGGTAGACTGTTATCGTTCCACCGTCCATGTCACGGAATATCTCGTCTAGTTCTAATTTTCAGTACTGCTCAGTTATTGCTCGCTCTATTTCCACTGAGTCCAAGTACATAATACCGTATCCAGGAATTGAATTTATAATTACTATGTCACCAACTTCTCGAACACACACTTTAATCCACTAGGCTATTGTTCTGTGGGACAATTCTCTGTGGAGTCTTAAACTTCACTACCTGCTGATGAGTACTACTGCTTTTATTGCAGAAGACAGAAATTACAAAAAGAATAATGAAGAGTGAAGGAAGCTTAAAGATCGTTGGATAAGCCGTGAACACTGGGAAGACAATAAAAATAATGGGAACCATGAATAATCCGAGGGAAATTGAAAAATGAAAGAAAAAAAAAGGAAATAACACTTACGCACTGCCTGGCCTAAGGATTGAACTCACAATTACTATGTTACCAAATTCACGAACAAATGCTTTAATCAACTTGATTATTATTTAATCCACTAGTAATTATTTATTTCCTTAAATGCAAATATACAAAAATAATAAAACTAATCTCCTCTAATAAATCAATGCACAAAAATCACTTTATTCACCAACAATTAAAAACATTTTACATGAAATTGCAGATATAACGTGTCAATTTGTTTATAATAGTTCAATAAGCGCATAGCAAATATAGTTGCATAATAAAATCAGAAAACAGGTTCAACATTTTTATCAAATCGTGTATCGAAAAAGTCAGCAAATACACAATGAGTCTCAGAAAAGCAATAATTTTGTAAATTTTATTCTGTGATTGTTGTCACATCTAAAGGTGCCTATCTTTGTTTTACAGAAGATGAAGAAAATACGTTTCTCCCTATGATATGATAAATATTACTAATGCACATAGTTTTAATTATAATTAAAATCATTAATAGGAACACAGAATGAATAGAATAATTTGGTTAATTAATCGATTCATTATATGTAAAACGAGGGAAAAAAAAACAAAAAAAAATAAAGATTATCCGGTAAATATTTTTCAGTATGTAATTTTTAACGTAGCTTTATGAAAATATTTTTACTACTTGAAAATATACGCATCTTTGCTATTGATTATGTACTTTCGTTAGGAATTCTATAAATATTTTATTTCATATATAAAATTATAAGATAATTTCAAAACTTTTAGTAGTGGTTCTTGAGTTGCTTTAGTCAAACAAAGTATTTTTTGAGAAATATATGTAACAATATAGTCCCATCTTTTTATATAGAAATCATGAATTTCAGAAACTAACAAAGGTTTTTTTTTAATGAATTCCTGCAAGTTTTCAATATAATAACACCAAAATTTATAAAACGAAACTGTCATATCCAGTGGAAATTTTTTAATTATCACAGATTATTTCCTCCAAAGTATTTCCAAATTCTTGAAAATAAAAATTATCATTATATTCTTTTTCTGTGGGACAATTTTTCTTCTAACATGACCTGCTAAATACAAAAGTGATATTTTTATATCCAGCAAATTTGAATAATTATGGCCTGGATCAAAGTTGTATTCGTTAACATGAATATTCAACTAAAGAAGTAATTTGTTTTTTTTACAATAATAATATTTTTTCAATAACGTTTTGTAATTTTATGAAATATGTACCCCCAGAACTTTGTAATAATTTTCCAAATTAAATTTTTAGATACTCTGAGACGAATTGAGCAAACATGACAAATTAAATTCAATGCGTTGTAAATAACTACAAACAACTACATGTATTGTAATAGTTGAATTAATTTCCCTTGTAAATGATTTAACATTTTTTTCTTGCTTTACTTCTATTATTTTTACCATTTTCCCAAAATTAGAAAGAAATCATAAATGTTCATTATCTAAATAAGACAACAGGGGTTCATTTTCTTATGTAAATTAATTGTAAATTGGTCCCCCAAGGAAAGCCAAAACAAAATATCTTCATACAATGTGGGTTAAGAAAAAAAAATGAAAATATTAATCTGGAGTACATTTTCCACATATTGCTATCAATTAAGCCCTCCAAATTATGATATTTCGGAAATGGTATCACATAGTGTGAACATATTGTGTTTTGGCTTTCGTAGGGAGATCAGTTTACAATTAATTTACATCTGCCCCCCTCCTATTAACTGTTATAGAATTAAACATATATGCATATATGTATGTATGATGAAAACAGACAACTTTAAGGGTCCATTGGTTAAAATTTATTTCCCCAGTGAATTTCTTTTTTTCCCTGGCTCATCAGACCACACTTCCAAGGGTGGAAAAATGAACGTAAATTTAGATATAATTTTACACATTTGAGGGGTAGTATTAAGATGAAGTAAGGTGATATAGAGAGTGGTGTGTGTGTGTGTGTGTGTTTGTGTGTGTGTGTGTGAGAGAGAGAGAGAGAGAGAGTATGACTGACATGGTCGAAATTATAGAGGGAAGGGAGAGATAGGAATGATTTTAAATTTATTTTTTATTACAATACTTAATAATGAGGAAGTCGGGTAAGAACCAAGCATTGACCTATTTAATAGGTCAACTCACCGGAAACGATATAGAGAGAAAAAGGAGAGAAGTAAAGATATAAGAAATAAGAGGTGGAATTATTTTTTTTTTAAGGTAAGAGGAATGGAAATTTGGAAAGTGAAAATAAGAGAATTAATGTATGTGGGCATATAGCGACTAGTTTGGAAAAACACAGACTTATATATCTTTTTTATATTTTTCTGTTAACGTTTGATAGTAATTTAAGCTTTTTTAATTTCTCAACAAAATAAATTAGTAATTTAATATAATCTGAATATAATATTAATAAACAAAAAATAAAAAAAATACTAATATTAATATTTTTAATATTGTGGATAAGAGTCAAGGAGTAATATTTATTAATCAAAGTCTAAGTCTTCAAATCTAATTAAAAATATATCGAGATGAAACAAGCTTTGAAGGTAACAATAAAAAAATTATCTTTACACTTAATGTATATATATATATAGAGAGAGAGAGATAGATAGATACACACACACACATATATATATATGCATGCATACATACCTCATGCATATATGCATACATATACACGTCATATATATTTTCGTAAATATACATATTTTGTCTGTTTTCATTAAATTAATCGCTCAGATTTTACATTGAGCTCCCTGGATATCATTTTCCTTGGGATTATCCATACGGATTACCAAGATTTTCATTACTTAACTATATATATATATATATATATATATATATATATATATATATATCAGGGCGGACTGACGATTGCGTCTAGCATGAAACAGCCTCTCGCCTCTGAGTATTCACTTCAATGTTCCCTTTTACATACGTTCTATATCTGATATTGAGTACTTTATCCCATAAATATAGTACACACACACACACACACACACACACACACACACACACACACACACACACACACACACACACATATATATATATATATATATATATATTTCGTGGTCAAGAGTGTTTAATCTCATGTATTATGAAAAAAAAATGTTTATTTCTGTTTGAGTACCTATTGAATAATTCCACCAAGGTTTGTCTGAATCTGAGAATTTGTCATCTAATGTCGGGTGTAGGAATCTATGATTCAGACATGTAAATTTTAGTTTTCAGAAAATGAAACGGTTAGGAAGTAAGTAGGAATTTTAGAAAGTAATAGCAACACAGGTTAGTGCAGATTGAAATTCATCAAAATTACATGTTAATCGACTTGCATCATAATAAAAATAGAAGTCTTTTACGGTTTAGTTCGAGAACAGTGGAAAATATATATTGAATTTAATTAATAACTTCATGTGACAAAATTATTAATAATGAGATTTTTCATTAATTTCGCAATACAAAAAGTTACATATTTTGTCTTTTAGTTACGAAGAACGGTAAAATTAAAATTCAACATACATCTTTTAAAAAGTTAGAAAAAATAAGAATTATTCATAAAAAATGAATTTTATAATCATTATTGTTATGAATAATCAAGAGTGGTCGACCCTTGTTTCGTCACTCTCCTCTTTGATAGAGCTATTTCTGTTTACTGGGACTATAAAAGGACACTATACGTGAACCTTGTATTCTTAGTTGAATAAAGCTTTTCTTAAAGTCTACACCTGCGTACTCCTGTCTTTACAATTATATTCATTTTCATAGAGAAAAATATTAACTTTATGTAGCAAAATGATTAAAAACGACAATTTTAGTGAGTTTCCCCCAATTTAAAACTATTCCAGTAATCCGTAGATATTTAGGAGAACATAACGTGATATTGTGTTTCGCTTTTACAATTTTGAGGCTTATTTTAAAGAACAATATTAAATTTACTTAATTATGACATTAACTTTATATGATACAATTCTAAATAGTATTTTTCAATAATTTAGTAGTGCAAAAAGTTACATTTTTTGTTTTTTATTTATGAAGGACGGTAAAATTAAAATTGAACATATTTTTTAAATAGCTTAGAAAAACACAAATTATTCATTAAGAAATTACATTTTATAATCAGTATGCTGATTATCATAAAGAACAATATCACAGAGGAAATATTTTTTTATAATGAAGATAAAATTGAAATATTTCAAATTCAAAGAAAAGAAACGAAACATATACTTATTTCAATGTCTTAAATAATAATTGTATCTAAATTAATCCAAGAGTAGAAGGTAATTTTTTTATCTTTTTAAAAAGACTAAATTGTTTATGATGAACCCAGCAACGAACTTTCATTATTGCGTGTTATGCTTAAAATCAGTGCACCCCGACCCCAGTCTTCTTATATCCGCGGACGTTTTGTTGGCCTGTTTTAGGTATCGCCTTGACGATGACAATTTTATAGAAAATAAAATAAAATATTAATCTAATTCTTTATTAAGATTGTAGTCTTTTGTAGAATGCAGTAATACATGTCAATCCCGGTAAAATTTCATTGATAGAGCAAAATCTTTGTTAATCTTTATAGCAAAATTCATTTACTGCCTGATTCAGATATAGATATTTAAATTTGTATATTTTCTTAGGTTACTGTAGTTTGGTTCAAAAGACTGGAAGAATAGGTTAGTGGGGAAGATAGGACTCATGACTCGGCAGTATTAACTTACTTGACTAGCAAAGAAAATAAAACCCCACAACAAAGAAAATGTTAATCTTGTTATATGTTGTTTAGTGCTTATAAAACCATGACATTCGCATTGTGTATCTATTGCCTCTTTTATGATGATAGGTGTTATGGTTACGGGCGTGGAAAGTTTAAATTATAATGAATTTCGTAGCATTCACTTTCGCGCAAATACCCTTAGGAAAGTTTTGAATTCGTCTCTTTTCCTCCGCCCACCAGCATATGGTTTAAATAGCAGGGTAGACTGTGATCTCTAACAATAGTTGGCCACCAGTCAATGAAAATGAAAACCTTCAATTCAAAACTGGTTGCTAGAAAATCCACCCCATAAAACTCTAGTTGCTATAGAAACCATAACAGCAACGTAAGATTGTGAGGCTGCGACCTATACTTCATTTGGGAGTCTAAGACAGAGTAGGAGTAAGAGGATGTTCATAGAACAACAGGTTAAAATGTTTAAGGAAGACCCATGGTATTCAGGCACTCGGCATCGAACTCTTGTCTCTCTTGAATGGTCAGCAGTACTAGCCAGAAGATAGCTATTAACAGGTCTTCCTTTATTTCTATCTATGCTTCTAAATTCTTACGAGGAGCACGTAAATTTATTTCGGGTGATGTCTATTTAGGTATTTTTTCTTTACATTAAAAACTCTGGTTTCTGCAGTCTGTTGTTATTCTAAAGTTCACTGCTCTTGTTGGGTCGAATGCTAAAAGCTTTTCGCCGTTAACTGTCCTTTTCCTGGTGTCATGAACCATTTTCAAAATAAAAACGAAACACAACTTTGGAATGAAATCATATCTTAACAATGAATTCGAGTCGTGAAAATGAACTCACTCTGAAATGTGTCAATGATTTTCTCCCGCCGTTTGCGTATTCGTATTTTTTTCTCCTTTAAAGAAAAGCAAAATGATTGTAAAAAGAGAAATGAGATTAGAGTGTAACAGAAGTCACCTCCGAGCATTGAGGTCGAGAGAACACCAAAAAAAAAAAAAAAAAAATCCTCTTCTTCATCCATTGCCTGTGTCAATCAGCATTACATTGAGAAAAGTGCTTTTTCATGTGCTCTTCCCTCAATTAAACTGCCACCCTCGGTTATAGCGTTTTAGTTCAGACCTATTTTTTCTGATATTTTTTATTTCGTTTCATATTTTTTTGCTCTTCAAAATTGGTGAAATCAGCATTACTTACCTGATTTATCAATCAAAGACACAAAAATAAAAAAATAAATAAATAAACGAGAAAGACTTAGGAGTTTGATATATATATGTAACGGTTTATTCAAATCCGACTAGAAATAACGATTATAAAGTTAGATTGATTCCAAAGCTCCCGGAAAGATATACTAATGTATTGTATATTTATACTGACGTATTTATATGCGTGAGTAAACTCTAGCAGATGAAGAACATTCGGACAGTTTTTATATAATTTATGATCCGAAAATAAAAAATTATTAGATCGCATGAGAAATTGTATCTAAAACTAAATAAAAGCACCTTGTTTGTCGTATTCAATGAAATGTGCATGAAAGAAGGATTGCTGCCTAAATACACAAATATATATATATATATATATTATATATATATATATATATATATATATATGTGTGTGTGTGTGTGTGTGTTTGTGTGTGTGTGTGTGTGTGTGTGTGTGAGAGAGAGAGAGGAGAAATGTTTAGTGAAGCGTTTCGTTTCGAAAAGAATATTATTCAGACTAATAATAGTTTTATTGATGAAATAATTTCAAGCGAAGTTTACAGAAAGAACATTAAAATTAAAAATCTAAATCCTATTTACGTTCTGGATTAAACAACACATTTTGCTTTCTCCGAAAATCACTACAAATACAAGAAGATATAATTAAAAACAACAAAGATAAAAAAAAAAATGAGAACTAAGTTCAAGGTCTAGAGGTGTTGGAAGTCAAAATCTCTCTCCTTCACAAAACGACAATATTGTACAAATAAAAAGAATAGGTTTCGGTGGCATACCCGCGCCAAAACAGACTTTTTTATACAAATGGACTCACCCAGTGTATACTTATACTACTGCAGGTGAATACCCGAGGAGTCGAAACGAGTCCAGAGTGACAGAGTAAAAGGTTGTAGGTAACCGGAAGAGTGAGGGTGAGGTAACAGCGTTGTAGGAGTCACAGTGAGCGAGCACGTAGACTCAGTAAGAAGTTATACAGCGATACTTCAATACCAAAGACTGTATATATATATATTTTGCTACTAACCCGTATTCCTGGAACTACTAACCTGCTTTACCAGTTTGTATTATTACGTTAATACATTATTTTCATATATACATTCCTGGCGTTTGTTATTTATTGGTACTGGAACAACTTGGCGACGAGGATGAGATCAAGTTGTTGCGGATTACGTGTTGAAATCCGGAATCCACAACACCGACAATGCCGTTTTGATAAAAAGAAAGATAAAGATAATTCAATTAGAAGTAGATGTATTGAATGTGTCATGATTGCCTGCTGTTAAAATATGATGAAACTTCTTCAGACTCTCACTTGTTGTTTAATAAACTGGTATTGAGACAATGTGAGATAGTAAAAAATATATAAAATTATGAAAATATTAGTAAAAACTGAGTTGATGTAAGTAAAAAATTAAAAAAAAAATACAGTACAGTTCCAGTAAAACAACAACAAAAATAACTTTCATATGATTAACGTGAATCTCATCATGTTTTGCCAATGTACAATCTGTTCCTAAAGTCTTGACACATAGGAAATCTCTTTATATTATTTTAACTTCACAGATTAAACATAGTTTTGTCGAAAGAAGAAAGAATTGACTTTTTTCTGGGATATCTAAAGGAGATGGTGTACTCAATGAAAATCGCTTTTGCAACACACTTGGTTGAACGCATAATGACTGAATATGCAAAAATTGACGGCAATGTGGTGCTATTGCATCGAGTTCTCGTGTATCTTGCAAAGCGCGTCAACATTTGCATCACAAATGATGGAAATTATCTTGAAGATATTATTTGTTAATATTCTAATTTCATAAAATGATGTTGAGAATTGAATTTCTTGAAAATATACATTTCTGTCTATGTTTACAGACTTTAGGGACACCTTGTAGATTTGGTTGAAATAAAATCCGTTTTTCTGATGACGCTGTTTGATCAGCGAAACATGTAAAAGTAAGTGTTTTCTAAATTGTTTTATATATTCATCATCTATCTAGTTAAATATGTACATACATATGTATATACATATACATATATATATAATAACCAAGTGCTCTCTTTCCCTGAGCTCACATGTCAGCTAGGGGTCCCAGTCGAAGGCACCTGCTCGGGGACATTTGAACACTTACTACGCCCACCTGTGGTTTATACAGAAACTATGTTGAGCGGACATTAGTTACAGTCTCGTGGAGATAGCACATAATCTGTTATGATCAGGTGTTTGAACAAGGGTAGCACGCTCAATTTTTTTATGCTGGCTTTTGAACAGTTCCATCAGCCCATTTTCATTCATAGGTCAATGTTTGGTATAGCTTTCAGGTACTTTACAAAGTTACCTCACACTAGAATTGCCAAACCCTACGAGAAGTAACCTTTCTGACAAATCGACCATGGTAAGATTCGAGTTGTTATTTGTTTCACCCAATACACAAAACATTTGTGTGTGTATTGTATTAAGTGAATATATATATATATATATATATATATATATATATATATATATATATATATATATATATATATATACAGACATATTTCGTTGTACAGTTTAGACATATTCAGTCTACTCAGTTTCCTTAAGATCCTTTCATACTCTTGAATAAGATCTTTTGATGTCTTTCAGAAAGACAAGAGAAAGTTGTCGTGTTTATACATATTTGCTTTTTACTAAGTACTTTCGACATATCCATGTCATCATCAGGGTATTGTTTATAATAAATTAAGTATTGTAGTATCCATTGTTCTCAGAGACAAATTGTTTTGTAATAATATGCACATATATATGTATATATATATACACATATATATAATGGCCAATATATATATATATATAAATAAATAAATATATATATATATATATATATATATATATATATATATATATATATATATATATATATATAAAACTATCTTGTTTAAATTCAATTGACAATTTCTGTTTCATTTTTTATTGTGTTTTTCAAAGTTTCTAGTAAAATGTTATCTATTGGGATCGAAATTGTGATTAAATTGTCCAAAATTCGTGTTTGTTCTCTTGTTTTGTTAAAATACTTTCGATTGTCAAGAACCATGTAATGTCCTTATGGTAGGAAAGTTTAGTGTTCTTTTGAAAGCTTAATTTTTTTGAAAGGTTAAAATAATCTACGGTAAAGACATGTGTGGCGGTTAAGGGTGCGAGACTGCATGATAAAGAATGCTTCAATATTATGCATATTGTTATACACACATTGGATATTTCATATAAATTCAAGATACTGTCTCGTGTGGTAAAACATATTTTAATTAATTTAAAAAAATGGTGAAAGATATTTTTATTAATTTAACATAGGCCCTGCGGTGTATGTTGCGCATGGCACAAAAACTAGCGGTTCTCACTTCACATGTAAAATTATAACATTCAGATGAACATAGCAATTTTGTCTATGGAAATAATGAACACTACACATTTGTCTTTGAAACCACACTCTGAGGATAACATTGTGTTAATGTTGAAAGTACTCGGAAGCAAAAAAAAAAAAAAAAAATGAATCAACAAGGTAATTTCCTCTCATCTTTTAATACCAACACCAGAAAGCTCATCCGGGAATATGAAAGGATCTTCTTGCAAATAAGCAAACAAAACTTGTTTAAACTATTCGACGGAACTTGCTCACTGAAAACATGTTGACAAAATACTCACACAATATATATATATATAGAGTGCGATGGGTGAATTGTCACCATTTTATATTTTTCATTTTGAGCATGCGCGTTGTTTGCTTTTGATTTCGATGATTGCACAATATAGTAGGATCAATTGAAAAAGAGAGAAAAAGAGCATCATGACACAATTCATTCCGCCAGAAATTTGGAAACGGCTTGCTGTACTGCTTGGCATTCGCGCCGGAAGCTCTAATACGAATATTTCAGGGTGTTTGGGTGTGTCAATCCGAGGAGAGTGCAAAGAATTTGGAAACAGTTGGATGATATATCCAGTTAACATCATGGCGTTTGGAGTGATCACTAGTGATGTGAACGTTATGCTATCATTCATCTTCCAATAGGGCCTCAGACTCAACACGTAAGGCTATATCAAGTGCCTTGAGGAGTTAATGCTAGCCTGGGTCAAGAGGATGGCTGCTGAAAGACCCTGTGTCTGACAAGAGGACTCTGCAGCATACCACACGAGTAGAGGAACACAATCATAGCTGTCAGACAATTTCTGCGACCACATCAGCTCTTTATTTGGCCGCCTAATTCCACAGTCTACAACCACCTTGATTATTATGTGTGGAGCGCAGTTGAGCTAGAGACCAATAAAACTCACTGTAATAACAAAGAGAAACTGAAGCCAAGGATTATGATAGCACACCCCCAAATATAAAAGGAGACCGTTCAGACGAGATGCAGGAGATTCCAAAGTCGTCTCGAGGCAGTGATTGATGCAAGTGGCTATTTTATTAAATAAATTTACTCTTTACTATTTCAAGATATTATTTGTAATTTTGATAAATATATCTCTTAAAATGAAATGTCAGTGTTATTTCCATTTTTGGGTAATTTAGAAGACAATTTATCTATCGCACTATATATATATATATATATATATATATATATATATATATATATATACTCGACTCTCCCGTCGAATTTGACGTATGAAGGGTCAAGCAGATCAGTTTCTAGGAAACCGACAGCCCGACAACAGCACATGAGATTTGATTATACTGGTGAAGGTTTCGTGCAGGACCATCCACACTTTTAGAAGGGCCGAATACAGAGACCTGGTGCACTACGTGCCACAAGGTCCCCAAACGACCCCCCCCCCGCAGAGTTTTAAATTCAGAGTTGTCCTTCTCCTAGACCAGTTGCCATCCAAGGCTATAGAACCCAGTCTCTCCTGCTATTTACCCATAGCTGGAGGGAGAAGAAGAGGATTCACACCTTTCCCAAGGGTATTAGCACGTAAGTGAATGTAATGGATTCGATTGGAATTCGTATTCGGCTCTCAATTACTCAATCCAAGCCTCTATCCATTACTCCACCGTGCCGTGGAAATAAATAAATAATGAATGAAATTGATATATTGAATATATATATATATATATATATATATATATATATATATATATATATATATAAGTAGTAATCCCTTGGTGCCCTCCAGGTGAGTCCTATTAATACAACATAGAATTTGAAATATGTTAAAACTGACTCACAAAAGAGCGCTAAAGGTTTATTTTCATTAATTATGATACCTTTAGTAAATGACCATTTAAGAAATTTAATTTTAAAATTCGCACGATTTTTTAAACTGTTTATGGTATCAGTTTGTAGTCTACTGTTTATTTGGAGAAAGAAAGAGAGAGAGAGAGAGTATATTATGACTTATTGGGAGGTATGTGGAGAAGAAGAAGACATCGTTACTGGAATCATATTATGGAGGTAGGAAAGCCTGGGAGGGCGATGGTAACGGTGCCTTCTTCTTCTTCTTCTTCTTCTTCTTCTTCTTCTTCTTCTTCTTCTTCTTCCCATAGCTCCCAAATAAGTCCCCTATAACCTAGTCTCTCTCTTTCCTTCTCCAAATAAACAGTACACTCTACACTGATACCACAAAATGTTTGAAAAATCCTGCGAATTTTAAAATTAAATTTCGTAGGTGAAATGGTCATTTACTAAAGGTATTTTAATTTCAATTGTATATATATATATATATATATATATATATATATATATATATATATATATATTATGAAATGGACAAAGTCCGACAATTATTTTAAGACCTTTTATGTTTTTACATTCTTTTTATAGATACAAATATTTAAGTAAATGCTCTATTTATAATAAACAACATTTACCTGAATGTCCGAGAAATTTTCATAGAAAATATTCGTTTTCCGACAGAATTCAAACCTGTATCCTATACGGAACCGTCATATAGCCTGACATGCCTTTTAACCGATTCGGCCACAGAGGATCTTTCGGTTAGCAAGGTCGAATTTACTGCTTTTAAACTTCAATCATCCACGAATCTCTCACGTACATTCATATCTGCTCATGGCGTATCAAATGTAAACAAATGACGTCACACATTATGAACTGGACAAAGTCCGACAATTATTTTTAAGACATTTTATGTTTATACATTCTTTTTATAGAAAAAAAAAAACAAATGTATAAACATAAAATGAATATATATATATATATATATATATATATATATATATATATATATATATATAAAATTATTTACAATATATACACGCAGACTATTGTTAACTTTGTTGTTGTTATCACAACGTTTCGGCCGTTGTGCTCTCTGCCCTTCATCAGATGTATATCAATCCGGGTAGCGTACAGAGTATTCAGAACCTAACCCTTTAATCTACGGAATAGACCTTTTCTCGTTCCACAGCGTAAGTCACGGAATATCTCGTCTACTTCTTATTTTTAATACTGCTCTATTATTGCTAGCTCTATTTCCACTGAGTAGATACTACCTGGCCCAGAGATTAAATTTACGATATGTCACCATCTTGATGAACTTACTAGGCTATTTTTCCGTGGAACAATTCTCTTTGAAGTCGTAAACTTAACCTGTCTGCTGATGAGTAGTGCTGCTACTATTGCACTCAATGAAGATAAAAAGAATAATGGAGCGAAGGAATACAAGCTTAAAGATCGTTGGGTAAGCTGTGAACACTGGAATAAGATAGAGAAAATAATGGGAACGATAAATAATGAATGAAATTGAAAAATGAAGGAAGAAAAGTGAAATAAAATAATACGAGATACATGAATGAGAGAGGAAAGAGAAACTAAACAATGTGAGAAATTGGTTAGAATCTATACGACGTAAAAGAAAAAAAATCGTAATGAATAATTGAATAAGCGAAAGAGAGAAAAAAGATTGAGAAATCAAGGGAAACAAATAAAAAGTCTAAAAATAAGATAGACAATTGTAAAACAGAGAAATAGATTTAATCTTATAGAAAATTAAAACAACAACAGACACAAATCAATTCGAAGAAAATTCTAAGAGATAAAATAAAATAAAAGTAGACAGAATGTAGAATAATGATTAGAAAAAGAAAGAATATTAAGAAAACAAGAGAACCAAAGAAAAAACAAATAAGGAAAAAGTGAAAGTTACAAAGACAGAGAATCGAGGGAAAAAAGAAGTAAAAAAAAAAGAAAGTAAAGAAAGAAGAAAAAAGAAAGAAAGAAGATTAAACCAAATAGAAACAAAAAGAAGAATGTGAAAAATAGATAAAAAATGAAAAGAAAGGGGAAAGTAACAAATTGTTAGAAATGAAATAGAAAACAGAAAAGAAAAGGGAAAATATCTGAAAAAAAAAAAAAAAAAAATTGAATATAAAATGAACATATGAACAAAGAGGCAAAACAAGAAAAGAACTATTTAAAAAAAAAAATCATGTAAAAGAGAATGTAGAAAGAAGGCGGGCCAAGCAGATGTAATCCACAATGACAATTCGTAAACCGAAAAAAATACAAGTTTTCGTCGAGTGAAATGAAGAGAGAGAAATCAGATTTGACAGGAGGAAAATAAGGTATCACGGCGAGAAAAAAAAAAAATGAAGTAAAAGGTGTTCAAATGGATGGCAGGGAAAAAGAAAATAAATAACAGGGAAAAAGCTATGCATGAAGAATTATTTTTTAAAAAGCACCAAATTGTTTCAGAAAGTTAAAGACAAATGAAAAGATATGAACAAAAGGATTTATCTTTTGTTATCGAAAAATCTACATATTTTTGACGGTGAAGTAAGAATAAAGAATGGGGTAAAATATAATGTTTTACCTCATTCTTTCTATCTTGTATTAATCTTTGTTCATTTTTGTATTTAAATGTTTTTTTCTTTCACTTGTCTTACACATCAGTATATACAAAGTAAATCAGTATGTCTGTAGCCTAAAAATGAAAAAGAATTGTTTATTTTTAACAATAAATATTTACGTTTCAGTCGAATCATCTTCCTTGTCAATATAGCATGAATATTAATCACATAAATTAGATACAATACAGAGAAAATTACTTACATTGCTTACATTATTCAGGCTGTTATGCTCATCTTAATTGCCATATTCATAACGTTTCGGCCGTTGTACGATCTGGCCTTCTTCAGGTTACTGGAATTTCGAACCGAACCATTTATTTCGTCCACCGGCGTAGATTGTTCTAGTTCCACGTGCCACGCCTCTTCCGGATGTGTCAGTTATTTCCCTTTTAACTCAACTCTCCAAGTTTTGATCCACTACTGCTGACAGTAGCCTGGTTTTGAACTCCCAACTCTTTGGGTCTAGTCAATGGAACTTTATCCACTGGACCATATGTCCTTTAGGACATCTGTGTATGAATTTTTGGGGATTTATCAACCTAATGTCTTAGCAATCATTTTTGCTAGTGCTCATATTGCAATTTTTCTGTTATTATTATGGCATTTTTTTCCAGAGATTAAATTGCAATGATTATTGTTATTAATGCTTTTTTCGAGCATTCCTTATTACTGGTTCCCATATTGTACTCATATCTATGCGTGGTCGTCTCAGGAGATTTTTGTGGCCTAGCATATGTGGCATGGCACGTGGAACTAGAACAATCTACTCCGGTGGCCGAAATAAAGTGTTCGGTTCGAAATTTCAATCACCTGAAGAAGGCCGGAGCGTATAACGGCCAAAACGTTGTGAATATGGAAATGAAGATGAGCATAACAGTCCGAATAATGTAAATAATTTAAGTAATCATTATACCTCATCCCATAAATATAGACATATAATACAGAGAAAATGTCTACGAAATAATGCAAGGTAAAAGAAAAGAGAAATACGCGAAAAAAGAAAGAAAAATAAATGATCGACAATAAAATGTAAAAAAAAATTGTGAAAGTGAAAACAATTGAGATCAACAAATTTATATGCATTAACTCTTTCAGCCCTGACCATAGTTTAACCGGTGGTACAAAAAAAATGACGGTATGCCCAGCCACCGGTTGGTCAGTGGTAGAGAAAAATAACGTAATAATCGGCCACCTTTTGAATAGTGTAGAGAAAAATGACGTAATGCCCAGCTACCGGTTGAATAGTAGAAGAGAAAAATGAAAATGCCATGCTACCGGTTGAATAGTTTGTAGAGGAAAATGATGTAATGCCCAACTACCGGTTGAATAGTGGTAGTTGAGAAAAATGACGTAATGCCCAGGTACCGGTTGAATAGTAGTAGAGAAAAAGGACTTAATGCCCAGCCACCGTTTGAACGGTGGGTAAACATTTGTACCTTTTTTTTATATCTACCGTGAAACATTATATACCAAATATTTGTGAATTTTGACTCAGGAGTTCAGGCAGAAGGGTTAAAATTGTTCATGAACCCAGGGGTCAAAGGGATAAACATAGTCCTGTTTGATATATGGCCACGCGGTAGAGAGAAGCTCGTTATCCTTTGCGGAAAAAAAGTATCATTCTTCGGTTCATACTACAAAGCTTTTACAGTGTAACCCGGATATAAGAGAGTTGGCGGGACCAGAGACGAAGTCTCTTATATCCGGGTTTCTCTTATATCCGGGTTTGGTCTATTTTATATACATTAACTTAGGCTCTAATTTGGGACCAGAGAAAATCTCTCTTATATCCGGGTCTCTTATATCCGGGTTACACTGTATTTGCAAACTAATTCAATGAGCAAATTCAAAACCACCAGTTTTCTGTGTGCGACAGACAATTTGATATCAACATGCGGATATTTACAGTAATTCCCCATGTATAATACGCATTTTTTTCTAAAAAAAAATAATAAGCAAAATTAGCGGTGCGTATTATGCAGAGTACGTAAAAATTAAAAAAAAAACTGCTGTTTCATAGGTCTATTTCAGTTGCGAAATGACTACTCACCACAAACATACGACAATTTGACACTAACATTCGGCGATTGCGACCCCATAAGGATGTCAAATACAATATTATGTACCTAACAATACTTACAAATATAAAAGGATATAAGAATTATCATAAAACTAAATTATAATAATATTATTTCGTGTTTAAAACCATTTTTTAAATAAGAGTAGGAAAGTCTAGCTGTAATGAAATTGGAAAGGTACTATTTATAGGTTTTGATTAACAAACAAGGAATGCGTATTATGCAATAGTAGAAGCATTTACCCACACTTTCAGCGCAATTTTAGGGGTGCATATTATAGATGAAGTCGTGGTGAATTACCGTATATATGTGCGTAGACACACGCAGGCAAACACACACTGTCATTGGCTGGCTATTTTTACTGTCCTTCAAAAAAAGTAACTTTATTATAGGTACCTCCAAAAAGTCGTATACCTAAGGTGTAAATGCATTTTTCATAAAGGAAAAATCCTTTTCAAAACTTTTCCCCAGCTTCAATTGAAAGCTAAAGGATTAAATTTTCTAATTCCAGAAAAAAATACCGTGGAATATTTCAGATAGAAATTTGAATGATTTTTAGTTGATTCTTCCGAAAACCCAATCGAAGAAGCTATTTTTAATTTTTTTAGAGAAATTTAGACAAAAACTTATTTTTCCCTTTTTGAAAATCCCACTAAAATAAGATATACATTTCTGAAACGTTACTTTCGTAAAAATAGCAAATTTAAAGTTAAACTATTTTGTTCTGAAACAAATATCACTTACTATAACTATAGCATAAAATTTTCCCAGACAAACATTCCTTGACCTCGATGTATTGTTATTTTCACGTCTCTATTAATAATTTGATGGTTGAATGTGTTGACAGTTTTAGTACGGTGCACTAAAATTGACATAACGTTTTTTTTTTGTTTCTTATAATAATTTAAAATACTATAAAAATTTCTTACATTAATGAGTTACCTCTATAATGGTATTTCTTTATTTAATAGCTAAGATAATGATAAATAATTTTATTAATTATTAATATTACATTAATTTATTACATTTTTAATTTAATAACTGAGATAATAACTAATAAAATTATTATTATATTGGTAATTAAAATATCTCACTCAGTTATTAATTGTTTAAATTTATTATCGCCATTTAATTTGTAATTTAATAACTGAGTGTGACATAAGCCGAAGGTCTTTATGTCAAGGGGCTTTCCCTATGTAGGAGAAAAGCCTTGAAACACGCGACCTTTTAACCATAATGTCACTTACGAGATACACTAAAAAATATAGCATTTTGACGCATAAAAAATATCTTTATGGTAAAAATTTTGAAAGCGTGATTTGTGTTAGGCTTTTAATTTTTGCTTAGTAAATATATTCTTCACTTAAAATCTTAATAACCTACCTCGTACTCTCTTTGGGAGAATTTAAAAACATTTTTTAAAATTAAAGAAAAATGAAAAAAAAAAAAAAACAAACTAAAAGAAACATGCAAACAATTCTTGTGGAAATTCTTTATTCACTGAATTTTTTTCTTCAGATAATAATGCTCTTAATGTATATTATTTATAATTTGATAATTAGATAGCTTTATTGCAGTTTTTATTTTACTATTTGGAGCAGATGTTTAAAAAGTTGGCAGTAGTTGTGAAAAAAAATTGACGATTTAATTTCTCCAAGGATTCCTGCTTATAAGTAATATAAAACAATTCGCAAACTATTTGAAACTCTAGAAAATTTCATAAAATTAAGTTGGTGGTGGGTGAAAGATGTAAAAAAAAAATTTTACCAAGATTTTCTAAAAATAAAAATTTCACAAATAAATTAATTTATTTTTGAATAAGTTCTGAAAGTTTCATTAAAATCAGACAACTATTTATTTTTTGCAAGAATTTCCGAATTAATTGGTTTCCCCCGGAAACTAATACACTAAAATGGCCACTACTACAAGTAGTACAAAGTTGACAAAAAAAATAAAAAACGAGATTTTTCAACCAAATTTATAACGTGTTAGAAGAAAAAATTTTTTTTTAAATAATTAAAAAATACGCTGTTCTTTCATCCTAATAATAACATGAACATTTTAACAATAAAAAACTTTGTTTTTATTAAGTTTGGAGCCTTTTATCATTATACTATACTGATTTTTAGCGAATTATTAGAGGTACCTACTTTGTTGAGGCTTTATATTAAAATCATGTTGAATATTTAATAAAGCATGAATTAGATTTTTTTAATTTTTAATGTAATTTAAAGGGAATATGTAAAATTTGTATAAATTTAAATGTGGTAAAGATGCTAATAGCATTGGAGAAAAATCAGGGAATAAACAAACAGCAAGACTTTGGTTTTTATAATTTACAAGTGCAAATCTCAGTTTCGAAAAGGAAGAGAGGTCGGTCAAAACAATCCTTCATTGATGTAAATTGAATGCCTTGATAAAATATGAGTTCAATTCTTTAGTAAGAAACAAGATTTATAGTAAAAATTAATGTCTTCATAAACGCCATTTCAAATTTTTTAAGTGGGATTGACAAAAAATAAAGAAAAAAAAGAAGTCGAATAAAAATGTATCCATTTGAAAATGGGTAAAAACCAAAAATCAAATTTATAGAGGTAGAAATTCATATCGTTCAACGGTGTTTGTATCGTGTCATTCATTTTGATCAAAAAATGATTTTGCATGATAGTCGGCTGTAGGGCCGATGAATACTTCCCCCACCTATCCCGACCGGTGGGCAACCTAATTGGGATGCCGTATAGTGCTTTGCGACCCTCACTGTCTTATCTAAATTTGTTTTTTCTACCTACATTTATAAACGTTAGAAATTAAGCTAAGTTAAACTGATTATTAATGGGATGTTTTTTAGTCCATATCCATGAATTTACTTTGCTCATGCAAAACCTAGAAAAAAACACTATATAAAATCCACTATATTTATCCATAATATTGAATGAGTTAAAATTATTCAACTTCTTAACAAAAAAATCCCAAATTGATGTAAAAATTTGCCCCACAAAATTTATTTAGGATGGAAATATCTATGATGACATGTCTCTAGTTTGCAGTTAGATACATTGTATTTATTTTCAATTTTTCTATTTGAATTGTTTATCTATATTGCATAGGATCCATTATTTAATATAAATTAGGTTACCATAAGATTTGTATTTTATATGAAAATTGATATGTAGTAGAGTGGGAAAGCCCGTATCATACTATCGCGAGGGCAGGGCGGCATAGCACCCCTAACTGCCTCCACCCTCTATTTCTCTTTATATTTTGGGACAATGGGACATTTTTTGCTCTCCTAACTGAAAAACGTAAGGACGCTGGAAATTTAAAAAAAAAAAACTTAATTAAAATGTCCTTATCTACCATATTTAACGAAAAAAGATTAAAAAAAAAAAAAAAAAAAGAAAGAAAGGCTGTTACCCAAATTTAAGCATTAATATATATATATGAAGAAATATAGTTTTAAGGTGTGCTATAGTTATGTTTCATGCTGGACGCAATCGTCAGGCCGGCCTGACGATTGCGTCCAGCATGAAACAGCCTGTCGCCTCTGAGTGTTGACTTCAATGTTCACTTATGAATATATATATGTGTGTGTGTGTGCGTGCGTGCGTGCGTGTGTGTGCGTGCGTGCGTGTGTGTATGCCTATTTCTTTCTCCCTCTACCTTCTTTTTTCACTCTCTCTTTGTCACCTTCTTCCTCTCTGTCTCTCTGCCTCCTCCACTCATATATATATATATATATATATATATATATATATATATATAAACTAGGGCATACTGAAAAACTCTCTGCCTAATCAAGGAGTTCTAAGGTGAATCTGATGTTTTGTCTGTTTGAGAGAGAGAGTGAAAGATAAAGAAAGAGAGAGAGAGGAGAAAGAGAGAGAGAGAGTGGGGAGAGAGAGAGAGAGTTCCCAATCATGTGTGTGTATTATGTTTGCGTTGCCTACGTTAGTAAAATAAATAATAAATGGTTGTATTTCAGAGAGCGTTGACGATTAAATCATGTCAGCCTAATGCGTCTGTTTTTGATTGTATAGAACAAGACGAAGTCGAAAATGAAATACGTATTTGTATCGGTTTTATGATAGCCACAAGTAAGACAAAATGTCCCCTAACCACTTCGTCCCTATCTCCTTTCTCTCGACCTTCTACATTTTTCATTCATTTTTTTCTCACTTCCCCGGTTACTTTTCTTTTTTTTTCGTTTTCTTAAACTTCTCCAAGTAATTCGTACTTTTCGCGATCATATCGTGCGAACGCCTGTCCGTCCATCAAGACCTTCAATTTTACTTTTTCCTTTGTGTGCTTTCAGCTTTGACTTCCAGTCAGCCAGCCAGTGAGCCACGGTCTTCAACGCTACGGTCCTCAAGCAAAACATTTGAGACTCTATGCGCCATTAAATCCTTTGCACCTTTTTTTCGCATCTCACTGCTAAGTGCCAGAGTTGGACGCATTTTCTTTTTTTTTCTCAACAAGGCTGGTCTGCCATACAAACATACTCCCTCTGAAGGGTAAGAAAGAATAATAACCGCTCAACAACAATAACAATGACACACAAAAAAGATAGAACGAGGGAAAATGATACAAAAAGCTGTGTCTGTTCATATATATATATATATATATATATATATATATATATATATATATATATATATATATATATATATATATATATATATATATGTGTCTATGTGCGTTGGAGGTATTTGTATTTATATGATAAATATGTGTGTAGGTTGGAGTGTTCATATCTATGTAAATGTCAAAGAATGTTTTATATATATATATATATATATATATATATATATATATATAATATAAAAAGACTCAAACACTAATATTCCATGGTTATAATTTATTCCATTGGAATCGTAATCACGATCCAGTTCATCAGACCTACAAATTCAAAAAAAGAAATCGGGAAAATATAACTCCGGGTACAAAAACAAAATTTTAATGAGAGTGTATGTGTGAGAAATACAGACCACTAATATTATATATATATATATATATATATATATATATATATATATATATATATATATTTTACAGACCACTAATATTATATATATATATATATATATATATATATATATATATATATATATATATACAGACCACTAATATTATATATATATATATATATATATATATATATATATATATATATATATATATATTGAGCACTAATATTATCTGTACATCTATATATATATAACCACTAATATTATCTCTCTCTCTATATATATATATATGACCACTAATATTATATATATATATATATATATATATATATATATATATATTACATTAATCATTCATATAAAATGTAGATTAGTGAAGTTAATGATATAAATGGCGAAAAACATCTTCGCAAACAAATTTATTAAGGTTACATTAACCCACGTACCTCTCTATGAATATTATGATCCTTGTTTTTAATAACCTCTAGTTGTATAAGGTCTTTTTTTTTATTTTGCTAGTACTTTTAGCTGTACTTACAGCCAGCCTCAGGCATGGAATTTAATTTGATTTTTTTAGTAAATCCAGGTAGTAGCGGGACACGAAAGATTAAATGTCAATCGAAATAAGTTTTTTTAAAAATGTGTTATTGTTAACGGATAAGAAATTTTGGAGCTTGTAGTCGCAACGTTAAGGTTGAATTTTTTTGAAAATTTAAGAGAGTGCGTTTTTTTATTAATATGGTAATTTGAGAATTTTTTTCTTGTAGGAGTTTTTCAGTCGATTTAGCATGAATTAAATTGTTCAATAAATAGTGTAATGTCGCAGCTGTTGTCCCGAAAATTTGCACGTCAGATCAAATCTTTTTAAATCAAATATGTGGTGCAGTTCAATTTATATTACATGAATCATTCATACAAAAAGTAGATTAGTAAAGTAAAAAAACTTGTTAAAAGCGCTACATAATGTTAATTATGTTTCAACACTGCAAAATATGTTCGATCTTTAGAAGCTTTCTATTTTTTCTTTACCCTATCTTATCTTTATCTTATCGGATTTCACGACAAAGTTTTCTACGGTGAAAATTCCTGAAGCGATTTTTCCTACGGCAAAATTGTTTACGGCGAATGTTCCTAGAACCATATATAAATGCCCGGAACTGTGTATTCTAAATCTGTTTGTCCTTTCTCTTCATTTGTCTCTCTCTCTCTCTCTCTCTCTCTCTCTCTCTCTCTCTCTCTCTCTATATATATATATATATATATATATATATATATATATATATATGTATGTGTTTGTTTGAGCGTGTTAGTGTGTGTGTGTGTGAGTGAGTATTTAGGCAGCAATCCTTCGTTTATGCATGTTTCATTAAAACGACAGACAAGGTATTACGATTAAGTTTTTATTTAATTTTTCTCGTGTTCGGACTTGGACAGTTTCTTCACACTCTGTATCCCAAAAATATTTCGAACACAAGAAAAATTAATCAAAAAGCTTAATCGTAGTACCTTGTCTATCGTTTTTAAAGAAAAATGCATATGTATATATATATATATATATATATATATATATGCATTTTTCTTATATATATATGTTTGTGTATGTGTTTGTGCGCGCACGTATGTGTGTATGTGTAGTTATATATGTAGTCAATAAATTAATAAATGTTCAAATGACTTATCTTGCAACCGACTTCGTCAGGGTCAGATAAATCTATTGAATTATTCACAGTTGTTATATTTATACTCAACATAAGAAACTCTTATCGCCTCCAAACAAATTTCAAATGTACAGTAAATATGATATCTGTTAATAATTCAATAGATTTATCGAACCATGACAGATGGTGATTCCGCGAAACATTGAATTCGATCGCAAGATAAGTCGTTTGAAGCTTTATTAATTCATTGATTATTGTTGTTCTCGTTCTTTATTAAAGCACATAATGCAAAAAAAAAAAAAAAAAAATTTCGGCCTTGCAATGCGATAAATACAAGTGATTTTATATATTTTGATAGGACTTAGTGATTTGTTGTCCTCTCTTCAGGGCGTATCAGCAAGTCTCCAGTCGATTTCAACTCGATGTATGAGGATCTTCAGTTTTTATGTTTGTGTCGTATGTGGGCACCTCCTGCAAGAAAAAGACCAGTAAGACGCAATTTACTCTGCCAGAAATTTGGAAACGACATACTGTACTGCTTGGTATTCGCGATGGAATCTCCAATACGAACATTTCAGAGTGTTTGGATGTCAAGCTGAGAACAATGCAGAAGATTCAGAAAGAGTTGGATGATGATCACGAAGATCTTTCGAGAGATCACTAATGATGACGACGTTATGTCTCCATTCATCTTCCCACAGGGATGCAGACTCGCTACAGAGGCCTGCATTAAGTGCCTTGAGGAGGTAGTCCTGACCTGGGTCTAGAGGGTGTTGCTGGAAGATCATATGTCTGGCAACACAGGTAGGAGAACCCAATCATGGCTGTCAGAAAATTTCTGCGACCACAACACCCCTTAAATCTAGCCACCTAACTCCCCTAATTGCTACCCCCTTGATTATCATGTGTGGGGCGCAGTTCAGCGGGAGACCAACAAAACTCATTGTGACACGAAAAATGCAAGGATTTTGGCATTATTCAACAACTCAAACAAGGAGACCGTTCTGAAGATTTCTGAAGTCACCTGGAGACAGTGGTTGAAATGAACACCGATTTTATTGAATAAATTTAGACTGTTCCAGATATTTTTAGTTTCAAGTTATTTTTTTGTGTCGCTTTGGTGAATATTTCTGTTAAAATGAGATGTCAACGTTATTTTTATTTTAGACGACAATTTATACATCGCATACTGTATATGCACTTTTCTAAAGAAGTAAATGGATTTTTATTAATCTGACAAATTTGTATGAATTTAAGCGGCAATTTTTAGTGGATAATTGTTTTCGCTTAAAGGTACCATTTCAGCTTTGTCTAATCGTTGTTTATAGTTCAGATAGTTAGCACTCTCTGCTAGGAGGGACACAGGTTTGAATCCTACTGGAGGGTGCATACTTTTCCCTGATAAAATTTCTCAAACATTCAGGCCGGGAGAGGAAAATAAATATATCTATACAGATATATTGTCAATAGTTTGTATGTGTGTGTGTGTGACTGGCTAAAACTTAAAAACTACAATAATTAATGACAAAATAAATATAAATATACAGACTCATTATCACCCAAGCCACCTTGGTGTAAAAATTATCATCTTATGATTTGTATTTACAAAGATATTTTAAAAATTAAAATGCATTAGAATGCAATCTAAATTCTCAGAATTAAAAAGTAAAAACGAACGGTATTAATTATTATTCGCGATTATTATTACCGTTCGTTTTTACGTTTTAATTCTACTGCTACATGAAACGCTATACAAGTATGTATTTTTAAAATTTCTATTTTCTTGAATTTATTTTCTCAGCTATTGTAAATAAAAACGTAACTTACAAAAATGAATATTAAAATAAATTAAATTTAAAAGAAGAAAAATATTAAATACACTTATTTGAAAAAGTTCAATATTTATTTATTCAAATATTTGAGTATGTGTATGTGTGTGTGTGTCCGAATAAAACTAAAAATAATACAATAACTTACAACAAAGTAAATATATATACAGACACAATAACACCTTAAAGGGAAGTTGTCTGTATGAATGAGTGTATGTATTATTGACTAATCATATTTTCAGCCACCTTAGGTAAAATAATTTTTAAACTTAATCTTTAAAAAAATAGACTTCCAGTGTTGTTTTCGTTTGTAATTAACATGAAAAAAAGTCATCATTTTAAATTAAGTTTTATTAATGCAAAAACTATATTTACTATTAAACATAACATTAAAGAAGCAGACTTTCTCTGTAAATGATTTTAATTACTATTTTGAAAGAGAGCAGAATCAAGATATATTGAGAATTTAGTTTTGAAAATCGATTTACATTGCAAGTTATATTTGTATTTGAAAAGGAAAAAAATAGTTAAATAAAATTAAAAGAGACAGAGATGAATTACGGTCAGCATCAGTCGTGTTGAATATTTGTTTTACGAATTTAACTATATTTTATTTACATTAAAGTGTCATTTTGAATAAAAGTATGCACCACCACACACCCGGGCGTGAGATTAGTAGTGTGGTATTTTCCTAAATTTTATTTATTTTGTAACAAACCAAAAATGAATAAAGTTTGTTTTAAAGATTGAATAAACAATTATTTTCCATAAGATGGCTGAAAAATATATAGAAATTGCCAATAATAAACTATTATTTGGAGATCTTCAGAGTTACGCTGGGTATCCTCGTTATTTGTTTAATAAATAAACGGAGCATCTACTCAAATACGAGTATCCACAAAAAAGGTTGTAAGTGATATATATATATATATATATATATATATATATATATATATATATATATATATATATATATATATATATATCAAAAGAATATATATACACATATATGTCCAACCATATATATATATATATGGTTGGACATATATGTGTATATATATTCTTTTGATATGTATGTTCCCTTATTTATTATACTTGATTAGAGATATTCCCTTTTGGTCAAAGTGACTGTTAATATATAATGAAGCTTTTGTTGTTTTTTTATCAACAAAAAGACAAGAGGAAAACTATAGATATTACAGCGAAAACATGTCAAAATCGCTACATAGTCGTGTTTCGATGAGTATCAATGCATCTCATCAGGCGATTGTAAATTACTAGCGAGTGAACGATTTATTTAGACTCCAAATAAATCATTCACTCGCCATAATATATATATATATATATATATATATATATATATATATACTCGTCTACGTGCCTAAATATTAGAGAAATCTTATTAATGAAAAATATGCGCAACCCTCCCCCACCAACGGCAGGATACGAACCTTCGTCCACCTTGGAGGGCGCATATTTTTCTTTAATAAGAACACTAAAATATTGATGGTGACTTACATAAAGAAATATACCGTCTAATAAATAAACAGGAGTATTCGCTAAAAATAACGTATAAATCTGTCTAAAAAATCCTAAAAAATGTATGTATTTATGTGTATGTGTGAGTGTGTGTGTGTGTATTCAATCAAAAACAGTCAAAGAAGTACAAACTTCACCGTTAATACTAATTTCACGTAGTGCAGAATCCTGCAGAGTGTTCAGAGACGAAAACGAGACAATACTCTAGTAAATAAATACATAATACACGAATGGCGTGGGTAAAGAATAAAAAATTAATTGTATGACCTCCCTCCCCAGGTAAAAAAAAAGAAAAAGACAAAGGAACGTTTATTTATTACTCTTAATACCCTATTATATCTTGATACTGAGTACAATAATTACAAAGACTGCATCATTTAAAAAACTTTATCAAAAATAAGCTGGTCGACGCTATTTTTGGCGAAGCACCATCTTTCTTATTCTTATATATAATTTCTACTGTAGTACCAATTGTAGAAATTAGATTCTACTATTCTCTACTTAGAATGACCAGTTTGTTAAGCAATGAGTTAAGTTGGAATGAGTAGGAATGAATTAAGAAAGCTTGGCGGACTAACAATAATCAAGGATTTCCCTGGGCGGCCATGCTTCTTTTTTATTTGCATATGGCTACTACATTTTTGGCAATAGTCTGCTTCTTGTACATAATCAAGAAGATATGGCCGGCTCTCAAGAAATAATAACTTAGCGATACATTTCATTGGCAAAAGTTTTCGATGTTCAGAGAGTATCTGTTAGCATTAAATCGGCGGAAATGGTGTATAGATGGCCTCTAAGAACGAATTAATTTGATTCAGGATCTAAATTTTCATGTTCAGGCTTAGATTACTAGTGCGCACCTAATTCGGTAGACGTCATACAAAAATATGTATATATATATATATATATATATATATATATATATATATATATATATATATATATATATATATATATATATGAGTTAAGGATTAAATGCAGATCAAATATAGATCGGAATCCGACAGGATGATAAAATAAAAATATAAAAAAAAAAAACAAATAAGAAACGTATGTAAAAAAAAAAATAGAAAACATTGGTATTTTCAATTATGTTTGGGTCAGTTTTCATTGGTCAGACACGCGTCACGTGCATTAAAACCGTGAATAATGCTTTGTGTACGTAGGTTTTGTATATCTAAGTGGGTAACGGATGGTTATGTGTATTTGAAATAGTGTGCGTGTGTCTGTCTAGTTGGGCTTTTTATCTTCTACTTTGTGTGGTCCGCCCGCGCAGCTGGGAGTGACAGGGTTCTAATTTATGGATCACCTTTTTAAGAATGCATTCTTTGTATTAGATAGATATAGGTTAGATTCTTTAAGAACGGATTCAAATAAAGATAGTGATGTAATGTAATGTTTTAGGCATGTGTTTATAAGTTATGTCCAGCATCGTTTCGATGCAAAACAAGAGATTTAAATCAGTTGTCCAAATGCAAGCCTCTCTTATGTTCATAGATGCGAACTTTTAGATCACGTGATGTCTCCTCCACATAAATATTTTTGCATTGTAAACAACTCATTTGATAAATCCCGGTATTTGAATCGGTGTTGGGTTTATTTTTGTTTTTAATCATATCTCCGTTTGTCTTTAAGGTGGTAATATTATGGATGACTAATTTATTTGTGAATTTAGTAGAAAGATTGTTGGCGGGCAGGATTATGATTTTTTTGTCATTTTTGCTAGAAGTATTATTGGTTTCTTTTGGCTTTGTCGATTTTGTAAGCTCGATTTTAGCGTTGAGGATAAAATGATGTGGGTAGTGGAGAAGCTTGAATGTTTTTTCAATATATCTCTCTTCTTTATTTAGGTATCCCGGGCTGTATATCTTAAGGGCTCTGAGGTAGAATCCTTTGACTAATCCAGGTTTTATTTTTTGGTTTTGCTGGGAATAGAAGTTGATTAGATAGTTTTTGTTTGTGGGTTTACGTTATTCTTTAAAATCTAATTTCTCATTGTTGCGTATTAATAAAATGTAGAGAATTTTCTTTTTCAAATATTTGTGTGAAGTCAATGGTAGGTTCAAACTTATTGAGTTTCATTATTATGTCTAATGCATTTGAGGATATAATAAGAGGACGTTATCTATATGTCTTAGGTATGTAGAACTGTTTGGTATGTATTTAAATGGACCGGATTGTAAGAATTCAATAAAAAAGTCAAGCGAGAACACCACTGATAGGTGACTCAATAGGTAAGCCGAATTTTTGTTTGTATAGAATATTGTTGAAAGAGAAGAACCAGTGGTTAGTGATTAGTTTGCATATGTTTATAATTTTGTGGACGGGTAGAGAAAGCCTTTCTTTGGAGTTTTTGAGGTGGTTTATAAGGCATGTCGCGATGGGTATATAATTATAAGAGGGTTAGGCTGGCCATGACCATCTTTTCCATATTTACGTTTCGCATTTTCTGGATTGTCATCATAGCGCCTGATATGTTATATATATATATATATATATATATATATATATATTTGTATATATATATATATTACATAAGTTGGTCAAAACAAAGTCAAAAGAAATGGTACCGATGTAATCAGTACGAAAAAAATTTATTAATATTAACCATGTGACAAAAATGAAGCTCGGAAATTGGGGGTCCAAGTTCGGAATTTTCGAACACACCTGTGTTCTTCATCAGCGGAGGCGAGAAATAAGTAGATGGACTGTGGAGACTATCGAACGCACACGCAGATGCGCGCACGCACACACATACACACACACACAGACACCACACACACACACACACACACACACACACACATACAGACAAACGCAGATATGCTACCTGAATTTTACCAAAAAAAAAAATAATTTCCATGCGTGAAGATGAGTGAATGTACAGTCGTTGTAACTTCTGTCTGTCAGTTTGGTTATTATCGAATTACTGCTAGGGTTTTGAAAGATAGACCCTGTAGCCTATATATATATATATATATATATATATATATATATATATATATATATATATATATATATATATATATGTATATTCTGAAACTATATTACGCAGGGTACGTGGATAAGTATATTTCATTTTGATCAAACCGACCACTGAATTTTTCCCTTTTGATTTAAATTAAATTTAAAATTTAACAAAGGAAAAACTCCTATCCATAATATAGAAGGAGAAAGACAGAAGATGGAGGTCATAACGGCAAGAAAATTGTAATACTGAAATACATCATTTTTCTCGACAAATTTTAACAATGATTTAAAACCAATCGATTTTCAAAAAATGTATCACGCACCAAATTTCATTGAAATCTAATTATGTACAATAATGGATCATATGCAATATAGGTGAACAATTCAACTAGAAAAATTGAAAATAAATACAATATAACTAAATTAAAATTGAAGACATGTCATAATTCCATCTAAAGCAACAATGTTTTGCGGCAATTTTTCTTGCTAATTTTAACACATTATGCATAAAAAAAATAGGAAAAGTTATCTAATGTTATTTCGAGACCGAACATAAGCCAAAAATTTCGGGGATTTGAACGAATAAAAAGAAGCAACCCAGAAAGATGTCAACACACACACACACACACACACATGTATATATATATATATATATATGTATATATATATATATATATATATATATCGTCATTCGTGCCCGAGGGCTTGAGCGTGCTGGTCTTGTTCAAATTTTTGATCACGATAGATAACACGCTTTCTCACAGAAAATGTAACTAAGGTCTGCTCAGCATAGTTGAAGTGTAAACCACAGGTGGACTCTGTGGGTGTTGAGCAAACACAAATGTGCCCGAGCCAGCCTCTGCAACAGGGATTGGCTAGCAACCCTAGTGAACGAGTATCCGCGAATACGAGTGACCAGCTATTATATATATATGGGGGTGTAACGTATTGACGTCCCTTGCTGAATATACACAAAAGTGATAGGCGAGAGTCCCTCCTTATTTGGTGATCCTTTCTTGTCAAGAAGATGCGTAATCTAATGTAGAAATAGAATTTTATGTTATATTAAGCTTTGTGAATCGTATATACTCTCATTTCACTGCATTGGAATCTTCTTATGACGTATTAAAAATAGCTATTTTTAAATTACTTTTATTCTTAACTTAAACATTGGCGATTCTGAAAACCGTAGTGTTTTATTGCAACAACGTATTTTTTTTTAAAGGAACTCGTAAATTGCGATTGACTCTGTAGATAAATTGAATTTCAAAGTAAGTTATGTTTCAATATATGTACGAGTTAAAGTTAGTAACCTGTAATATTTGTCATTTTTTCTGCGATGATGCTCGCCCAGTTCAAGGCGCAAGGGCCGCTTGAATTAAAGGGTTACAGAATAAGAAGCGCAGTTTATGCGGATATATGGAAATGATAACGGTTAACCCTAGATCTGAACAGGTTAAGGTCGTGATTGGGGAAACATTCTCTTGGAAGTTCCCTAAAACAGCGGTTTGTGAGAAGATGTTGCTCGGGTGGAACTTACATCTCACCAATGGAATACGAAGGGGATACGTGGTTTGCTACTTGTGCATGGCCGGGTTAGGGTTTTAGCTGTGAAGGTTAGAAATGGTGGAATCAAGTAATGTAGCTCGTCCGAACACTTTCCATCGAAACAGCGTTAGAGTAACGAGAGGCTTGTGACGTTTCGCTTGTGAAAAAGTGGTTGTAGGGTGGAAAGTAATTTGGCACTCACAAGAACGCAGAAGGGCATTTGGATTCTATCGTGACTGGAAAGGGATGATTGGGCAGATGTACTCCATTTTTGTTCTGATCTTGTAAAGGGTAGAGGATAGCAGGGGGAGTCAGGTGTTACAGTTTTTGGGTATATGTTATATATCTAGTGAGCCAGTCAAAATCACTTAACTCCCTTTATAGTCCAACAATAGAAGGTTAACCAATCAGAAGCCGCAGAACATTCTATCCGTCGTGTATAAAGGCGGCCATTTTTGTTTACCCTACCCGAATGACCAGTGCCAACTTGTCAGGCGATGATGACAGAAGGAAGTACTACGCTCTGTTACTTTGCTGCAATATCCACTGCTAACCTGAACTACGCTTTCCTACTGTCTCCGAAATATTCACTGCTAACCTCTGGATTCCATACTCGAAGACGACCGTCAAAATGTCTAACAACAAATACTTAATTGGGTGGTATAGGGAACTGACCATTTTCCCATCATCTTCAGCTATGGATCATATGTACGAGGTCCACTTGAGGTCTGGGTAGAATTTAAGTTCCAATAGGCGCTTAATCTAAGGGAAAGATAAATCCTCAATTGTTATTTTAACTTAATTTTACTTTTAGTTTATTTTAATATTCAAAAAGTATTGAAGATCGACAAAAATACAGAGTATCTAGAGTTTAATATTATATCAACATAACATAACTACAAAATCACTAAAATAATCAGTCGTTTTTTACGGAACAGGTAAGCTAAAAAACAATTAATGTTTGGACGTTGCTATAATGACAAATATGATATGAGTGAAATCGATTTTTGTTTATTGAAAATTTCGTTTTTCGTGACACTATTGTTTCATTGAGATATTTTCCTTTTCGATGTTGGACGAATTATTGGCTCCTTCGATCGATCGATCAATCCACTAATCTTCTTCGGTCTCAATCAGATGTGTACCATTCCATGCCTCAGTGCTAATATCTATTTGCACGTCGAGCACTGAAGCACGAACACCGCATCTTGATTGCCAAAACCTGCGTAATTGTTCATCCCCTTGGTCATCGTTATCACCGAGATTAATCATTATTCTTCCACCGCCATTGTTGAGGTTCGTTTGTCCTTTTTACGACTAGCCAGTGCAAAGCGACCAGCCGAACGGTTAACTGGATTTTGCTGCCCGTTATTTTATGAGTGGCTAGGTTGAAGATGAAGTGAGTTAGCACAGTGAGATTTTAAGAGTGAATTTCGCGATAGGAGCAAGAGAAGAGAAGCTAGAAAAATCCATGGCTATTACAGATGCCTCTTATTAAAGATGATTGGAGGGAGATTTAAAATTTTTCTCGCTAGAGTCGATCCTTTAAATCTACAAATCAACCATTCGCCCTTGCATGGAGTATTGCTGTCATATATGGTCTGGAGCCCCTTCTGTTTGTCTGAAGGTCCTTGATAAAATCCAGAGAGGGATTGGATGATTGGAGGAATTTTTTCTGTCGTGCATTCGAAAATAGAGTTGAGCTTGCTTAGGGAAATATACGTAGTTTTACTTAGCATTTAAAGATGTAAGAAAAACATGTTACAAGACTTTAATAGTAATAAGAAAAATATTATACGCAAACACACACACACATATATATATATGTAGTAAAGGTAACAAATCCGTTGGTATATAATCCAAGTAGATCCTAGTAATATAAAATGTTAAAACTGATCCACAAAAAGAGCTCAATGTATTTATTATTATAGAGCAAATAATTAATAACCAATAAAATTCCAAATCACCTCATATGGGGAATAGCCTATTTCGACAGACGAAGATATCGGTCGTCTGTCTTATCAACCCCGGTATGGAATGAGTTCTTGTCAGAAATAGAAATTTAACAGGGAAAGCTAAAGAAACAAAAAAGGCAGTCGAAAAACTAACACAGAATTTATCCATTTTAATGTGTCAGTCAGACGAAAAGCACGAGACAAGTGTCAGGGGAGGGTGGAAGGTATTTGTCTTAAAGGGAAGAAGTCCTATAAAATTAAACCCGGATATTAACCTTATGACATTAATTTGGGGTTATATGAAGAATGAAATATTAATTTAAAACTAAAAGAGAAATAAAAAGGGGTTTAAAAATAACTTTAAAATATAACGATAAAAGGATGTAAGGGATTAATAGAAAAGGATTTTTTTAGCTTTCAAAGTTAAATTTCTATTTCTGACACGAGCTCAATCCACACTGGCGTTGATAAGACAGACGACCGATAATCTTCGTCTGACGAAATAGGCTATTCCCCGTATGAGGTTATTTTGGATTTTATTGCTCATATATATATATATATATATATATATATATATATATATATTAATACAACCATTCCTGTCAAACCGTGTATTGAAGGCCGTTCTCAACGGATTCTACTCCAGCTCCTATCCCACGAACACAGGTGTTCCCCAACGCTCTATCCTAGGCCCTACTCATCATCATTAACGATCTTCCTGAGGTCATAGGTTCCCAAATAGGCATCTATACGGACGACACTAATATTTACTCCTGCCTCAAAAAGAAATCTAGTGTCGCTGATAAAACTAAACTGGCCGTTTGTCACGAAAAGAAGCTCCAATCGGTTGTGGACTGGGGCAGGAATTGACTGGTTAACTTTAATGCCTCAAAAACAAAACTGCTCTCTATTAATCACCCCTGCCCTCCGTTAGAATGTCTGACGCTCAACTTCTAGAGAGCACCTCTCTGCGGCTGCTCAGTCTCACATTGTCCGCTGATCTGAGATGGAACAAATACATTGAGTCAATAGCTTCGTCCGCCGCAAGGAAAGTTGGCTCCCTGTGCCGCGCCAGGAAATTTTTTTCGTTAGAGTCGATCCTTCAAATCTACAAATCAACCATTCGCCCTTGCATGGGGTATTGCTGCCATATATGGTCTGGAGCCCCTTCTGTTTGTCTCAAGGTCCTTGATAAAATCCAGAGACGGATATGCATTGTAATTGGCCTTGATCTGGCATCTCGTCTGCAGTCGCTCTCAGAGACGTACCGTCGCTTCCCTCTGTCTTTTTTACAAATATTTTCACGGTAACTGCTCCGATGAGCTGCTTTCGCTGGTTTCCAGACTTCATGAATTTAAGCGCTTAACTAGGCTGGCATCTTGCTATCCACTATCGAAACTGTTAAATGTAGCCGTTTCTTCTACACCAATAGCTTCATGTCTCGCACTTCTCACCTGCGGAACTCCCCACCTTTTTCTTGTTTCCCTGATAGCTATAATCTCTAACCATTCAAATGTAATGTCAATCGACGTCTCCAGATAACTTGATCTATCCCTTATCCTTCTCTTGATCCTTTCCTCTATCCGAAAATAGATTCATATTACTGCACACTACTGCAAATAACCTAAATTGAGATAAAATAGAAATCAATTACACCCTGTCACTCCAGTGGGTCTAAAACTGACCATATGATGAAAGAAGGGAAACTAAAGCTGTTGTTTCAATTAACACAAGGGTGTATTTTATCATTTTGTCTTTCAAATATCGCCGCTAATTTATAGTGGGTGTGCGAGTGGTGTATTGGATAGCAGATCGAACTTAGAAATCGAAGGACCGAGTGTGAATTCCAATCGGGTTCGTTGCGTACACCTATGAGCAAATATCCTTGGAAAAGTCATCGATCTATCTCCTCTTCCTCCTCCTCCTCCTCGCAGCTATATGTTAAATAGTAGGGCTTGTATCTGAAAAAAAGAAATCATTGTTATTCTCAAAGGATTGATAACGCAACATTTACTCCCTTACCAAAATAAATATAAAAATAAAACAGGATTATAATTACAATTCAATGTTTCAGTTTTAAGTAGTCCACAAATCAAACGATAGGAAGGAATAAAAAAAAACCAGCGAAGAATTAAAAAAGAAAAAAAAAGACTAAAAAGTAAATAAATAAATAATGGCGAATTTCTAAGCGTTGCCTAGACGTGGAACAAGGTTGAAAGTATGGGACACCCAGTGAGAATCGAACTGAATTTTCAGTCGTAAATGATCTAGCGAGACAAGCTTGCTAACCATTACACCACGTCAAAGTGGGCAATAACTGTCTAAGCGTAGCTTAGATGTAGCACAAGGCTGAAAGTATGGAGCACCCAGTGAGGAACGAACTCACTTTTCAGTTGTAACTGATCTAGCGATACAAGCTTGTTAACCATTACACCACCTTGAAGGACCATAAAGTATGTAAATTATGAAGTTAAAGAAGAAGAGAAATTCTATTGGTCACTTATTCGCGCGTCTGAGATGGATGTTAATGTCAAATTTTGCGTTGGCTAAATTTGATTCTGTTCATTAATTATCTACAAAACAAATCAATCAATTTCATATTTGCATAGCAGATCATACCTTTTTTTAAATATATTAATTTCGAAATACCTCTGAAATATAGACATCCGAAGTTGTATTGACAATGTCAAGATACGTGCGCAATAATCCAGATCTCGCGTTAGCAACTATAAAATCGATATTTGATTAATTTTTTGTGTTCGACAATTCAAATGTTTCAAACGTTATTTCGCATCCAATAAGATTTGATATTATTACATGTGGTCCAAGCGAGATAAATTAGAATTTAACTCACCATCATTTTATTCAGTTAGCGCATTTCATTAGTTTAAAATTTACTAAACATATTTCCTACGTTATTTTCTCTTCTCGAATATAACAGGATAAAAAAAAATATGCCACTACAGTGAAAAATTAACTACAAGAAACACGACATATATTCTCTCTACATGTCCATGCTTATTTCCATCTGCCTGTGTTGATGTGTTTGCACTTATCAATTTTATCTGTGAGCATGCACGTGCCGTTCTACTTGTGCGCATGCGTAGAGCAATAGTTTATTGCTTTTTTTCCACCTCTGATCAACAATGGACGTTTGGACGCTGGGTTCAGACAAAATAAAGGCTTTCAAATAAGGCTCAGTATTCCCCAAAGACCTGAACTGAACCGGACCCTGTCAGTCGAAATTTGGGCAGACCAAAACGAACAGAGTCAAATAGAGTCAATCCAAGTTTTGCCAAGACGCGCGAATATGTGACCAATAGAAATTTTCTTGTTTTTCTTTAACTTCATAATTTATTTATAGTTTTTTCTTTTTTAATTTTTCGTTTTTTTTTTATTTCTTCCCATCCTCTGTTCTTTCTCTTTTCTTTTCTTTCTGTTTCTTCATTTTTCACTTTTTTAAAAAATTTATGCCCGTTATTTTAGTTCATCTCTCTTCCATTTTACTTTTTTAATTATATCATTTTCTTTTTTTCCTCTTTGGTATTTTTGCTATAAATGTTCTTGTCTTTTTACCTCCATTTAATTTTCTTTCTATTCTTTTCTGTTTTCATCTTTCATTTTCTTTACTTCCTACCCTTTTATTCGTTTCTCTAGTCTTTTTGCTTTCCTCTCTCTTTTTTGTTCTTTCTTTCACATTTTTATACTTTCTCTCTCGTTTTTGTTCTTTCTCTCGCTTTCTTTTGTTCTTTCTCTCTCTTTTTTGTTCTTTCACTCCCGTGTTTTTTCTCTTTCTTTTGGTCTTTTTCTCACATTTCCTTTTCCATCTGTATTTTTATTTGATTATTAATTTACTGTCTCCTTCATTTGTTCTTGTCGTCCTCCATCATTTTGTTTTGTTTTTCCTGTCTCTTTTTCTTTCTGATTATTCTCTTATTTTTACTTGTTCATTTCTCATTCTCCCTTTTCTTATTTTTCCTATTCTTTTTCTCTTTTTTGTCTTTGTTGTTCTTCCCTTCTATTTTTTTCTTGTTCTTTTCTTCTTGTTCTTTTTATCTTTTTCTTTTTCCTTTTGTACTTCTTTTTGTGTGCCTTTTTGTTTTTTCCTTCATTTTTCTTCATGTTTTTTCTTTCTTCTTTTATCATTTTTTCTTCCTTTTATTTTGCTCTTCTCCTTATTGTTTTACCTTTCTCATATCTTCATGTTCTTTCTTTCGTTTTCTCCTTTTTCTTTACCTCTTATTTTCTCCTTCCTTTTGCTCTTCCTTTATCTTTCTTTCTTTCTTTCTTTCTTTCTTTCTTTCTTTTCTATTCCTTTTCCTTCTTAATTATTTCTTCTCTTTTCTTTTGACTCTTAGATATTTCAAATTGTCATGTTTTTTTTTGTCTGAATGCTGCCATAATCCTTGTCTTCAGTTCGTCTTTGGTGCTACAGGGAGGTTTGTTGGTCTCTCGTTCAAATACGCCCCACACATAATAATCAAGGAGGATACAGGTGGACAGATATAAGGGGTGATGTGTGGTCGCAGAAATTTTCTGACAGCCATGATTGGGTTCTCCTGCGTGTGTGGCATGCTGGATATTCCAGTTGCCAGACAGGATTTTCTAGCAACCACCCTCTTGACCCAGGGCATCACTACCTCTTTAAGGCAATTTGTGTAGGACTCCGTGTTGAGTTTAAGGCAATGTGGGAAGATGAATGGTGGCATAACTTCACCATCTTCGAAGATTCACATGTTTTACTTGCCCCAAAGCACAAGTATAGTGGTGCAGACAGTTCAAATGCACCAGAGAGAAGATATAAAATTCACTTATTAAGTAAAAAAGTGTAATATTTTGACTTTCAAAAATTTAACAATATGCTGCGATTGTTATCGCATTTAGAATGAATCTTTTATTTAGAACGAATTTTTATTACATTTTGTTATAACTGTTTGATTTTAATATTAGATAGCGTTATTAACATCTTATTTTGCTTATTGCAATCCAAATCATTCCAGTGTCAATTTAAATTGACTGCTTCTTTTTTCCATATATTTAAGCCATAATGCTGGAAGGTACAAGTTTTACCGAAAAATGTTCTAACACTTTCAAGAGAATGGCATATTGCTCCTTCTCCAGCTAACGTTTTCTGTTGACATGCACTGGAAAGATAATATTGAAATCAAATACTAGGTCTGCTGCTAGGAAAGTTGGTTCACAGTGTTCCCAGAATCGATCTTATTCATTTATAAGTTTACCATTCATCAATTCATTGAATATTGCTTTCACATCTAGTCTTGTGTTTCTACTATGTATTTAGAGATTTGTGATAAAACCCAAAGAAGAAACTGCAATGTTATCCATTATGACCTGACATCGCGACTTCAGTAACTTTCCCGCGGTTGGAGCTTTCTTGTGCCTTTTCTATGCATATATACATAGCAATTGTTCTGACGAGCTGCCCTCTTTGGTACGTCGACTTTAAGAATTTAAGCGCGGTACTAAAGTGGCAACTAGTTTTCATCCTTTTACAGTTGAAATAGTTAGATGTAACCGTAAATTCTATGCAAACTATTTCTTCTCTCGCACTTCTCGCTTCTTCCGGCTCGTTGCTTCCAAGTCAATCATGATCTTTAAAAATTTAAATGCAATGTCAATAGTCATCTTTTCTCTAAATTCCTGTTCTTTTATCGTTGTCTCTTCTTAATAATCTTTTTACTTTCTAATATTCATTCACACTCAGTAACCTCTTCCCTCTTAGTGGCTTTATTTCCATGATAGGGGTAGAAATATAAAAAAAATATCTGAAATAGAACTATAAGAACTTTAAGCAAAACGGTTAAATATATGGAGAAAAGAAGGAGCCAGATTAAACTGACTTCACGAGTTTGCAATTAAAAATTATCTTTTATCATAGATTACACATGCGATAAAAAATATGCTATAATTCGTTAAATCATTGCTATTAAATGTTTTCTCTCCTAATATTTTGTATATATATATATATATATATATATATATATATATATATATGTGTGTGTGTGTGTGTGCGTGTGTGTGTGTATCTATACACAGTGGGTGGAAACAAATATTCGTAGACATAAAATTTTAGTATATTGTATTTTGAACTAATGAATAAACATACTTTTCATATAATTAGCTGTACACAGATGCATAATAACTAAATATGCATAGAAAACAGAAAAAATTTTTTTCGATTTAATAGAAATAAATCCCATTTATTCATTTTAATATGTGAAAAAAGTATTCGTATAATACAAAGAAAAAATACATAATCTTCATTTAATACTTTGTAGAATAGCCATTATTCACTTTTACAACAACCAACCTCCTTTTGTAGTTCTTAATTAATGATTTGCAAAATTTATTTGGTATTTTGTTCTATTTTTCTTCCCTTATGGTCTTCAGATCCAGAGTTGGAGCTCTCGATTGAATTTGAATTTTCGAATAACGCCACAGATTCTCGATTAGGTTTCAATCTGGGGATTGATTTGGCAATTTCAGGATATTTACATTATTTTCAGCAAGCCATTTCTTTGTAGAGTTTGCAGTCTGCTTAAGATCATTATCTTGTTGGGAGATCCAACCAGGAGGAAGTTCAAGACTTTCAACCGAAATCATTAAATTTGCTTCCAAAATATTTTGATATGCTGCGGCATTCATGCTACCATCTGTTACTGATATGTTGTCAGTACCTTATGCAGAAAAACATTACCAAACCATGATGTTGCCACCACCAAATTTCACTGTTGAAACTGTGTTCTTTTGTTTAAAGGCATCACCATCTTTTCTCTATACATGATTTCTAGAATTAGGTTCAAACAATTTGATTTTGGTTTCGTCTGTCCATAATACGCAATCCCAGTACGATTTTATCTTAACCTTACGTTCACAAACGGATTTTAAACTGGCGTCTCTGTGTCTTTTAATTTGAAGTGGAGTATTCCGAAGCAAGCGTGACTTTAGATTGTTCCTATGAATTTCATTGCTTATTGTCCGTTTAGTGACACAGATTCCTTATGAAAGCGAATCATCCTGCAACTCTTGACGAGTAACCATTGGATTTTGTTTCAATGGACGCATTAATTTCCTCGAAAATCTTGAAGAAATATTTTGTGGAGGACCTGTTCTTTGGTTTTAAACGATTTTGAGTTTTTTTTATATCTTGCAATAAATGAACTAATGGTAGTAAGTGGAATATTCGGGTTGTCTGAGATTTTCCTGTAACTTTTGCCTTCTTTCCAGTGCTTAACAATCAGTTCTTTTTGTAGATTTGTCAATTCTTTACCTCTCGCCATTATTGTATCCTTCTTGCACGAATATCAATGACAGAATGTTCTGTTTGTATATTTTAGGCTAAAAATAACTACTGCTAACATTATTGGAACATTCTAGAATATTCCACTTGAATAATCAAGATTATTAAAGCAATTTATAAATTATAAATCTGAAATTTGTATTGTACGAATACTGTGTTTTTCCACTAAAATGAATACATGGGATTTATTTCTATTAAATCAAATTTTGTTCTGTTTTCTATGCATATTTCATAATAATGCATCGGTGTACAGATAATTATATGAAAATTATGTTTATTCATTAGTTGGAAATACAATAAATTAAAAATTTGTATGTGTGCAATTATTTGTTTTCCCCCACTGTATATTGTCGTGTTATTGTTGCATTCTACTTTTTCATGTAGTAAATCTTTTCACCAGTCGGTTTCGTAAAGATTTTTGAGCCTTACGCAAACTAGCGATGCCCAGTGCAAAAAAATATAATTTTGATACAGCCAAAGTTACAAACAAAAACATTTGGCAAATTTTACATACAAACGTTGTTATGAGAAAAAACAACAACAAAAAACATAGTATATATCGCTATATATGCAGTTTCTTAGTCTTAGTAGGATATGAGGAGAATTCTGTATTCAATATACTGGCTTTTATACTCTCTCTTTATTTTTGTTGTTGTCTTTCTATTTCTTTCTTTTTTCTTTAACAATCCTTTATTCTTTCTTTTCTTTTCTTTTTTTCCTGTTTTTTTTAAAATTATATATATATATATATATATATATATATATATATATATATATATATATATATATATATACGATATAGTTTATTCTTTTTTTCATATTCTCTTTTCTTTTTCTCCATTTTTTATCTTCCTTTTTTTTCATCGTCTGATTTTAATCATTTATCTTATCTCATTTCTCAGTTTTCTTCCTTTGGTCTTCCTTTCACACTTCAACTCTCTTTCCTTCCACGCTTTTCTCATTCTCTTTTCTCTGTTCCGTTCTATCTCTGTATTTTTCGTTTTTCTCTTTTCCCTTTTTTTCTCTTATTCCCTCTACTCTCTATATGGTACATACCGCACCCTGTCGTTCAATTCTTCTTACGCCCCACTCTTTCTATTCACTTCTACTAGCACCATCACTCTCTTCACTCCCACTTCGCGAACGCAGCTCTCGTTGTCCGCCCACTTTCTGACTAATCACAGTGATCACATCACATCGTCTGATGGAGTGATTGATGCATGAAGGAAAAGAAATGACTGGTTGCTTTGCCTCATGCACGGCTTGATTTAGGACGCTTGCTCGCTTTTTCCCCAGACCCTGGACCCAAAAGCTCAGCTCCTAGACCTCCGGGTTCAGAGACCCCCGCCCAACACACACCTTGGCCAATCGATGTTACGCGGAGATCATAGCACGCCAAGTAAACATCGTGTTTCTTTAATAACCAGATCTTCTGCTTCTTTTTCTGTCGTATTGCCTTAAATCTAAACATGCGAGATAACTCCTCTTTTTTTTCATTTCTTCTTCCCCCCTTCCTCTCCCACAATTTAGTTCTTTCTTCCTTCCTTATTTTTTTTTCGTTTTCTGTTCAAATATTGTCTTTTTCGATCATCTTTATTTCAACCTTTTAATGTAATTCATTTTGAGTGTGTCGCCGTGGAGCAAAGTTTAACTAGATGGCTTGATAGTTGTAATAACTATGGTAAGTTTGATTCTTACTAAGAACCTCACTATTTTGCCAGAGGATTATAGTTACCAAGATGGTGTCCCTTAGCTATTGATAGTGCAGTATGTTCTATCCTAATGAGGTAACGTATTACTGTGGCCTTGTGCCAGACCAAGCAAACTATAGAAAATATCGACCTGTCTCATATTGTTCAGTTGTTTCAAATCGATATTCAAACTACGGTAAAATCCAAAGTATTGAATGATGTCTTCAAATCCCTTTCTCACTTCGCCACATTCCATCTCAAATGGCTTTGTATGTTCTCAACTCAGATCAGTCAAATATAAACCTATTTTACTTACTTTACCTTTTTTATATATTATTTAATTCCAATGTTATTATTCGATTTTTCCCCGTTTTCTTACCAAATATTCTATTATCCACATTGCTTTCTTATTTAAAATGTCCTTTTTTTCTTTGCACGCGATTCGCCTTTTTTCTTCCTTTCTTCAGATTTTGTTCCTTTTACACACCATTTTTTTTTTGTTGTTTCCTCTTTCATTTTCCTTTCTTAAAATATTATTTCGTGCTTTTTTTTCACTAGTGTTTTTAATTCCCTTCTTCTGTATATTCATTCATTCATTCTTTATCAAAATTATTCTTTCTTTCTAACTGGTCTTATTTCCCATCTTTTCGATTTTAAATTACATTTTTCTGCATCAACTCATTTAAATATTCCACTTTGTATTTTACATGACAATTTCTATTAAAAGGACAAGAACCAGGGAAACACTATAATATCTGTGTCTTTACCGAGTCAAGGTAAATATTATTATTGAAAACCTCAACAGATAGATAACATCTGTGTAAAATGATTTATTCTAAAAATTAAAAAATAGATTTTTTCTTTCCTTCAGATATATTTTACAATCTGTTTTCATTAATTTTCCACTCATTAAGTTAATTTTAATTATTATTTTAATTTTAATTATTATTTTAAATTTAATTATTATTTTAATTTTTCCTTCAATTTTAGCCCCAAACCATTCCTTCATTCTCCCTCCACCACATTACTGTTATTAAACAACAAATATTTAAATAATATTATTTACTAAAATATTTTTACCTACAAAAATAACGTATAGCCAGAAAATATATTAAAATAATTGTCGGACATTGTCTATTTCATAATATATGATGACATTTGTTTACGTTAAGATACGCTTCGAGCAGATATAAGCGTTCGAGAGAAATCATGGGAAATTTGTTTATATATATAACACACACACACACACAATAATAATATATATATATATATATATATATATATATATATATATATATATATATATATATATTTATATTTATTTAAAAAACTAGGTAATCCATATGGGTAGACCCAAGGAGGATGATATCCGGAGAGCTCAATATAAATTCAGAGCAAATATGTTTGAATAATAAAAAAAGGACCACTTTAAGGTACCATGTAATAAATTAGAAGTAAAGTCTGATGATCCAGAGCCCTTTAAAATGGCTGCGGTGAAATAATTTATTACATGGAACCTTAAAGTGGTCTGTTTTGTATTCAATACATACACATATATATATATATATATATATATATATATATATATATATATATATGTTTAGTTGATTGATGTGAGCTTATGACCCTGGTTTCACGCTATTTGCGATCGTCGGACTATCACAAATAGCATGAAACCCAGGGTCACAAACTCACATCAATCCAACTCAATATGTTAGCTCTATCACTGATATTGAGCACTTTCCAATAAGTAAAAACGCATATATAATATATAAATAATATCTATAAAAATTACATATATATATATATATATATATATATATATTTATTTATATATATACATACATTATATATATATATATATATATATATATATATATATATATATATATATATATATATATATACTGATGATTGCGTAGTGCTTGGAACACTGAGTCGAACTTCACGGAGTGGGAATATATATATATATATATATATATATATATATATATATATATATATATATATATATATGTGTGTGTGTGTGTGTGTGTGTGTTTATGTATGTATGTATGTATGTACTGCGTTTGATAACATTTCGCATTTTTCCATAATTTTCCTTCCTTCCTTCCTTCTTTTCCTTCGTTCATTCACTGAAGACTGTTCTATTAAACCAATTCATTTTCCGCTTGCCTTTTTCTAATTAAATCTCCGCTCATTTTCCTCCTTTATTTTCATTCGTCATTTTCTTTTCTCCATTCCCCTAAAGTCATCTTTCTTCCAACCACTATCTTGACTTTGCCTACCCATATCCTCATGTCGTGCACATTACAACCCTCCTCATTTCACTTGTCCAACGCCATTACTTCAATTGTCCTGTCTCATACCTTCCACCACTGTTGTTTTCATAAACTTGCCAACGGACAACGTCGTCTAAATCATGTTTAGGTGACACAATGACTAGCGATTAGCGAATTCCGGACATTTCCAGCGTTGAGCCGATTGCTAGAGAAGGTTTGGGTGCCGAGAAAAGATTAGTAAAAGGAGAGTGATTGGAAGGAGAGACAAGGGATTTAATATTAGTAACGGCTTATTTTGGAAAGGGAATAACCAATCAGCAGAAGACTGGATGGGAGTGTATGAGGTGACATGAAATTGGGAGTCATAGCTGATGCCTGTTTGATAATGGTATTATTGACGCAACGCCAGTGCCTGATAGGTGACATTCGTTATCAGAGATTTTCCTGAAAGTTGGAAAAATACTTTTAAAAATACCAGTATTGATATTTACTCATCTTGGTCCATTACTGAAGAAGTCTAAATGACAAGAAACGAGGTTATAAAAATTGTGTTGCGTCATTCTCCTACAAAAGAACCTGCTTGTTTAGATAATTAACATTGACTTCACCTGGGCACGAACATTGGTAATTGTCGCTAGAAAGAAACATACCCATATCTGATACTTGAAAAGAGCCAAATTAAACAGTTAATTAGAGAACCTACTGCTTTCCCGTGGTCATCTAGGTGAAGGATATTTGAGAAGTTTTCAGACAAATTCACTTCCCAAATTCTGACCATATAACTAAACATATTCTTTATTTTTTAGAAGGATTCCTTGCTTGGGTTGAACATTTGGCAGTGTCCTCTTGTCCTGATCAAGCTCGATATTCCTTAATTTTGATAATGGCACGTTAAAAAAGAAGAAAAACTTGCTCTGTAAAACAGAGAAATAATGTTACGGGGTGAGTTGGGGTGGCATGTTCTTACACACATTTTCTTCGTGAAGAATTTTTGAACGTACAGGCAAGCAGACATAGATTTACACAGTTTAAAATGACAGTATTTTCCTTTTTTTCATCAAAGAAGCCACCCCTACAGCGGAAGCGTGCTTTTGGGAGATAGTCATGATAGAGCAAGGCTCATTTGGCTAATTGGTAAGGTCTTCACCGTATAAGAAAATATGACAACAGGGATGTCAACTCAAACATACGTACCGATTGAAAATAATTTTTAGAGTAATAAGAAATAATTGTGGATAAATAATTCCAGTAAATAAAAATTATTAAATATAAATATGTTTAGTAATTTTTCCTATAAACATACATCCATACATACATATATATATATATATATATATATATATATATATATATATATATATATATATATATATATATATATGTGTGTGTGTGTGTACTCTTAATCGTTCTACTCGCCCTAGTTTAGAAATGGGATACGTACATGCATACATACCATATATATATATATATATATATATATATATATATATATAAGACTTAATAACTTAGACAAAAAAATATCGAACCATAAAAGAAAAAAAAAGCACCGTGCCTGTCGTATTCAATGAAATGTGCATGAAAGAAGGATTGATACCTAAATACACAAATTGTGTATTAATATATTAGATTGGTGCAAAAATAATGACGTAATAATGTAGTTTTTTGACGTATTTTTTAACGTCAAAAACGACATTATTACGTCATTATTTTTGCACTAACCTAATAGATATGAACTATTTATTAAGCATATCGTCGTATAGCCTATGATGAAATGGGATGAAATAATTTGAAACAGAATTGTAATATTTTTTTACGTCAATAGGTCTTTCCCCATTCGAAATCGGGACTTAAGAGTTGAACACAGACCCTGCCAAACAAGTGTCTTGTATCGATCTTAGTTAATGCCATTTTGAACCACGTACACTTGGCTTTCGCAAAACTACTAAAGCTAATAATAAAATTCGCAATGATGTTTTTCTTTTGTTGTCGAACATTATTCTTTGTTCAAGAGAAGTATATTATCATGGACATATCAGAAAACTCGGTACAGAGAGGAAATTAAACTGGAAAGAACATCACGATAGTTAGCGACGTATCGTATATTGTTGCGCTTGAGGTGTAAGTCGTTTGGGTGGATGAGATAGTGATATGAAACCTGACATGGTTTTGGCGAAAGGAGAAAGATTATTATATGTGATGAGCGTCGTGTTTGTTCGAGAATGGTATTACTGAGTTAATTCTCCAATTTTCTCAAATGCCAGGTTTGCTGTCATGGATTAGACAGCCCGGTTTATTGCGACGGCTTTTCTAGTCGACTGCATCTTAGTGATTACAGCAAGTAGCGAAAACAAATAGCTCGTAGCTTCATTAAGCATTCGCATGCTAGCACTAACCGTCAACTTTCAACGCCATTACTTGTAAAGACGGGTCATTATTATTATTATTATTATTATTATTATTATTATTATTGAGTGATAGGGCAGCAAGCCAACAAATCGATGCTCGGTTACGAAGCCCAATGTATCCAACATGACACCTAGTCAGATAAGAATATACAGTCAGATGTGCGCAAAATGATGAAAGGTTATTATTATTATTATTATTATTATTATTATTATTATTATTATTTCTTTTGATTTCTGTTGTATACATGTTTCCTTCGGGGTATCAACTAGAGACCTAAGGTCAGAAATGGCTTAAGGCATTTTCCACTGATCATTTTTATATATAGAAAAAATAATTAAAAAAAAAAAAAAACGAATATCACACCCATTTTACATAGATAAAGCTAAATTGTGAGTACAATATATTTATTTTTTTAAGGCATGAACTACCAGGAATCCCTTCAATGAGTCTATCGGAACCTTTTCCAATTGTATTTTATTAGTTTATTCAAGATTTGCAAAGATGCATTACAATCTGCAGGGATTATTATTATTATTATTATTATTATTATTATTATTATTATTTATTTATTTATTTATTTGGATTTCTATTGTATACACATTTTCTTTCTCGGTCCCAACCAGAGACATAAGGTCAGAAATTGCTTCATGAAATTTTTCACTGATCATTTTTCTAAAAGAAAAAAAAGAAAAGTTCACACACATTGTGCATAGATAAAGTTCTTTGTAATATATGAGCTGTAATTGTGATTACAATATTTATATTTCTTTAAGGCATGGACTACCAGGAATCTTTTCAATGAGTCACTCGAAACCTTTTCCAATCAATCCGAGGGTTCCAACTACAACTGGCATTATTGATGGCCTTATTATTATTAAGGGTAGAGGTTTCTCTTGTTTCCCGTTTAGGATTCAGTTTTTGGTTGCTTCTAAAGTCTTCGAATTCTCTTTTATTTGTAGTAAATCCCTTGTATCTTAGTGGCATTATCGCCTTGCTTGGGGTAAAAATGACTAAAAAAGATCCTATATATTTATCTGATGGCACTGTCATATCTATAAGAAGGCAATCGTTTTTGTAATGTTTTATTACTATTTCTGGTATATTATCATTATTATTACGAAATTTGACAGTACCTCAACCTTTTATCAATGCCGTTAGTGTCTTTGATACTACTACTACTGCTACTAATACTAATACTACTAATAATAACTTTTTCAGGAAGAACAACGGGATGAGAATCTTGAATGTTTGAGAAAAGTGCCTTCATACTTCTACTAATAGTGCTGCTAGTACCATTACTACTACTACTATTAATAATAATAATAATACGTTTTTTTCCGGAAGAACAACATAATGAGAAATCTTGAATGTTTGAGAAAAGTGTCTTTGATACTACTATTACTACTACTACTACTACTACTACTACTCTTACTACTACTACTAATAATAATACGTTTTTCTGGAAGATCAATGTGATGAGAAATCTTGAATGAGAAAAGTGTCTTTCATACTACAACTACTACTACTACTTCTAATAATAATAATAGTAATAACTTTTTAGGAAAACAGCGTTATGAGAAATCTTGAATATTTGAGAAAAGTTTCTTTGAAAATACTACTGCCATTACTACTACTACTACTACTACTACTACTACTAATAATAATAATACCTTTTCAGGAAGAACAACATGATGAGAAATCCAAAATGTTTGAGAAAATGTGATTTACAAATGGAAACAGAATGATTATCAATTGCAGTTCAGGACCGATTATAACGAGGGAAATCAGAAAATATCTGGACAAAGAAGATGATATTTTTCACACTTATATTATCAGAATGTTCCATTCTTGCAAAGAAGATTTACAAAAATTGGACATGTGATAAAACGCCTGCGGTTTTACATTGGAAACCTAGTAAAAAAAAAATGGGTAAATAAATGGTAAATTATCAGCCGGAGAGGGTCATCCAAGATGAAAAACTAAGATTTTATGGGACATGACGATTCAAACTGATAAAATCGTTGTACATCCCTGCCCGAATATAGTTGTTCTCAGCAAAGAAGATCTAATTTGTTACCTTATTGACATTGCATGTCCATTAGATACCAAATTAGTCGAGAAAAAAGAATAGAAAATTGAGAAAAATACAGACGTATTTTTACTATATGTTCATCGATACGAGCCACCGAAAGTAGAGGGTTTAAAATAAGAAAACAAGAGAATATGAGACTGAGAAATGTAGAGATTGCATCTAAAGCAATAACGTTCTGGCGCTACAGAATCACAAACAAATAAATTTACCAAATAACCGCAACCACAGCAGCGAAATTCAGTACAGTGTCAGAGAATTTTGTCCTTTTATTGACAGCATTATATTTACAAGAGTGTTTTCATGTGTCATAGAAGACCAGTTTGCTTGGCACAGCATGAACAACTAGAACAGCACTGGATGCCAAAGGCTCCAGAATATAGCTTGATTTTTTACAATCTTAGAATTCACCTATTAAAAGACACAAGAGTCAATCAAGGTAGATGGTTACTATTGAAATGGTAATGATGAGTGTGGTGTGTGGTATGAATGAAAGAATATGAGTTAGGAAGTGAAGATTATGTGTATAAGAATGATAGATAAAGATTGATCCTTGTCTTGAATATTTTTAGATTATAGGGTTCAAAGAAGCACTTACACAGGAATCTGTTCTATAGTGTAAATTCTCGGAAAAATCTTTCTTCTTACAGTTTTTTTTTTTACTAATGTTCACCCAATCCAAGGCCAAAGAGCCACTTATATATATATACATGAAGATGTATATATATATATATATATATATATATATATATATATATATATAAAAGTGAACATAGAAGTCAACACTTAGAAGCGACAGTCTGTTTCATGCTATATGCAATCGTCAGGCCACATATGCTGTTATTTTTCTCGGCTATTTATATATATACGGGTTAGTGGTGCATTGTGGGTATTCTATTATGGCGGTTATTTTTTACCGAAAGTCGCTTTGTCTATTTATTTGGATCAAATTATATTGCTCGTTTTTATTTTTTTGTTTCTTATTTTATTTATTTATTTATTAACGTAGTAAAAATTTGTTTATATCACAATTATTTAATATATTTTCTCTTAGTACGTTATTTCTATAGATATAATTTATTTAGGTCGGTATATTATATATATATGTATATATATATGTATATATATGTGTGTGTGTGTTTGTGTGTGTGTGTGTGGAAAAGAATGTGAGGGAATGACAGACAAACAGTGAATGAACAGGAGAAAGAGAGAATGATATTATCAATATACGTATGCATTGACCTAAAAATACTAAGGTAGATAGATAGATAGACAGATAATCAAACGAAATATAGATCTTCATCTATCGATTGTCCATATAAGTAAATGAATAAAAAGTAATAATAAAGATATATCTGCTTTTAAATATCTAAGCTAAAACCTAACAATTGCAGCAGATATTATTATTATTATTATTATTATTATTAATAATAATAATAATAATAATAATAATAATAATAAGAAGAAGAAGAAGAAGAAGAATACGCCAGCGCCCTCCTTAATATTTTATCCATTCCCAGCAGTGGTGTCATATTCAATCCTATTCTTTCAGTCATTTTTATTCGAGTCTTTGGAGAAAGTTTCAGGCGCTCCAGCATCGATAGTCACAGCTGTCATCCTCACGTGCCAAACATTTTCAGTTCTTTTGCAACGTCTAGATATTTGTGCAGATATTTTTCATTCTTTCAGGTTTAATCTATAGAGCCCAGAAATAGCGAAATCTACACTCGGAAAAAAGTTCTTCTCCCTTACGATAAGCCTTCTGGTCTGGATTGGGTGAGCCGTTTTACTCTCAAAATCCAAGAGATTTGTCTTTATTCTCAGATTAACGTTTATGTATATACGATTGCTAGGTATAACCAAATCTTGGCCGTTTACATGGCTTCCAGTGGACCACACCCCGCGCCTATTCCTATCGATTTTTGTATTATTTTGGGGTCAATTTGTCACAGTCGTCTATTATCAACGTTGTTCCTTAGCAAACTTTATTTACTATTTTCTGTGTTTTGTCTAACTTTGCTTTTATAAATTTCCAGGTATTTTAACCCTTTGATCCCTGACCACCACTTTACCGGTGGTAAAGAAAAATGATGTAATGCCCAGCCAATGGGTGAACACAGTTGAACAGTGGTAGAAAAAATGACTTAATGTCCAGCCACCGGATGAACGGTGGGTAAACACTTGTAACTGTTTTTATAGCTACCGTGAAGCAGTACATATATTATTTTCGAATTTTGATTCAGGAGCTCAAGCAGAAGAATTAAAATTGTTCAAGAACGCAGGGCTCTAAGGGTTAAGAAGAATACGAAAAATTCTATAAATATAGTTGCTACAATGATGAACAGTTTGTTTTTGATATTTAATAAGGATAACAATTTCTGGTATAAGTTTAAATGAAATATGAAGGAGAGATTTTGTTGAACCAATCTTTTAGATAGAAGCTAAACTCTGTCTATATTTCTGAGATGAGGTATTGTAAGTATTTACGCTATTCTCCAAGGACAAGTTGCCAAGTGGATAATAGCATTAGTTGAGTAATCCAAAAAGTGAATTGAGCCAAAAAGTTTTAAGCTCAATACCTGGCCACAGCAAAGGGAACAAACTCTTGGAGAGGAATTACCTGATAGAGAAATATCCAAAAATGGCGTGAAAGACGTGGAATTAGAAGAATCTACTCCCGTGGACTGAATAATGGATTCATTTTGAAATTCGAAGATATATGTACCTGTTGCGGCATTCACTCCATCCTTGAGAAAGACACGAATTTAATTTTTCTCTCCCCAGATATGGATGAAATAGCACAGCAGAGTAAGCTATCTAGATTTGCATGGTAATAATTCCAAGAGAAGGCAACGGGAAACATTTTACTGTATTTCCTAAGAAGGCATAGCAATCCCCAGATAATGTAGGAAAAACATTCGTAGAGAGTCGCGATCGACTGCGTATTGGACATTTATAAAAATGCGTTTCATAATCTGAGTGCTTAGAAGCGTTTCATATAACCTTCCCAAAAGACTGGAATATAGAAAAGAAGATTATATGCATTAATGAAACCAATTAGAACTCTGAAGATATAGTGATTTTCCAAGCGTAGCTCAGATGTGGCACAAGGCCGAAAGTATAGGGCATCCAGTGAGGATCGAACTCACTACTCAGTCGTAATTGTTTTAGCGAGACTAGCTTGCTAACCATTACACCATGCCGAGGTATCCAAAGATTTTCCAAGCGTAGCTTAGATGTGGCACAAGGCTGAAAGCAAGAGGCATCCTGTGAAGATCGAACTCACTTTTCAGTATTAACTAATCTAGCAAGACAAGCTTGCTAGCCATTACACCATACCCTAAAGAACTCTAAGGACATTGTTAGTGTATTGAATAGGCTCGCTGTTGCTTGATTACCAGCGAAATCTGATATATACAACTGATGTTAAGATGGGGTCCATTAAACGGGGGTCCATCAAACGAATCCATCGCGTCCGAAAGAAAGTTGACCAAGCATATCAGAGGTCGTGTTCATTCGGATATGTAAGGAGTTTCAGTGAGAAATTTGAATTTGCTGGAATACACATTTTAGGATAATACTATCCGATTTGTATGCAGAGTTTCCTTCTCCTAGGCCAGTTATAGGACTTATTCTATCCTGTTATTTTATAGATAGAGGAAGAAGAGATCATTCATACATTTCCCAAGCGAATAATGAACACGACTGGAATTCGAACTTGACTTTCCGATTTCTCAATCTGAGCCGCTAACCATTGTAAAATACATCAACCACTAAACAAGGCGAATTTTAATGTTACGGACATTTTATTCTATGCATATCGCTTCATCGACCCCCCCCCCAAAAAAAAAACAAATACTGATAAAATTAATGAGTTTGTTTTACTTTTTTTTAATCTCGTCTACTTTTTGTTTTTAAATTATTTAATTTATCTTTGATTTTAAAATACCAAATAGAATTTGATTGCGGAAGATAATATTGACAATCGGGGAAATGACTTTGCACAAATAGCCCTTAACAAAGGGGAAATAGGATCGGAGGAAGATTAAATATCATTACAACTAATAGAATGCAGTAAAAATAGCAAGAAAAATGTTAAAACTCTTATATAACGCCTACGTGACTTGGGGTCACTTGACTCTAAACGGTACAAAGTAAAGATTATTTTTATTATTCGTGTTCCTCTTCATTATCATTTTTAAGTCAAGGAAAAGAATTATAATAGCGTTGGTGCTGTGAATAATAATAATAATAATAATAATAATAATAATAATAATAATAATAAAATTACAAATATGGCTGATAATGCTTGTTTTGATCTTGAAAGATGAAGGAAAAACTAAATGAGATATTTGGTTGTATATGACGAGGAAAAGATAAAACACTTAGTGGTTAATCTTTTTCATTTTCGTTAAGAGATGAATTGGTTTCGGCTCGTGGAAATGGGATGCGTCCCAGTAAAAATCGTTCCGTAGAAAAAACAAAACCCCCAAACCTCACTTTTCTTTCTGAAATCAGCCCCACCTCCTAAAATATAATAAAAATAAGCAAAACAAATAAATAGAAAAAAGTAATCCGAGACATTAGAATTTCCTCTCTCTAATTTAGTCATCTTAATATCTTTACAATAAATCTATTTTCAAGCTAGGGTAATTATAAAACCGATAGTAAAAAAAAAAAAAAAACAACAAAAAATAAAAACAAAATAAAAATTATGGCATCGAGGGAGAAGATTTTTTTTTTTTTGAAAAGATCCGGAAATACTGTCAGGGAGCTGAATAAATCTTTCTTTTCTCAAACAGACTTGACTTAATGCCGTTACTTGGAATAGCAAACACTTTACAATGCAAAGTTTCAGTTTATATTTAGAGAAGAATGTTCAATTATTTTTTTAAATATCAGGGGTAATTTTACCCATTTACATATATATACGTAGCTTTATTAGATGGTGCTTAAAATATGCAAAATTATAAATAAAATAAATTATTCCATGACCTTCATATTTGACGAACATACACTTGTGCACACTATTCATATTATTCGGAGTATTGTCTTCATCTTTATCGCCATATTCATTACAACGTTTTGGCCGTTGTACACTCTGGCCTTCTTCAGTTGATTGGAATGTCGAACTGAACCCTTTGTTTCGCTCACTGGTGTAGACTGTTCTAGTTCCACCTGCCATGTTTAATGGATGTAAGTTGTCAATTATCTTGAGGACACATGGCACAGTGAATAAAAACGTTAGTTAAATCCAGTGACAGGACCCAAAGAGTGTGAGTTCAATACTCGGTTAGAGAACTTGGAAAGGGGAGTTAACATGATGTAACTGACAACTGACATCCATTAAACATGGCACGTGGAACTAGAACAGTCTACCCCAGTGAGAGAAATAAAGGGTTCAGTTCGACATTCCAACCACCTGAAGAAGGCCGGAGTGTACAACGGCCGAAACGTTGTAATAAATATGGCGATAAAGATGAGGACAATAGTCCGAATAATGTAAATAGTGTACATAATACCTCATCTCAGAAATATAGACAGATGTTCAGTTCGATATTCTAACCACCTGAAGAAGGCCGGAGTGTAAAACGGCCGAAACATTGTAATAAATATGGCGATAATGATGAGGACAATAGTCCGAATAATGTAAATAGTGTACATAATACCTCATCTCAGAAATATAGACAGATGTTCAGTTCGACATTCCAACTACCTGAAGAAGGCGGGAGTGTACAACGGCCGAAACGTTGTAATAGATATGGCGATAAAGATGAGGACAATAGTCCGAATAATGTAAATAGTGTACATAATACCTCATCTCAGAAATATAGACACATTCACTTGTGCGCAAAAGATTTTCAAATCTGATATCCTTTATTTTCTCCGATTAAACATTCCTTAAACATAATTTGATTAATATTTATTTACTCAGCGTCTGAAAAACAATTTAATAACTAAATTGATAATATATAAGAGAGAATTACTGCACTTATCTTATATCCATAATTATTATTTAAATTATTAACTGTCAGCTGCATACAGACGCTTTCTCAGATCGATGGTTAAAAATGATTTTGAGCGAGTGAATCCTGTCGGTATTGGAGAAGATCATCGTTCTTTGGACCATATGGATTGGTGCTACAGAATGGCAAACATACAACTGTACCTGATAAGAGAAACCACATCACGAGGGCTTTCAACGGCGGCGACAACTAAAATAGGTATAATGCCATATTGAACATGTTGACATTCGACACTATTTCAAATAAAAGATTACGAAGAAAACCACCATCAATACTGGAAAAGGTGACAACAGCTACTGGACTTGAGAAACCTATTTCCCTGAAAAAACCGTTTTAAAATATAGTTTTATAAAATTTAAACCGACAGCTGTACTGGCTGTTTGGTCAAAGAATACCGAATGTTTCCTTATAAAGAAACGGCTAATAATACCATTACCATTAGAGAGGCGGAGAACAGATACTACACTTTGATCCCAGCACGATGTCCAGGGAGTGAAGAAAAGCGTAACTTAAGTAACAATGGCTGCTCGGTCAATGAATGTCGAATATTTTCTTATAAGGAAACGGCTAATATTGCCAATGTCATTACCATTGTAATAATTTATGCGTAGTTATTAGATTCCCTCAACTAATGCTCATCCATTCACAGAAGCTCGTCAGGTAGGTGACTTGCTCCTTTCGCCAATGACATGTTAATATGTCAACGTCGGACGTTTCGGTCTAATAAACCATCTTCAGGACATATTGATAAATTATAACATTATCAATACCACATGACAAAGACGATGTACATAAGAACAAGACTTATCCAAACAAGTAACTGAAAGTTTTATAAGATCAGACATATTAACATTAAAACAGCATAATTGTATATAAGGATTTTTGTTTGTTTTTTCCGTACATATTTTTATTCATACTGTCGGATCTATATCCATATATTTTACTATATATATATATATATATATATATATATATATATATATATATATATATATATATATATACAACGTGCGATGGATAAATTGTCGTTTAAATTACGAAAAGATGGAAATAACACTGACATCTAATTTTAATAAATATATTTACCAAAATTACAGCAAATATATCGATCGATTGCGTTGCTTGATGATAAATGTAGTATATACCGTACTTGCAATGTGACACGCGGTGTGTTTATTCATATATACATACAAGACGTTCAAATATATTTATTATATATCTAGAAGGATAAAAATGCACAAACACATAAATGAATGTTACATATATTACATAATACAAGGCGAGATGGATAAATTGTCGCCAAAATTACGCAAAAATGAAAATAACACTGGCATTTCATTTTAACGGATATATTTACCAAATTACACAAAAATATCTTGAAATATTAAAGAGTAAATTCATGTAATAAAATCACCGTTGGCTTCAACCACGGCCTCCAGATGACTTCAGTGTCTCCTGCAAGTCTTCTGAAAGGTCTCCTTGTTTAGGTTGGTGAATGCTGCCATAATCCTAGCCTTCAGTTCATCTTTGTGGTTACAAGGAGTTTTGTTGGTCTCTTTCTCAACTGCACTCCACACATAATAATGAATAGGTTTTCAGCCTGGAGAGTTAGGTGGCCAGATGTAAGGGATGATGTGCTCGCAAAAATTGTCTTGGTTCTCCTGCTTGTGTGGCATGGTGCAGAGTCCTGTTGCTAGACAGAGGATCTTCTAGTAACTACCCGATTGAGCCAGGACAGCATTAATTCCTCAAGGCACTTGATTTTGGCCTCTGTGTTGACTCTCACGCCTTGTGGGAAGATGAATGGAGCCACAACGTTGCCATCGCTAGTGATCACTCCAAACACCTTGATAATCACCATTAGACACGTGCAACTCTTTCCGAATCCTCTGCACTGTCCTCAAATTGACACCCAAACGCCCTGAAAATCAGGGTTTCCAGTGCGCATGCTAAGCAGTATAGCATTTCCAAATAGCGTTTCCAAATTTCTGGTATAGAGAATTGCGTCATGGTGCTCTTGTTCTCGCAGACGGTGCCCAACTGACCCTATTATATAGCCTCGTCGACAAAATCAGAAACAAACAAGGTGCATGCGCTAAATTAAAACACTTTACATATATTGTAAAATGGACTAAGTCCGAAAATTATTTTAATATATTTTCTGTTTATACGTTATTTTTATAGATGCATATCCTCTGTTTATAATAAACAGTACTAACTACATTTAACGGCCTGAGTCCCCGAGAAATTTCGTAGAGTCAAACCGGTATTCTACATAGAACCGTCATTTAGCCTGAGGTGCTACACTATTTAGCTACAGAGGAAGCGTCTGTTTAGCAATGTCAAATTACTGTTATTAAACAACAAATATTTAAATAATAATATTTACTTAAATATTTGTATCTATAGAAATAACGTATAACCAGAAAATATATTCAAATAATTCTAGGACTTTGTCCATTTCATAATATATGATGTCATTTGTTTACGTTACAATACTCTTCGAGAATCTATGAGCGTTTGAGAGAAGTCATGGGAAATTTGTTGTTTAATATATATATATATATATATATATATATATATATATATACCTGATTACTGCCTAGTGCATGAAACACCGAGCAGTACTCATGGCGTGGGGAATATATATATATATATATATATATATATATATATATAAGCTGAAATGTGGCTAAATTCAAAATTACCAATGCGCTTATACATACATATATATATGTGTGTGAGTGTATGTTACCATATGTGTATGTGTGTACACATATATATTTACATCTATATATGTATGACCATATAAACTTGTCCGTAATAATATATTTTATAAATGTTTTTACATACACACTTGCTTACGCATATAAGTAACAATATATTTTACAACTATATTTACACACACATGCATCCGCATGTATTTATGTAGGAGACGTATAGTCCAACACATGAATATGGAGGAAGATGGAAAATGAGAGCAGTCGAAACGTTGTCATAAATTCGACCCAGGAGAGAGGATAATATTACGAAAATATTTATGCGTGAAACACGAAGAATATCACCTCGCTTGGATATCAAATTACAAAAGACTGTGTCCGTTCATCAGTGATGGACACCCGAAATGGCCTTTGATACGTAATAATCTTTCTACTCAGGAATATATTTGCAGCGACCCAAAATGCTAGTCGGCATATTTCATGTCTTATAAGCGGTTATAAAACTGGACTAAAACGAAAATAAATGATACGGCATCACATCTCGTAGAAAAAGAAACAGATAAGGAACAATGTAAAATTAAAAGGAAAGGTAGAGAGATAGTACGGAATTTGCATTATTATATATAAAAAAAAGAGAAATTCTTTTCTTCTGAATTTGATAAAGAAAATGTTTGTTAAATGATTATTTTCTAAATATTGATGATTATTTTTCGATTATAATCGCTATATTACTACCGAATTATTAGTGTTTTGATGCACTAATATCTGAACGTTTTTTTATCTGTTTCCAGTTAATGTACCAATATATATATATATATATATATATATATATATATATATATATATATATATATATACATAGAGAGAGAGAGTGTGTGTGTGTGTGTGTGTGTGTGTGCATCATCTTCACAATCTGTCTGTCTATATGTGGATAAAGGTATATATAGTTATTGTTTAAAATGTTAAGATATTGATGTGCAAGGTGTTCAATACCAGAGAGGATGGTTTGAAGATATGGTCTGAAATCGATTGAAGCATAAAATTAATGGTCACCATGTTTTATTTTTATGTCATCAATATTTTTCCAATGTCTCTCAATATCTCTCTGTGCACACACACACACACACACACACACACACACATATATATATATATATATATATATATATATATATATATATATATATATAACATAACATCACTGCAAAATAGCCATCAACATCAACACTTGACAAGACACCAGAAGTGTTGAAACAAAATGGCTATTTTTTTTAGTGATGTCATAACATAAATGTTATGTTAAATTTTTAAATAAATGTTTTTTCTTTACTGAATTTTATTCCCTCTATACCTCACTTGTATTCTATATATATATATATATATATATATATATATATATATATATATATATATATATATATATATATATATATATATTAAATAGTGCAGTATATATAATATAATAAAGTGGTAATCATACAAAGAATTAATCAGTAAAGTTAATGCAATTAATGGCGAAATCTCTTCGCTAACAAATTTAATATTATGCACATTATCTATCAATATATATATCCAGAGATACATAACAGGCTGGTTTACATACTGGAATGCACACACACACACACACACACACACACACATATTTTACACATTACACGTTAATTTTGTAGACGCCCCATTTATGTTTTTTAAACACTAATTTATTTGCGTCTACAGGCCGGAATATTCGAGAAATCTTATTAAAGTATAACGCACACTCCGCTTGGAGACAGAGCTGCGTCCACCGTTGCAGGAGAAACCCTCGTTAGAGCCGACGTGCTTTTAACCCACTTGAACACATAAAATTCATTATTTTATTTAGAAATCACTCACGCACACACACACACACACATATATATACATATATAGAAGTTTATGCAACACCTGAAGATTGCATGATCTGCATAAAACTCCGAGTAGTATTATTTATCGACGTTGGATATTAATTATATTCACTAATATATACTTATAGCTCTGTTTCATGAAATCAGGCATTTTTTTACAACAACTTAGGAATAAATATACTTACGTACGTACAAGTCTTTGTGCATATAAGTAAATTTTTTTATCCTATCCATTTGTGTGTGTGTGTATATATATATATATATATATATATATATATATATATGAAAAAGAAGAGAGAAACCGCAAAGCTTTTAGGTTGTATTGTGGATTTTATTTAAAAAAAATATTATGCTTTATTTTCCATAATTTTGCTACACGAGTTTCCGGTCTCGCGACTTTCATCAGGCAAAGCATGGAGATTTCAACATATTATTAGAAATAATTAATTTTTTTTTTATGCTTTTCGATGTTAAATATTCTCGATATGAATCATTCTCTTTTTTGTGTTAGTGATCAAACGTCTTTCTTGAACTGGCAGTGAAAAGTTCTGCGTGAAGATTATAAAACAATTAAGATTGGTTCGAGAAATGATGGAGTAGTTATCGGCATGCTTATCTTTTAATGACACCTGTGTGTTCTTAGATCTATTTCCATTTTCGTGTGCTTTTGTCAGCATGCCTGTATATATGTGTATATCCCCTCTCCATACATACACACTGTCTCACTACGAGGAATTAGTGAACACATCTGTACATCCAGACGCACATACACACACATATACACAAACACACAAATACATACCGTCCCATTACATTTTTGTTCCAACGTCAAAAAAGGGGAAAATCTTTTTTAGACGTCTCATCAGGTGGGGAATCACGGTTAAGTCTTTACTTTTTGTATTGAGCACTATTTTTAAATTAATGTCTTGAACACTGTAACTCTACTGGTCGTTCTTTTTCACGTTGATATATATATATATATATATATATATATATATAGTTGTTAGAATCGTATTCGAATAAATGTGAAGAAAGTATACAAGTGAGCCTTTTCACTTTGTCACATCCACCCCATATATATATATATATATATATATATATATATATATATATATATATATATATATATATACATGTATTTATTTCATAGCCTTTTCATCACAGACTTCTTTTTAACTAATCAACTACATATATGTAGATTGTCTTAAAGTTCTTATTGTTTCAAGTAAAATCGGAAATTATTAAACCTTACTATGAAAAATATTTGTTTGCGACATCTAAGCATAACTTATTATTTTTATTTTCTTTATTTTTATAGAATTTTTTAAAGTACACAATACACAGTATATATCCAACGATTACAAATATACCAAACATATGTATCTAAAAAAAGCCGATACATTCATTTGCGCAAATACATTAACGCCATGAAACAAAAAGAACGAACTAAATTAGTGCATCTTATTTTGATGACAGCCATTTCCACACATTTACTTTCATATTTTCAGATATTTTGCATTTCAGATTAAATTTTGAAATTCAGGATTAACTTTTAATTTATATCCTTAAGATCAACATTTTCATTCTTGAGATATATTACAGAATATTTACATGTGGGTGATGCATTCATTACAGCATTTTTAGATTTTTAGTACTTACTAAAATCTCTATCGTGGAAAAGACTGTTTTAAAACACGATTGCGTTGTTTGATGATAAATATATTATATACCGTATTTGCAACGTGACACGTAATGTGTTTATTCATATATACACACATCCATACAGACACATTCAAATAAATTCATTATATATCTAGAAAGATAAAAATGCATGAACATATAAATGAATGTTACATATATTATATAATACAAAGTGAGATGAATAAATTGTCGCTTAAATTACGCAAAAATGAAAATAACTCTGACATCTCATTTTAACGGATATATTTACCAAAATTGAACAAAAAATATCTTTGCATACTAAAGAGTAAATTCATGCAATAAAATCGCCATTGGCTTCAACTACGGCCTCCAGATGACTTCGGAGTCACCTGCAACTCTTGTGAACGGTCTCCTTGTTTAATTTGGTGAATGCTACCATAATCCTTGCCTTCAGTTCATCTGTGATGTTACAAGGAGTTGTGTTGGTCTTTCGTTCAACTGCGATCCAACACATAATAATCAAGGGGTTTGCAGTCTGGAGAGTTAGGTGGCCAGATGTAAGGGATGATGTGGTAGCAGAAATTGTTTGACAGCCATAAATGGGTTCTCTTGCTTGTGTGGCATGGTGCAGTGTCCAGGTGCCACATATAGAGTCTTCTAACAGCCACCCTCGTGACCCAGGACAGCACGACCTTCTGAAATCACTTGAAGTAGGCCACCGCATTGAGTCTGAGGCCCTTACCAACAAATTGGTGTTCTTTTCTTATCAGCACAATCAGTGATTTTTCCTGGTTGCCGTACCTTCGTAATCACCATTAGATTCAGCCAACTCTTTCCGAATCCTCTGCACTGTCCTCAGATTGACACCCAAAGACTCTGAAATGTTCGTACTGGAGTTTCTGGCGCGAATGCCAAAGCAATGCAGCATGCCGTTTCCAAATTGCTGGCAGAATTAATTACGTCACGGTGCTCTTTTTCTCACAGACGATACCCAGATGACCCTATTATACTGTGTAGTCGACAAAGTCAAAAAGAAAGAACGCGCATGCGCGAAATTGAAAATATGAAAAGGCGACAATTTACCGATCGCACCCTGTAGTTATTGCATGAAATTTATATGCAAATAGCACAACATATTGTAGTAAAAATAGTATTTTATATAAAGATATGCAAACGTATAAAATATCTATCTATCTATCTATCTATCTAGGCCTTATATTATGTAATATACGTAACATTCATTTATATATTTATGCATTTTTATCCTTCTAGATATACAATGAATTTATTTGAATGTGTCTTTTATGTACTTGTAAAAAATTTTATGATTGTGACTAAGTAATATTTTGGTAAGAAATATTTAGATACAAAATACATATTGATCGGCGTAATTTAACCCTCTACCCAACTTCAAAATATTTTGGTCGTGTCAAACATAGTGCAATTTTTCAGCAAAAACTATTTAAGAAAAAAGCGCATTATGTAGTGAAAAATCCGTTTTTCAGTACTAGAATAAAAGCATTTTCTTCGAATGAAAAAATCATTTATTTGATGAAATACATCTCTTCGCACATTTCCTTAAATCATATAGTTAAATTATTGTCTCCTATCACATGCTAATCAATTTGAATTATTTAATCAAAATGATATTCCGTTATGAAATAAATAAAATATTTTATTTCTTAACACAGCTTTGAATATGAAATCCAAAACATACTACGAAATCAGCTAGTCTTAAGTTGGAATAATTTCTATTTTTTCTATTAAGTTTTGCTAATACAGATTCCGTTATAATGACTCAGTTATCCATTGTCCTTATCAATAAAGGATATCATATTTATATAAAAAAAACGTTTATTTTAATTGTTTTATCACAGGTGTGGGGTGGGGATTAATAAAACAAATACGTTAAAATTTTCAATCATTGTGGTTACTGAAAAAATTTTCAGAAGAAGAAAAAAGAAGGAATAACACGAATTTATTATAGCGTTATTTGATGTTGTTGATTGATGAGTGAACTCTTTTGTTTGAAATATTATGATGTATGTTCAGCAGGAAATGGATTGTCATTGGTCAAGAATTAAGACAAGCGTCACAAAGAGAAGGCGTCTACTAAATCGAATATTAATTTAAATCAATTTATATAGTTAACTAAATAAACGATGCAATATCTATCTATCTATCTATCTATCTATCTATCTATCTATCTATCTATCTATCTATCTATCCCAGTCCAACATCTATCTATCTATCTATCTATCTATCTATCTATCTATCTATCTATCTATCTATCCCAGTCCAACATCTATCTACCTATCTATCCCAGTCCAACATCTATCTCTCTATCTCTCTATCTCTCTATCTATCTATCTATCTATCTATCTATCTATCTATCTATCTATCTATCTATCTATCCCAGTCCAACATCTATCTACCTATCTATCCCAGTCCAACATCTATCTATCTATCTATCTATCTATCTATCTATCTATCTATCTATCTATCTATCTATCTATCTACACGAAGTAAAATTTACTATACAAATATCACTGCTTTCTGTTGGTATTAACCGATGTTTGTGAGAATTTTACAATATACCCCATATATTTTATGTAGTTGCCTCCAAAGTTTCGCAATATTTAAAGTATAAAACGAATTTTTAAAAATGAAAAAAAACTTCTTGAAGTTTTTATCTTATTTTTAATTTCAATGTAATAGATTAAATTTAATATTTACAATAAGCAAAATACTTTGTTGTATTCCAGAACTAATTTAAATTGTCCGGATGGAATTTTCGTTTTGAAATCAATAACATCGCTGATTTTAGCGCCATTTTAGCCTTCTGTCATCGCAGTGTAATCTTTCAAATATAACATACTTTCCTGAAAGTTTATTTGGGGAATATTAGCTGATTTAAATTTTAATTAATCTGACTTGAAACAAATATTACTTATCTTAAGTTTAAAATATCACAGAAATACATTTTTAACACCGTAGCTGTTAATTTCAGGTGTTGACAGGTTGTTAGCATGAATGGTAGACGGAAGTTTATCTAATGTTTTTCTACAGTTGAAAAATCTGTAAAATTTACTTGACGAATACAACGTCAGCGCATCTTTTAATTTAATTTTATTAACTACCCAGTAATCATAAAAATTTAGGAAAATATACTCCGTAATCTAATGTTTTATTGAATCTTAGGTACATTGGCTTTAAATTTACTATAATTATCGCTCTTATTTTCTGATAATGTCGTGTATGGACCTCCATATTTACAAAGATCGGCATGTTTATACACACAAAAATATTTCAAAATTCTTTTTAACATCTTGGGTTTCGATTAATTGTATTAAGCTTTTCCACTCATGATTAGTAAATATATATTTTTACTTAATAACAATATCATCTAATCTCTACAATGTAAGACAGAAAGATTTTGAAATTTATAAATTATTTTAATTAAAAAATGAAAACAGTTCTTGTAAACATTAATCATTCATCGAAAATGTTTTTTCCTCAAGACGATAGTGTACATAATATATCTTATTCTAAAAAGCTTTTCTAATTAAATAATGTCTTAGTTTTATTGCATTTTTTATTTTACTATGCAGAGGAAATTTTCGGTAACTAAGGGCTCCGTTTTACAAAATTCTCAAATGAGTTCTGCTTTTAACTAATGTAAACATTAATCAACACAAAATTTAATTTATGAAAATTTCCTGAAATTAAGCGGCGTTTAACACACTTAAAAATTACTTTTACCAAAATTTTCTAACAAAAACATTTCTCAAATAATTTAATTCATTTGTAAATAAGTCCTGAAAGTTTCATTAAAATTCAACAATTATTTGATTTTTGCAAGAATTTCCAAATCAATGTATTTTTCACTGCAAAAAAGACGCTAAAATTTCCTATACTAATATTTGGCCACTGCGCAGACACAAAAACATATTTTTATTTAAAATTTTGAACGTTCTAAAAAGGATAAAAAATATAATTTAATAATCAAACTTTAATAATGACATAAAGATTTTGACTTTATTTATATTAATTTTGGGCTATTTTTTCATCAATGTATTCTAATTTTTAGCGAATCATTGGTGGTACCGAATTTTCTGATAAGAATTGCATGTGGATTACATCTTATAATATTTGTTTTATTAAAAGTATTCACACTATCTTATTTGTTTTTGTAAGATTATATTATGTATCTAAGGTGTTGTTAATGATCGTTTCAGGATAAAATACAATATCGTATATGGATGAAAGACTATTATTATTGTATTATTTCCTTGGTAGTTTGGTTGGTTTCATGTATTTAAATGTTGTTCTTAATATTCTCTATATTTTATATCTGTCTACATTCGAAACACCAGATTCCTGAAATATTTTCTTGCTATTTAAAGCACTTTATCACTTTTTGCCTTTTTAATTTTTCGCAAATCTCTTTTTCTGATATTCACAAAGCAGCTTGTCCATTTCCTTATCTTGCTAATGTTTTCAATTTTTCTATCATTTTTCTTCATCCTTTTTTTAATGTCCGACATTTCGTTTTACCCAATGACTTCTCTTTGGAACAAACAACTGAAAAAAAAAAAATATGGTTTTTCCACACACAAACATACAGTCGTATCTATCTATCTATCTATCTATCTATCTATCTATCTTAATTTGAAAAATTATATGTTATAAAATCACTACAAAAATAGCCATTTTGTTTCAACACCTCTGGTGTCTTATCAAGTGATGATGTTGAATGTAGATTGTAGAAGAAAGCTTTATTCTACGATCTACATTCAACATCATCACTTGGTAAGACACCAGAGGTATTGAAACAAAATAGCTATTTTTGTAGTGATTTTATAACATATTTATGTTATAATTTTTAAATAAATAATTATATTCGCTCTACTCTGTATTGAGCACTCTTTTAAGAATAGTAATTGTTGGTTATCGGAATTTATTCCGTATACACCAATTATATACTTAGGTGTATATATATATATATATATATATATATATATATATATATATAAAGACATCTTTATAGATACAAGTATTTAAGTAAATGCTCTGTTTATAATAAATGTTATTTAATACTGTTTATTATAAACAGAGCATTTACTTAAATACTTGTATCTATAAAAAGAAGGTTAAAACTAAAAATGTCTTTAATAAATTGTCGGACTTTTCCATTTCTTAATATATATATATATATATAAAACGAATTATTTTGACTTGCCAGATCTGTCAGTAGGGACGAAATTGTAGATGTTGCTTAGAAGTAGAAAAATGATTCCAAGCAATCTAAATTCGATTTCAAATATAGCAAAGTATTTTGTTTATTGGAAATATTAAACTTAGTAGATTATCTTGTAATTGAAACTAAAATTAAAGTTTCGAGAAAAAAAATTAATTTTTTAAATACATTTTAAACTTAATTATAATATTTTGAAGATACCTACGTTTAATCAAAAACTTAAAAATCCGGAATTCAACGATGAATACACTTTGTGAATTGTAACTTATAATGTCACTTTGTATTAGAAATATTTATATTAAATTAATTTATTTGATAGTAGACGATTTTAGTACGTAATTCGAGTAGGGTTCAACATGTTTTAAAAATTCAAACAGGCACGCACACACACAGACTCGCAAACGCACACACACACACGTGTGTGTTTTCATTTTTAAAATATGCTGAAACGTACTCAAATTACGCATCATAGTCGTCTACTATCAAATAAATTAATTTAATGTAAATATTTCTAATACAAAGTGACAGTTACAATTCACATAGTGTATTCATCATATAAATATATGTATATTCTGAAAGATTATACCAATTTTACTGTAAAAACATTGACTAGCATTGTAAAATCTGACATAGTCTAGCACACTATCCATGTATTATATAAGGAATAGACACAGACACATAAAATGGAGAAATGTGTGTGTATTTTGTTCAAATCTCGTCACTACCGTAAAATTCATTTTTTCGTAGATTGAAAATCGATTAAAAAATAATAAAATAAACCATTAAAATTGATCATAGAATAATAATCTATATTTTTTATTTTGGTAAACTGTAAATGACAACGATATATTGATCCACGGTATCCTTGCTAAACATTGAATTCCTGATTTTTAAGTTTTTGATTAAACGTAGGTATCTTCAAAAAATTATAACTAATATTAAATCGCATTTATAAAAATTAGATATCTTTCTCAAAACTTCAATTTTAAATACAAGCTAATATATTAAGTTTAATATTTCCAATAAACAAAATACTTTACTATATTTCAAATCGATTTTAGATTACTTGGAATCAATTTTCTTCTCGTTCTTTGCAACGTCTACTCATTCGTCCATATTGATAGATCTGTCAGCTCAAAATAATTGGCTTTTTAAAAAATATTTAAAAAAATAAAATATACTTTTATGAAACGTTATCTGAGAGAAATTAACTTATGTAAGTTCAATTAATCTGATTTGAAAGAAACATTGCATAATTTTAGCGTAAATCAAAGAATCATTTTTAACACACAAGTCTTGTTTTTCTGAGGTGTCCAGGGATTTATTAGCAGCCTGATGTTTGGGAAAGTTAAATAATGGGAAGAAAAATAAAATAAATTCCATGACGAATACAACGTCTTTATATATATATATATATATATATATATATATATTAACTACAACATTATTTTAAGCAATCTAGTATTTTATTACATTTTTAGGTACTTTGGTACGAAGACGTTCATTGAGAAAAAAATTACTGATAGATTTAAAATTTATTACAGGTGCCACTTTTACCTTCTGTTAATGTCGCGTACGAACGTCCGTATTTATCAAATTTGATACATTTGTTCACACACACGTACACAAAAGAAAATTCAAAATTCTTTTAAAATAATGGCGAACGTTATATTGTGGCAAGCAATTCCATTTATTATTAGAAAATACAGTTTTAATTTAAAAACAAAATTACTTAACTGCCACAAATTTAAGTTAGAATTTTAAAATAGTAAAACTATAAAGTATTTTAATTAAAATTTAAAAAATGAAAACAGTTCTTGTAAACATTCATTATTCAACAAAAATTGTTTTTTTACAACAATAGTTTCTATAATATATTTATTCATAAAAGCGATTAAAAGATTTTGTAATTAAAAATGTCCTAGTTTAATTGCATTTTTATTTCACGATTCAGAGCAGATTTTGGAGAATTTAAATCATGTAAAGTTTTTATTTACATGATTTAGATTCTCCGACGATTGTTCTTATAACAAATATAAATATTTTGCAATACAAAAACGAAATTTCATAAAATTAAATGATGTCAGATTAAAAATACTTTCAGAAAGATTTCCTAAAAAAGAATCATTTCAAAAATGATTTCAGTTTTATTTAATAAATTCTGAGAGTTTCATTAAAATCTGAGAATTATCTGATTTTTGAAATAAATTCTAAATCAATGTTTTTCACTTAAAAAAAGTTAAAATTTGTTGGACAAATTTAATATCCTGGTTCGACGCTAACATTAAAACAAGATTATTTATTTGATAAAAATTTCCAGTGTTCTAGCAAGACTTAAAAAAAAATTTTACATTAAAAAAAAAAAAATTTGCTCTTTCTTCGTAATTGACTACGGTCAAATCACACTGAAAACTCGTTCGATCACCGAAGTTAAGCAGTGACGAGACAAGTCTGTACTTAGACGAAGGAGAGGTTGGGAACACTGCATACTGAAAGGAAACTCCTACATTATGTTTTGGGTTTAAATAACTCAGAAAACGTTGGTAAGCCATAAAATAACAATTCCTTTTATTAATGACATATAAATTTTAATAATAAAATTGCATTTTTATTATTATTTTGGGCATTTTTCCATTGTGTATGCTTCCGTTTTACCGAATTTCTAGAGGTACCTAATTAAACGTATATAAAATGAACTAAATACACTCATATGAGAAAATGAGATCATCGACACTGATGATTGAATTACAGTACAATAAATTTTCATGATATTCTCTGAGTGAATTTCCGTTCTAATCCGATTTATTGGCTCAACAGTAGCGATCTTAACTTTAGAAATGACGCAATTAAGCATTATTATTATTAAATTTATTTGTCCTGTTATAAGATTTTATTAAACGAATGTAAATACTTCCGAAAAATATAGATAGATCATCGATTTTAGCAAAAACATGTTTAGTTTAAATCTATGGTGAGAAAAGAATTTCATGTATATGGAGCTAAAAAGAAACAGACATTTATTTGTACTATGCCATTTTCTTTCTATCTATCTATCTATCTATCTATCTATCTATCTATGTCAGTCTCTTTCTTATGTATGTATGTATCTATCTATGACACTGTTCACTATCTATCTATCTATCTATCTATCTATCTATCTATCTATCTATCTATCTATCTATCTATCCCAGCCTGTTCATTATCTATCTATCTATCTATCTATCTATCTATCTATCTATCTATCTATGTCAGTCTCTTTCTTATGTATGTATGTATCTATCTATGACACTGTTCACTATCTATCTATCTATCTATCTATCTATCTATCTATCTATCTATCTATCTATCCCATCCCTATTTCATTATCTATCTATCTATCTATCTATCTATCTATCTATCTATCTATCTATCTATGTCAGTCTTTTTCCCATGTATGTATGTATCTATCTATCACACTGTTCATTATCTATCTATCTATCTATCTATCTATCTATCTATCTATCTATCTATCTATCTATCCCATCCTGTTCATTATCTATCTATCTATCTATCTATCTATCTATCTATCTATCTATCTATCTATCTATCTATCTATCTATCTATGTCAGTCTTTTTCCCATGTATGTATGTATCTATCTATCACACTGTTCATTATCTATCTATCTATCTATCTATCTATCTATCTATCTATCTATCTATCTATCTATCTATCTATCTATCTATGTCAGTCTCTTTCTTATGTATGTATGTATCTATCTATCACACTGTTCATTATCTATCTATCTATCTATCTATCTATCTATCTATCTATCTATCTATCTATCTATCTATCTATGTTCATATCTGTGCATTTCTCTATTTGCCATTGTTGGTACACAATGTCAGCTTCGAAGGAACAGCAGTTGGCGTGTGTGCTTTCTCCTCAATAAGCGCCCTACCTGCGTAGCGTTGTAACAGAAACAACTAGGCTTCTTAGATAGATAGATAGATAGATAGATAGATAGACAGACAGACTGGTAGGTATGTAGGTTAGCTATGTCATATCACATGAGAATGATATTATCATGAGAATTATTTTATTATGAAAAAGGAAATAATTTGTGAGGAAAAATTAATTTAACTTTGAATAAATTAATCTGACATTTCATATTCGTTTTCTTTCATTATTATTATTAATTTAGCAAAACATTCTTGTTATTTGGTAATAAATTAATTTAATAGCATTTATTTCAATGTTATGGTGACATTTACTGTATACATTTTGTATTGGAGACATATTACATTACTTTTTATATGCCAATTTTTTGTCAGATAAAAGGCATATAGATACACACACGTGTGTGTGTGTGTGTATTATTACTTCAGACGTTATTATAGTGGAAAATATCGGATTAAAATACATTCATTAATACTTTAAAAAATCACACACAGACGCATATATATATATATATATATATATATATATATATATATATATATATATATATATATATATATATTTATTTATATATAGTCACACAAATATATATATGCTCATACATATATTTATATTACGTCACAACATTCATTAGTTCAATGTTTTAAATTAAGAAAATACACTTCACAAGCTTCCATCTTCACATAATTATTAAAAAAAAAAATAGCATTATTACACCATTTCAAAATTATACATACGTATATATATATATATATATATATATATATATATATATATATATATATATATATATATAATTATACTTGGGGATACTGATCCTAAATTTAGAATTAATAATCTTTGTTCTTTGTTATTAATATTCGATTAAGTGAATTGACAAGAATGAGGATTATGTTGAAAATTATATTATATTATATTATATTATATATATATATATATATATATATATATATATATATATATATATTATATAGACAAATAAAAAAAGAAAGCGTAAAACAAAAATTTTTTAGGCAAACAGTCTTTGTAATTAAATGCTTAATAGTAATCATTAATAGTAAGACAGAAAATTCAATAAAATCTCAGATTATATATATATATATATATATATATATATATATATATATATATATATATATATATATATATATATATATATATATATATATATATATATATATATATACGTATGTATTAAAATATTTTATTATAATAGATTACAATTAAAAAAGTAAATGCTAAGAACTATGGGTTGTAACACCATCTGTTCTTTCTCTTTCTTAAGATATATATATATATATATATATATATATATATATGCAAAATTTATAATTTTCAAGTTACAGTCTTACGACCTTAATAATAATTGTTATATAAACCATTAACATAAAAGTATTCCTGTTTAAACAGATCTAAGGTTAAATTAGAATTTGATTATTCTGATGATTTAAACAATAACAAAAAGTGATTACCTCTTTTCCTGTTACATATTGTTCCATTTTTATCCCTTCAAAAATGCAATCTGTGTTTTATTGTCCTTTCGTTGGATTTGGGTACGTTAAAAATATAAAATGATTACAAGTGTTTAAATTATAATTAAAAATCAAAATATTATTAAAATATAAATAAAATTAATTACTTGTAAGTGTTATAAGTACAGCTTTTGTTTTATGTTCTGTTCGTTTTAAACGATTTATCCATGTGTTCAAAATGAAATGCAAATAGATTTCATAATTCCGTTTATAGAATTTTGTTTATATAACTGAAATGCAATATTATACAATACATTTTGATATTTAAAACTCATTATTTTATGCTGCGATAACTTTTTCCATTTTTTAATATATATCTTATTCATTTTCAGGATTGTAAATAAATATTTACTTTTTTTCACGAAAATACACCTCAGAGGATTCAGAAGACATTTTTTAGATTTGAATAGGAAAAATTATGTACTTGTGCGTGTAAGCTTGCGTGTATGAGAGAAGAAAAGAGAGAGTGGGGAGTAGAGAGATAAAGGAGTATAATACATATGCGTTCATACAAGTGTATATCTGCGTATGTATAAAATAGAAGAAGAGGAATGAAATGAAATACAAAAGTTTTACAGAATACTATTATGGAAACAGATTTTATTTTACAAATAATAACATCAAGGAATTCTTTGAAAATCAGCCTTCGAAATCCAGGTTTTGATGTGGGAACGAACAACGACCTCTATCTGCCGTGGGCGAAACACAGTCCCCTGAAAACCAAGTAGGTCACATGAGGTTGTTATTATTATTATTATTATTATTATTATTATTATTATTATTATTATTATTATTTATTTATTTATTTATTTATTTATTATTAAAGCTAAGAAATCCCATCTTAATAATATTCATTAAAAAGTAAAAACATTCATATATGTAAACAATAAGTAGAGGCGAAAGAATATTTTAAATGCTGTGTTACATCTAAACATGAAGAGAGAACAGTATAAAATCGCTATAAATTCACAAAAATTACTTTGATCTGAACCACTACACTGACCACAGAGATTGTTTGGCTATAGTGGGGACGGTATGTGTAGAACCAGCCACACATTTCAGAAGAACTGATAGCAGAGAAATGGTGCACATTGTTATGATTTCTCCAGTCCCCTAGAGTCTCGGACACACAAGGCAAGAATATCCAGTTTGCCCTACTATTTAAACATTAGACATAATTTTCTCGGCTTGATAACTTTTAAACTACCACATCTGCACCAACACACACACACACACACACACACACACACACATATATATATATATATATATATATATATATATATTAAAAAGTACAGTAAGATTTATAATCCGGTGTTCTTAGCAATTATTTTTATTTTAAAAAAATAAAACAGTGCTTGATACAAACAGTAGAGCATAATCAATTTCTTTTTTTTAAAAATATGATTCCATTGCGACACAAAAAAATATATGTTTGAAAACTGAAAGTAAAATTGCAAATTTAATTATAAAAATTAAACTTAAACACCACTCTACCTAAACTAACCTGACTTTGTAAGTAACATACATTGATACATAAGTTGTCTTAGGAATTTAATACCCAACCATACCTAATCAAAATAGATTGCATTTTCCTAAACTTTAACAACTCAAAATATTAAGATTTTCTGTGCTTATAAATTAAATAAATTTCCTAGAAAGTTATTCCTAGCATCGTTTGACATTGGAACGAAACTCTGGAATTTAAGTTTAATTTTTATAATTAAATTTACAATTTTAGTTTCAGTTCTGAAACAGAAATTACTGTGTCGCGATGGAATCATATTTTTAAAAAAGAAAATAATTATAATATACATACATACATACATACATACATAAATATATATATATATATATATATATATATATATATATATATATATATATATATATGTAATTTATTTCATTTCAGTTGTACGAAGTCGTTTTGAAATATATAGTTTCAAAAGTTATTTAACAATGAGAAATATCGGAAATTAAAAACAAGTTTAAACAAAATCATAGAAAAATCTAAAAGATTAAAAACATTAGTAACATAAGGGCAAGAACAATTGTCTTTGAAAATATCAGGAAAAGAGATTTGACAAGAATGTTTTAGTTTTATTGCATTTTTTATTTTACAATTAGAAGTAGATTTTCTGTAACTTCAGCCCCTGTTTGACAAAAAAGAAAGAAATTATTATTTAAATTATTTATTTACTTGACCTTATACCTATACATTAAGCCCTACAGAAATGAATTTCTCGAAATTTCTCATAGTAATTTATGGTCACCCGTTGACGCAAGAAAAACAACATTTTTAACCAAAATTTCGAACCTTCTAAAAAGATTAAAAAATTATAATTTAATAATAAAAACATCCTCTTTTCCTTCCTTTTAAAAATAATGTAAAGATTTTAGCTATAAAACTTTGTTTTCATTAGGTTTGACGCATTTTTAATCATAGATGCGCATGTTTTAGCTAATCTTTGGAGATACCTAAGTCTCTTTTCACACACACACACACACACACACACACACACACACACACACACACACACACACACACACACATATATATATATATATATATATATATATATATATATATTATTGCTCTTTCTCGCTTTCTCTCTTTGTCTCTTTCTTTCTCTCTCTCTCTCTCTCTCTATATATATATATATATATATATAAAGGCCATTTCGAAAGGGATAGGGGAAATATTTTTTCTTCAAATTATTATTTTTATGGTTATATATATATATATATATATATATATATATATATATATATATATATTCAACTGGGTGTGTAGCGATCAAAATGGCAAATAAGAAGTTAGAGCGAGTGAAATTGTAAAACTATAAACCGACCTCATTACAAAGATATCGAGCCAGAAATACTCGCAGAAATATAAAAATTCTCCGCTCACAAATCTTGTCTACGTGTTATAAGATAGAAGAACGCGTTCTGGAAATATTTTCGTTCAATCATTGTTATTAGAAAATGCACATAGTTTCCTGAAAGCAGACATCATAAATCTCAAATCTCAAATGAGAAAAACGCAATGTTAGGTGTTGTGGGAAGGAGGCGTAAAGCAGAGTATGTTGCAAAGTCAACGTAACAAAAGGAAACCCATTTCGTATTCGTAATGAAGTAGATAAGAACTCATTTACGAGCGCCGATGTTTTATTGTAAGGCCAGCCATATTGGATCACGTTCGTGCGCAGCTCTATTCGATATAATGGAAGGATCGAAACGACACAGGAAGGTGAATGACTCCTTTCGAAAGAAAATCCCCGTTTAATCAGGAACTTTATCGATTTGGGGTACATTTTCGGAAATTAGATTGGTTTAAAAGTGGGAAAGGTTTTTGAGTAGAACTTTTCGTATGTTCTCACCCTTTTGTTCACTATATATTTTTTACACATGTAAATATATATATATATATATATATATATATATATATATATATGTGTGTGTGTGTGTGTGTGTATATATATATATATATATGCGTGTTTCTGTGCATATGTGTGTATATATAATTATATAAAGAAAAAATAAAACATGATTTATAGTATAAATTCTGTGCAGATAGATACATATACACAATACATTTTTTATATATTCATGTACATGTAAATGTACAATAATATATAATATAAATTTAAGTATCATGTTCGTCAAAGCATATGGAGATTGTGAGAAATATCTACCTAGGTATACATGCATATTTCAATCGAGGAATGGTAATACTATCTGAGTAGTGTTTTTCTCATATATATATATATATATATATATATATATATATATATATATATATATATATATATATATATATATATATCATATATAATTGTATATATAATTGCATATATAATATATATCATGTATTATAATTAAACACTCACACACACACACACACACACACACACACACACACACACACACATATATATATATATATATATATATATATATATATATATATATATATATATAAATCGTAACTTTTAATCGTAAATTTCCCTTTCTTGCAAATGTACAATAATATAGAATATAGAATTTGAGTATCACGTTTGTCAAAGCATATGAAGATTGTGAGAAATATCTACCTAGGTATACACATGCATATTTCAATCTTGGAATGGTAAGACTATCTGAGTTGTGTTTTCTTATATATATATATATATATATATATATATATATATATATATATATATATATATGATATGTATCATATGCTATATATGATATGTATCATATGCTATATATGATATACTATAATTGTATATATATATATATATCATATATTATAATTAAACACACACACACATATATGTATATATAATCGTAACTTTTAATCGTAAATTGCCTTTCATTTTTAGATGATGTGTAAAATAACTCCACCCTTGTACCGATTATTGCATTTATTTCATTTCCTTTACATTAACGATAAAAAAAACAAAACTTGCAGGCCTTTCTTTAAATTACTGAATAATGCCAATGTCGACCAGTTATTGTCAATCCTATACAAAGCCATTTTTTAGAAAATGAACTTATTAGATATTTAAAAAATAAAATAATTTAATTTAAAGTTGTTTTAAGACTTTTGATTCAGCTTTCAAAATCGTATGAGGAAATTTCCGTTAAACTGCCCGAAATAGTAATTGAATTTCCTTTTTTTACATGCTGTCACATTTGCTCACCTGCTAATCCATCATCTCTTACGCTTTTACGGCTATATCACATTTAATCTCATAAGTTTTTGGTTTTTTTTTAAAGAACATAGCTATACTGATATAGATAAAAGAGAATATATATATATATATATATATATATATATATATATATATATATAATTGTCTTTGGGAAGGGGTAATTTGCAATATTTATAGAGCCGCTTCAAAAGTATTCCTCCCATTTTTATTACGCTGTCCCTTAACATCTGAGGCGGATGTTGTTATTATGGAAGTATCTTTTGAACCTTCCCGGATAATAACCCATATTACGTTTGCCTTGTAATAGATAGCAATATGGCTTTTAGTATGAAAGTGCGTTCGAAGCAAATATATGTAACTGAATACCTCCATTTTGAAAATCATTATAAAAACCAAACAATTGATATGATCACAGTTGCAATATTGTTTGTTCTAATCACAGATACTATCATCAACGGTTATTGTTATGAAAATCAATCGGTTTCAAACAAATTATTGTAAATGATTTTAAAAATGATCACATTTTTTTATAAATTTTTCATAATAAAAGATTGCTTATAAAATAAATTTATCAGTGACTAACAATAACGAATAGCAATTATATTACTTTTATTCATATACTAAAATATATACGCGATATTCTCACAGTTATCTATCTATCTATCTATCATAATAATAATACTTAGTAATACTAATAGTAGTAACAGAAGTAATAGTATCTATCAGTTAACTGATGGTGTTGGTATCCATATTGTAACTATAAAAATTATATAATTTAAAAATATGTCATTTTATATGTTAATATGAGTATTAATATGATTGATATTGGCAGTTGTAAGTACACAAACAAGTACACACACACACACACACACACACACATATATATATATATATATATATATATATATATTGTAATATTTTTAATCAAAATATTTTACATCGCTACGTAATTTCTGTTTCGCATCTAAAATTGTTCCGTCATCAGACGATGTTAAGTAATTTATGATGGAAATGATTTACTTTTAAAAACAAAAAACAATATGGTAGCTTATTTAAGATTTAAACAGGTGGCGGGAAAACGATTTCAAAATTGAGTGGGTATATTTAGGTTAACCAATCAAAAGATGGAAGCAGAAAAGGGAGATATATTTTGGAGGTTATAAGTAGGTGTGTTATTCAATACTGTCTAGATGAAATGACATTTTTTAGGACGTGTCACCATTAACTGACATCCAGTTATGATTATACATTTAAGATACATTGATGTATTCAGAGAGATATATTTAACAAAAGGTTAATTTTAAAGAAACTCAAGATTTTTTCAAGACTTTTTATGTATATACTTGAGAACTAACTTAAAAGTGTCTCTGGCGTAATTAAATCATATTTATATATATTATTTGGAACCCAAAATACAATACTTATTGAATGCGCAATAAAACATGGCAATGTTAAAGTTAAGAAATCAAGTCATTAAATAAATGTTATATGTAACATTATATATTTATAAATAATGGATATCTAATTGTAATACATAAATTTTTTTATGAAAATTATATTAATTATATTGTAAAGTAAACATACAATGCCTACAGATTACTGTTAGTTCATTACGCTGATTTAGAAGATCATTATTTTTAGGAAAATTAATAATGTGCAGCTTTTCATGTAGACACAGGGGACATGTGTCATTTAATCACTTACAAATTCTCGTTTTTTTCTTTTAATATTTTTCATTTTAATGTGGGATTTTGTTGATTTCTTTTAAATACCAAAAATATTTACAGAGGGATGTTCGGTTACGGTACGTATTGTTGTTAAAGAAGTATGTTGATGTCATATAGTTTAAATGTATTTTTTTTTTGCTACCTATATAAAATTTTTTAACGTTTGGGTTTTCAGTAGATGAAATAGTGCATTGGTAAACAATAGATTCAGCAAGACATCTATTTTGCAATGGAAAATTTATGGGATTTCTACAATTTCATATTTATTATCAATATTAATGTTTCTCCTTTGGAAATATTATTATTAAGTTTAAGTGTTCATTTAAAAATTTATTATTATGTTTTTTTTAATATTTTTTCTGGATTATGAGTAAAAATAAAACTTAATTTAACAACTATAACTTAATTCAATCGTATTCTCTTTATTTGTATATATATATATATATATATATATATATATATATATATATATATATATATATATATATATATATTCAATAAACACCATTGGTGTTTACACTCTTTCAGACACTCAGCTGTCACCTATATCCTAACACCTGTATGAGCACACTGCTACAGGTCAGGTGTGAGTGTTGTGATGTAGGCAAAGAGACTTGTAACTTGGCAAGGTGTGACGTGTTTTATTATTATTATCATTTTATTTTATTTAGATACATATAAGGACGCGGGCTCTTAAATTATAATTGTTTTTATTTATAGATGATTGTTTTTGCTGTATGTGTATTGCTTTAAGGATCATGTGTCTGTCTTTAAGGTTTGATTTGTCTAGTATTTTGATATTGTTTGTGAGTTACTGTGATCCCTATTCTGCTTTTTAATGTTTGTCTGATGACACTATGACCAGATAAGTGGCAGGTAAGTCCCCGAAAGAGTGTGGTTGTGGTATGTCCTATGTAAATCGTTTTGTGTTTTTGATTTATAAAGAAACATTCTGCTCGTGGGCAATTAAATTCATACACAAGTCGAAAATTTGTGGCATATTTCTTCCAAAATGAACTCTGGAAAATTTCTGGACAATTTCCTCGTCTGAGACTGATCATTCGTAAATCGGAAAACTTGATCATAAAAATTAATCGACACAAAAACCTTTGATATTTGCCTTAGAGTGCATTTACTCTCTAAATACACAATATATATATATATATATATATATATATATATATATATATATATATATATATATATGACGGCCTGACGATTGCGTCCAGCATGAAACAGCCCGTCGCCTCTGAGTGTTGACTTCAATGTTGATTTTTATATTTATATTTGCATACGCTCTATCTCTGATATTGAGCACTTTATCCCATAAATATAGCACACCTTAAAACTATATATATATATATATATATATATATATATATATAAGAGTTCTCATGTTTCAAAAACAAGAGCCAAAAACTTCAATATAATGAGCGAAGGAATTGTATTTTTTTCGTTTAGTTTTTCATCTATTTTTTTTTAAAGTTAAACATTATATTTAAACAATGGAATGCACGTAATATTTATGCTTATTTATTGGTATCATTATTTATATTACTATTTAAAATTTGTTTAGTATCTCGCTATCTTTCTCTCACTCTCTGCATACGCACACTCATGCGTGTGCCTGTGATGCCGACGGAATCGTTATTCGAATATCAATATCGCTGACACGTTTTCATTCTAGCTGGTTTTTTTTTGCATTTTAGAAGTATCCTTTTTTTAGGCCTAACGAAGTCTGAAGAGCCCAGTCTGTACTATTATTGAATACATAAAATAACAGACGGTTTTATACGTTCCCAAGGGTATTTTTTTGAAAGTGAATGAAACGAACGACTGGTATTCGAACGTGACGCATCGAGACGCTAACCGCTAACCATTACATCACCGCCTCACGACACACGCACACACACATATATATATATATATATATATATATATATATATATATTGACGTTGTCCTTACTTTGCTACCAACCGGTTTAGTTCGAGGTAAATATTAATAAAAGAAAAGTGATGTCGACTCAAATTGTTAAAGCCACTAAAAATAACGTTTATATAAATAAAAAAATGTCGAATTTTTTAATCCATTTACAAACTTCTACATATAGAGAGAGGTACGTATGTACACACACATATATATATATGTTCGCACCTGCTAGTGCACACACACGAACACACATATATATATAGCGATTTTCCAAGCGTAGCTTAGATGTGGCACAAGGCCGAAAGTATGGGGCACCCAGTGAGGATCGAACTCACTACTCATTCGTAATTGTGCTAGCGAGACAATCTTGCTAACCATTACACCGCCTCCTTTCACCCTGCTGATGTTTGGTCATTTGGTTACATTTTGGGAAGTGGTTTTGGCCGATAACTTTTCAGTGGGGGGAACAAATATTCTTAAATATACAAATTTTTAATTTATGTATTTCCAACTAATAAATGGGTATCTTTTTCATATAGTTAACTGTACACAGATGTATAATAACTAAATATTCCATAGACAACAGGAATAAATTGATTTAATAGAAATAAATCGCATTTATCCATTTTAATGGGTGAAAAAAGTCTTCGTACAATACAAAGAAGTATACATAATCTTCATTTAATACATTGTAGAAGAGGCATTGTTCACTTCTACAGCAAGCAACCCCTTTTAGAAGTTCTCAATTAATTATTTGCAAATTTTAGTTGGTATTTTGTTGTTCTTCTTCACATATAGTCTTCAGATCCGGAATCTTTGTTGGAACTCTTGATTAGATTTGAAGTTTCAAATAACGCCACAAATTCTCGATTGGGTTTCAATCTGGGGACTGACTTGGCTATTTCAGGATATTTACATTATTTCAGCCAGCCATTTCTTCGTAGATTTTGCAGTGTGCTTAGGATCATTATCTTGTGGGAAGATTCAGTCAGGAGAAAGTTCAAGTTTTTCAACCGAAATCATTAAATTTGCTTCCAAAATATTTTGATATGTGGCGGCATTCATTCTACCATCTATTACTGATATATTGACAGTAGCTTTTGCAGAAAAACATCCCCAAACTATGATGCTGCCACTACCAAATTTCAATGTTGGGAGTATGTTCTTTTGTTTGAAAGCATCGCCATCTTTCCTCCATACATGATTTCTAGAATTACGTCCAAACAACTCAATTTTGGTTTCGTATGTCCATAATATTCTTTCCCAATACGATTTTACCTCATCCTTATGTTCATGAACGAATTTCAACCTGGCATTTCTGTGTTTTTTCAATAGCAGTGGAGTTTTCCGACTGGAACCGGACTTTAGATTGTTCTCATGAATTCCATTGCTTATTGTTCGTTCAGTGACACAGATTGCAAATCATCTTATAATTCTTGAATTCTTTGGATTTTGTTCATATTTGACTCATTAATCTCCTCAAAGATCTTTAATAAATCTTCCGTGGAACACCTGTTCTTCTATGGTTTTCAACAGTTTTGGGGTTTTTATGCCATGCAATGAATGAACTAATGGTAGTAAAGGAATTTATTCAGGTTGTCTGAGATTTTCCTGTAACTTTTACCTTCTTTCCAGTGCTTAACAATCAGTTATTTTTGCGGATTTGTCAATTCTTTACGTCTTGACATGATGATAAACTTCTTGCACGAATATCAATCACATAATACTCTGTTTGTATTTCTTAGGCTAAAAATAACTACTGATAACATTATTAGAATATTCTAGAATATTCCACTTGAATAATCAAGAGTATTAAAGCAATTTAAAAGTTTTCAAATCTGAAATTTGTATTGTACAAATACTGTTCTATCTAGTAAAATGGATACATGGGATTTATTTCTATTAAATCAAGCTTTTTTCTGTTTCCTATGTATATTTAATTATGCATCTTTGTACAGTTATTTATATGAAAAGTATGTTTATTCATTATTTGAAAAAACAATAAATTATAAATTTTATGTGTATGAATATGTATTTCCCCCTACCGTATATATAGGTTAAAACTTTCTATTTTCATGGAGAAAGAGAGCACAGGATCTGGATTAAAATGTTTATAGATAAAGACAGTGTAGAATTAATCAATGTTGATTCCTATGTTCACTGTCACATATATAATTTTGCTTCCATAATGTTAATAGTCAAATAATAATAATAATAACAACCATGATCTAAATAAAATAAAAGATATCTTTTAATCAAGATCAAGAAACAATAATTGAGAGAATGTTGGGTACTGAGACCATAACAATACTAGTGGTAAGAGGTGTTCTCGTTCTGGTCAAAAAAAAAAAGAAAAAAAAAAGAGAAAAAAAAAAAGAAAATGCACCAATAAAATCGTCGGTGTCATTACAAACAAGAAGTGCAGAAAATCGTCCATCTCAGCATTGATCACATATAAATTAACCATCAATTAAACAAATCACACCCTCATGGTAGCTGAGATAGTCCAAAAGGTGGACTCGATTCCTTGAGTGAACAAAACAGGACATGAAGAAAAAAATCTGTATAATAATAATAATAATAATAATAAATGTGGCACATAGAAACATCAATTCCTGTTGTAGTTGGAGGCCTCGGATTGATTGAAAAAAATTCGAGTAGACTCATTGAATGAATTCCTGGTAGGTCATGCCTTGAAGAAATCCAAAAAATTGTTCTCACGAGTACAGCCCACAACTTACGAAGGGATTTATCTATGTAAAATATGTGTGTGTTGTTTTTTTTTTTAATTTCTCAGAGGAAAATGTCATGATGCCATTTCTGACCTTAGCTCTCTGGTCGGGACCCAAAAAGAAATGAGTATACACCAGAAATCAAAGGAAATATAATACTAATACTAATACTACTACTACTACTAATAATAATACTTAAAAAAGACAGCAAAGACGAATGCAACCGACCAGATACAGAAGCGATGGCAAGATAAAACGCTTCATGGTCAATACTCTGTCCCTACCAAACAAGCTGACGTAGACAAAACCCGTACCCATCAGTGGCTACATAGTGATGGTTTTATTCTTGCTGCATAGGACCAATGCTTGCTAACTAGGAATTATCAAGCACATATACTAAAATATTGTGTCAGCCCCAAATGCAGATTCTGTGATAAATATCCAGAAACGATTAATCATCTTGTATCAGGTTGCACGATATTGGCACCCACTGAATATAAAACCCGGCATGATAGAGTGGGCCAATATCTGCACTGGAAAATCTGCAACTTCTACGGGAAGGAAACTGAAAGAAAATGGTATGAACACCACACAGACCCGGTTACGGAGATAGGACCTGTTACAATTCTATGGGACTACACAATACACACTGACAGAACAAGCAAAGCCAACCGTCCAGATATTGTTATTAAAGACCACAAACAAAAAAAGTGCCTCCTTATTGATATAGCAGTCCCTGCTGACTGCAATGTATCTTTGAAGATATTCAAAAAAGCTGTTAAAATATAAGGACCTTGAAATAGATATCTCAAAAATGTGGCACATGAGAATATCAACAATCCCTGTTGTAGTTGGAGCCCTAGGACTGGTTGGAAAAGATTCCAGCAGACTAATTGAAGGGATTCCTGGAAGTCCATGCCTCAAAGAGATACAAAAAATTGTTCTCACAAGTACAGTCCACACTTTACGAAGGGCTTTATCTATGTAATATTTTTTTATTTTTATTTTTATTTTTATTTTTTTGTCAGTGGAAAGTGTTATGATGCCATTTCTAACCTTAGGTCCCTGGGCGGGACTCGGAAAGAAATGTGTAAACGCCAGAAATCAAAGGAAATAATAATAATAATAATAATAATAATAATAATAATAATAATAATAATAACCGAAAGTGTACCAAAATAAAGAAGAAGGAAAGAATAATGAGAAAAAAGAAGGAGAAATGTGATAGGGATTAAAGAAATGAAATATTTTATTAGACAAATCATGCGCTAGTAAAATAAATGAATAAATAATTATCTGTGGTTGTAAAAATATCAGAATACATTATAGCATTCATTTGTGAAATACTCTCGCCTTCCAAACAATATAGAATAATTTCGTCATCCAGGTAATAATAAAAATAATAAAGAATAGGGTTTGATTAAAGAATATGACAAAATGAGTAAATGTAATGATCTTTAAATTGAAACCGAAAAACGTGGCATATGTGAGAAACTGTACCTATACCTATAATAAATAAAACCACGAGTTAGGATAAAAAAGGTGCATATAAGAGAATTAACAAGATATCTGTAAGACTCTTTTTAGAAGAGATTAAAATATTGCAGTGTGTGGAACAGCTTATTTACTCAGGAAAGTTCAAGATAAAAAAAAAACAAAAACAAAAAAAAAACGTATCAACACTGAAGATGTTAAGTATCTTATTTACATTATTCGGACTATTGTCGCCATATTTATTACAAAGTTTCGGCTGTTGTACGCTCCGGCCTTCTTCAGGTGGTTGGAATGTCGAACTGAACCCTTTATTTCGCTCACTTGGGTAGACTGTTCTAGTTCCACGTGCCATGTTTAATGGATGTCAGTTATCAGTTATCTCCTGTTAATTTCCCTCTGAAAGTTCTCCACTGCCTTAACCGGGTATTGAACTCACACACTTTGGGTCCAGTCACTGTGAATAAAGGCGTTGGTTAGATCCATTGACAGGACCCAAAGAGTGTGAGTTCAGACCTGGTTACGGAGATAGGGCCTGTAACAATCTTATGGGACTTTACAATACACACAGGCAGAACAATCAAAGCTAATCACCCAAACGTCATGATCAAAGATCGCAAAGACGAAATGTGCCTTCTTATTGACAAGGCAGTCACTGCAGACTGCAATGTATCTTTGAAGATATTCAAAATAGAAAGATCTTGATATGGTAATCTAAAAAATGTAGCACATGAGGACATCAATAATTCCAGTTGTAGTTGGAGCCCTCGGATTGATTGAAAAAGCTTAGGACAGCCATATTGAAGGGATTTCTAGTAGCCCATGCCTTAAACAAATAAATAATTGTACCGAAAAGTACAGCTCACATAATACTTAGAGCTTTATCTAAGTAAAATATGTGATCTTAGATTTTTTTCTTTTTAAAAAAAGGTTCAGTGGAAAATATCATGAAGTCATTTCTGACCTCAGGTCTTTGGTTGGGACCCGGAAGGAAATGAGTATACAACAGAAACCAAATGAAATAATAATAATAATAATAATAATAATATAAGGAAGATATATCTAGTCTTTAGTGAAATAATGAAAAATATCTAGTCTGTAGCTGAAATAAAAATTGAAGTGAATGTCTATAAAAAAAGGAATATACTTTTGATACACCCTAATATAAATGTTTTAGCATTTAGACTTATTTAGAAAATAACCTTTGAATTAAAAGTCTTTCAAATCAAATGTACGATTTCTATACCTTAGTAATAATAATAATAACAATAATAATAATAATAATAATAATAATAGTATATAAAATGTGTGTGATCTCAGGTTTTTTTTAACTTACAAAAATGATTAGTGGAAAATATCATAAAGCCATTTGTGACCTTTTCGTCTTTGGTTGGGACCCAGAAGGAAATGTGTATACAACAGAAATAAAGGGGATAATAATAATATAAAAACTATTCCACGTATTACTCATATAGTTTTCGACATTATCACCAATCACCAGGAGATCAGACCAAGTCAGTACAAAAACTAACAGATTTGCTACTGTAACCTACATAGTGAAATTGGATGCTCGTGATAAGCTTTTTAATTATCTGGAATATTGCGAAATACTTAAACGACAGTAGTATTCTTAATTACGGAACCATTTTAAGACTTGAGGAAGAATTGAAACAATTTGGATAATATTATTATTTATATGTTCAAAAATACTGAGAAAAAAGTTCAGTGAGACATGCTGTCACTTGATACCATATCATGACCACTAAATATAACTGGTCCCTAGACATTTGAAGAAGGGGTGAGATTAATCAGTTGCTGAGTGGCTGCAAGGGTACTGAACAATTACGGCGCTTCTTGGGTTTATGAGGATCGATAAAAAACGGATGAGTGTTTGTGAAAGCTTACGGTTTATAAAATTTACAGCAAGATGGTCCTGAGAAAATTAGAAGAAGTCCTACAAGGATTCCTTTACTGGCGGCCACTATCTTAACAGTATAAGATATGCAGATGATAAAGTGTTGATAGCAAATAGGGAAAGTTAACTACAGCCATTCTTAGAGAAGCGAATAAAGGAAAGCGAGAAGAAAGGACTAAACATAAATTGTAAGAAACCAGAGAATGTGACTTCCAGCAAAATGAAGAGCCCAAGATGGGAACTACAAAGTGAAGAGATGAAAATCAAGCAAAGTACAAAAATTTAAATATCTTGGAAATGTTTGAACAGAGGACAGAAAATACGACACCGGTACCTGAAGGCTCAGAAGAATAGCGTAAAACAGCTTCCAAAATCTAAGCAAAATATTAAGAAACAGAATAGTTTCGTTAGAAACAAAGAAAATGTTATTTAATATCCGTCCTACTATATGGCAGTGAATGCTGAACAATCTCATCTCAGATGAAGAAGACCGTTCTGGTTATGACAATAAACTACATCCGCTTCCTGGGTAAGACAATAAGTTACATTTGACAGCAACGCGTTTGAGGAGGTTCTGAAGATCATGGAATCAACTCTTAATTGCTGGTATTTCCAGGTCCACCCTGAACCGGTGTTTTTACAGTTCCTCCACTGGGTAATAACAATAATAATAATAATAATAATAATTATTATTATTCATTGATTTAGCGTTTATTCTAGTCATAACTTGTGGGTTGCAATAGAGAATAAATGAAAGGAAAAGCACCTTAAAACTCTTTTCTTATTGTTCCAGTTATTTTCAGAAATGTTCTTCTTCGAATGTTATCAAATGTTCACTTTCAACAGAGCTCCTATAATGAGGGGCACGACTGTCACATGTATTTGCTATACCTTCCTGAAACTTCTCTACCTTGTCACTTTCTTTCATATATAGTCTGTCGTCTATCGAAAAAGTGAAATCCATGACCTGGAAATGTTTCCTTCTTTTTAACTACAACTAACAGATCCGATCATCTGTCCTGGTCTATGGGATCCGTTTGGCATTCAATATCCTGGGATTGAAAGTAAATAAGACTAGTCAGGAGAAAGAACAATCAAGGAACAAGTTTCAAGAAAACAGTAGATGGCGATTGATGATGCATTTAAACTTTTGAAGATAATAGGTGGCAAAAAAGCAATAAATTGTAAAAGAGTTCCTCAGGTGAGAGGCACGGGAAAAGAAACTATTAGAATAGAAATTACGATTACATCTAGATATTTCATCAGCAAAACGATGCGACCTAGTTGCCAATCTAGTCATACACTTAAATTCATGCCGTCAAGCTACCAAGAAGGAAAGCTCATTACAACAACTTTCATGAGAATATTCATAGAAAAGACAGAGGGAAGCCACGTCATGGCTGTAAGAAAGGACTGAGGTTGAGTTGCCAGGTCAGGACCAATAACAGTTCGTCCCTTCTTTGGATTTTATTGAAAATTTTGATATATATAGCTGGAATATTCAGCCCCCACCACACGAGGGTTGTATGTGGCACAAGGCCAGGTTTAACCTGGGTTCCCCGAGCCCGTAGGCTCGGCAAAAATATTTCCTTTTCGAACCCGTATAAACGGGTTCAGGGTTAGTCAACATCACCGAACGAGACTCTGCCCTTCGGCGGAGCCTCGTCCGGGTACCTCTCTGCCTTCGGGCAGAGAGTTCGACTGTGGAGCCGAAAAGATATATAGCTGGTGAACCAGACCAGATGTATTTTTTCATTTCACACCAAGCAAGGCGGTAATGCCACTGGTACGCAGGGGGTTACAGAGAATGAAGGTGAGGAAAAAAGACTGGGTTAGGGGAACTGAGGAAAGGATAAAAGCTGAACGGGGTTTAAAAAGATGGCGATTGACATTGCATTTAAATTTTTGAAGATTATCATGGAAGCAAGGAAAGAGGAAGAGAGTCCCACAGTCGGGAAGTGCGAGAAAAGTAACTGTTGGAGTAGAAACGGCGGCTACATTTAACTAATTCAACAGTAAAAGGGTGGGACCTAGATGTCATTCTAGTAATACACTTTAACTCACGGAGACTGGGCGTCAGGAAAAAAAGCTCGACAGAGCAGTTGCCATGAAAACTCGGTTCTTCTATTAAAAATTCCGAGCCATTATCCATCACACCACCCGCACATTCAAGCTTACAGCCAGTGGCATAGCTAGAGTAAACGTCACCCGGGGCGGTCCGCTCAAATGTCACCCCAATGACCTCGATTCACCCTGTGTTGAATGGTTAGCTGTAGCTAAATTTTCATACATGCTCTACCTCTACTTTACTCTACTGACCGGTACGTTACTGTTTACATGTATGATGCAAGACAAAATCCAATACCACAAAATAATCAGTTCAAATCAAAAGCTGAAAACATTGCTATTTTTCCTACTCACAAATTTCCCGACAATTTATTAGAAAATTTCTGACGAGTGGACAAAACTGGGGGGTCATAAATTATTTCTGGGGGGGTCATAAATTATTTCTGGGGGGTCATATGTCAGCC